>JAVTVJ010000227.1:0-536771 GCA_034509425.1 Eopsaltria australis | reverse complement strand
GCTTTCTGTGAAGATACATCTGGAGGCAAAGCTTTTGCCTCTATGACTTTATCTGTGGTGGTTACAGCATAGCCTGTCATTCTCTTACCATTTCTCATGAAGCTGCTTCCATCAGTATACAGTTCCCAGTCTGGGCTCTTCAGGAGAATGTCCTTCAGGTCTGGTCTGCTAGAATAAGTCTCCTCTATTGTCTGTAGACAATTATGTTCAGGCATGCTGTCAAGTAATGTGGATGACAAAAACATTGCAGGGTTTACCACAGATGTTGTTTTCAGAGTAACATCATCCTGTTCCAGCAACACAGACTGATACTTCAGCATTCTGCTAGGGGATAGCCAGTGATTCCCCTTCTGTTCTAGCACAGTTATTACTGCATGGGGTACATACACGACAATGTGCTGCCCAAGGGTGAATTTACGGGCCTCCTGTATTAGGAGGAGAGTTGCTGCCACAGCTTTCAGGCATCCAGGCCACCCTTGACTAACATTGTCCAGCTGTTTTGAAAAGTAGGCTACAGCTCTTCGCTGGTCCCCAAGGTGCTGTGCTAGTACTCCCAGAGCAGCATTCAGTCGCTCATATGTAAAGAGTTCAAAAGGCTTGTTCAAATCCGGCAGCCCCAAGGCTGGGGCAGACATTAGGGAACGTTTCAGCTGTTTGAAGGCAGCCCTTGCACTTTCTGTCCACATGATTGTTCCCTTTTCGGCTGCCTTAAGGACCTCATACAGAGGTTTTACCAGCAGTCCATAGTTTGATATCCATAGGCAACACCAACCTACCATTCCCAGGAAGGCTTGCATTTCTCTCACAGTGTGGGGCTCTGGAAGGCGACAGATAGCTTCCTTCCGCTCTTTGCTGAGTTGTCGGTGTCCACGGAAAATTTCCAGCCCCAGGTAAACTACTGTTTCCTTGGCAATCTGGGCCTTCTCTCTCGAGACCCGATAACCACTCTCACCCAAAAAGTTCAACAGACTTACGGTTAGCTGGATACACTCATCTCGCGTTCTGGTTGCTACTAGGATGTCATCAACATACTGAAGAACAACTCCTCCTGGCTCCTGTTTCCTCCAGTCCTCCAGTTCCTTTGCCAGCTGTTTTCCAAATAGCGTGGGACTATTCTTGTAGCCTTGAACCAATACTGTCCAGGTGAGCTGGGTCTTCCTTCCTGTTTCAGGGTTTTCCCACTCAAAGGCAAAAATTTCTTGGCTGTCCTTGTGCACAGGAATGCAGAAAAAGGCATCTTTAAGATCTAAAACAGTGAACCACCCCAATTCGTCTGTTAGTGTAGTCAAAAGTGTGTAAGGATTGGCTACAACTGGATGTATGTCCTCTGTTATTTTGTTAATCTCTCTTAGATCCTGCACTAATCGATAACTCTTACCATCTGCTTTTTTCACTGGTATAATTCGGGTGTTATACTTGGATTCACATTCCACTAGCAACCCAAATTTGAGAAACTTCTCAATTATGGGTGCAAGTCCTTTGCGACCTGCTAATTTCAGAGGGTATTGTTTTTGCCTTACCGGTGTAGCTCCTGCTTTGAGTGTAATACTTACAGGTTCAGCTCTTTTGGATCTCCCAGGGATATCATTGGCCCATACTATAGGACTGACAGCATCTTCTATTTCTTTGGGAATTTTTCCATGGCATTCCTGTATAAGAACAGCTGCTGCTTCTATGAATTTAGATTCAGGAATTATGACTTTTACCCCCCCGTCTCTGGAGAATTTAATTTCTGCCTCTAATTTCTCTAATAAATCTCTGCCCAATAATGGCATTGGTGAATTTGGCATATACAGGAACTGGTGTGTCACCCAGTGTTTTCCCAATTTAAATTTAAAGGTTGGAAAAAAGGCCGTGTTTCACTTACCCCGGTGGCTCCTACCACATCCACAGTCTCTTGGCTCAGTTTGCCTTTTAAAGTATTTAATACAGAATAGGTCGCCCCGGTGTCCACCAGAAATTCAACATCCTCATTTCCCAGCCTAACTGTAACTGAAGCCTCCGGTGGGGGTGATGCCCTTGATTGCTGTCTATCATAATCCACAGCTAGTTCTGGAGCTGGGGGTGTCTTTTTTGTTCGTGCTGGACACTCATTTTTCCAGTGTCCCTTCTGCTTGCAAATGGCACATTGGTCCTCAGCTAGAGGAAAACGGGGTCCCCTCTTTGGTGAGTTGGATGACTTTCCCTCATTGTGGTTTTTCTTATGGTGGGGCTTATTCTGTTTGTTCTTATCTACTGAATCCCTGTTCTGATATACTTGCCAGGCTATTTTCAGCATCTCACTTATATCCATTACCCCTCTTTTTTGCAGTTTTTTCCTTATATCATCTGTTGATTGGCCCATAAAAATGTAAGCTAACTGGTACTTCTGATCAGGTGCTTCGAAGTTCAGAGTTGTGTATTTCCGTGCAGCCTCTTTCAGTCTATTCAGAAACTCTGTAGGAGTCTCATTTGGATTTTGTTTGATCTCAAATAATTTAGAAAAATTCACTACTTTAGGAAGGCCACATCTCAACCCATAAACCACCCATTTCTGAAACTGCTTTAATTTTGCCATTTGCTCAGGGACATTGGGATCCCAGCCAGGGTCAGCGAGTGGGTATATGTCATTCGGCATCCCCTGGAGAGTTCCAGCTGCAATTTGGGCCTGTATAGCATCTATGGCAGATTTATTAACCATCTCCTTTTCTGTGCTATCTAGTAATTCATCCAGCATCACATTCAAGTCTCCCCAATCAGGGTTTTGAGCTCTTATAGCCCTCTCTACCCGTATGGCTACTTTCTCTGGGTTGTCACTATACTTTCCAACAGAGTCTTTCCACGTCTGCAGCTCTGCAAGAGAGAATGGTGTCTTTATATAAATCACTCCCTGATTTCCCACAGCCTGTCTCAGAGGCACTTCTAGAGCAGGCCCTTCCCTTCCCCTTTCATCTCTTTTTGATCTCGTGCGCCCTGCAATTGGACTAGCAGCACTTATAGCTTCTTGGGCTATTTTTCCCCTCCTCCTGCCACCCTCCTCTTAGGAACCATCTGTATCCACATCATCCCATTCCGTTTTAATCCTATCACTGGCAGAGCGGCAGAGGGGGAATCCGGCATGGTCGTCTCTGTCCCCCCTTTCGGAAAAGTAACTTGGATCAGGCACGTCCCACCCGCCTCTGGTCAGGGTAGCTTTGCCCCTCTCCCCAACGCTGGAGGAGCGGCGAAGCCGAGATCGAGGGTACCTCGATCGAGGGTACTCATCCCAGGCTCGGGCCAGGTCGGGTGGCAAGGGCCAGTTGGGCTCTGCTCCCGGTCCACGCCCCCCCCAGGGGCGGTCAGGAGCCGTCAACAAGCCAGCCCCCTCTCCACCCTCTTCGTGCCTTCGCCCACCCCCTGTGTGGTCAAGGGGCCAATCGGCCTCCGCTTTCGGTCTGTGCCCGCCCCGTGGGCGGTCAGGAGGCAAGGTCCAGCCGGCCTCTGCCCCCGCCCCGTGCCCGCCCCGTGGGCGGTCAGGAGGCAAGGGCCAGCCGGCCTCTGCCCCCGCCCCGTGCCCGCCCCGTGGGCGGTCAGGAGGCGAGGGCCAGCCCGCCTCTTCCCCACGCCTTTCCCTGCCCCCAGAGTGGTCAGGGGGCGAGGGCCTGCTTGCCCCCCCCCCCCGCCCCACGCCCAGCTCCCGGATGGTCGGGGGGCCGGTTGGTCTCCGCCTCCGCCCCCGCGTTCGGAGCGGGCGCGGGAGGAGGAGGGGGAGGGGGAGGGGGCGGTGGCACCGGCGCTGGCGGAGCCGGCGGAGTCGGTGTGGGTGGGGGCGCTGGTTGCGGAGCCGGTGGGGGTGCCGGTTGTGGAGCCGGTGGGGGTGCCGGTTGTGGATCCGGTGGGGGTGCCGGTTGTGGATCCGGTGGGGGTGGGGGCGCTGGCTGCGCGCCTCCATCGCCCGCCCCCAACTGCACCGGCTGTAATGGCGGCGGTGGCACGGGAGGCGATCCCCCCCCCGCCCGTACGCAGAGCTGGGGCCACCATGTCCATAACATCTGTTTCCTCCGTTTCATTAGTCACTAGCTGCCTTCTCCTCCTCCTCACGTTTCCTCTCCCTTTTACAACCATCTCCAAACAGCCTTTCTGCACCTCATACGCCTCCTCTCTATTCAGTAATATGGTAAAAAGTTCTGCGTATTTTAACTCATCAAACCTGCACAGAGCTCGCAGTTCTACCATCAGCTCTGTGACTATTTCATTTTCTAGACTCCCAAAGCATGGCCACACTCTCTGTCCTCCTAATTTTAAAGTCGGCCAGACCCGTGTACAGAGTCTTATCAGCTCCTGTGTGTCCAGGGGGGTCCTCCTTCCTGTTAAATATCCCCAGTTTTTCAATACCAGATCTAATGGAGATTCCCCAGGGACCTGTACATTCTCTGAAAAGTTACACCCCATTTTACTTATAAAAAGAAATCGGCCAGGAAAAAAACGTCTCTCTCTCTAGTGGTAACTGCTTAGAACCGAGCCTTAAACAGCCAAACTGCACGCACGAGAAAACTTGTTAAAGTTTTCTCAACCGGGACTCGAACCTGCGATTCCCGGCTTCGTAGTTTTCTGTTCAGCGCCTTAAGCCACTGAACCAACTTGTTGTTGTCCCCACCCACCAACCTCCCGTGGTTTAACTGGAGAGTGTCCTCTCCTTACCACGATTTTGCAGGAAGGGAGTTAATTTCCCCCCTTTCTAGGGGCCTCTCAGACCCCCCCCTGCCCAACCTCCCAACCTCCCTCCTGGTGCTAGCACAATACCGAAGTACGTCTCCCCCGCTTTCACTCACCTTTTTCGTGCTTTCAGGTGCTGGGTCCTAGAGCCCAGTCACAGCCTTGGACTGCCGCTTAACCCCGTAGGTGCCGGCGAAGGGGCTAGGCGAGATATTCTCAGCCCAAAACTGCAACTCTTCGGGGTCTCTAGGGTCCCGGCGGAGTCGCCAATGACTGATGCCTTTTTTCTGGTCTTAGGAAATAAAGGCTCAGACACAGTGAAAGGGTTGGGGGTTGTTTACCTCGGTATTTTAATAGGATCCCGTTTGATGGCTTCTGCCGTCCAGGTAGAACACGTCGCAAAAAGCCCCCTCTCCCCAATAGAGTATACAATTAAAGACTCTACACATGAGCATATCTAACCAGAGGGCCCAATAAGGGTCCGGGGTGGGCTAACTTCTAGTTTACAAAATCTATCCTACTAGGAGACCTTGAGGGCTCACAAAAACAGGGTGTTTGGTCTCTAGCTCTACGTGGCTTCAGGGGTGTTTAGTCTACCGGCCTCCTAAACACCATGAAACCAGGCTAAACTATCACCTAAAGCATCACAAGTATGCATGCTAATACTTGTGAATATAGGGAACAGGGTACGACATATTCAGGTGAAAAAGCAGAAAAAATCCCTCAGGCATCAGCAAACTGGCTTGATTCACCTTCCCCTTCAGCAGTCTCAATGACTTGTCGTGTGGGATTCCACACAGCAGCTTTCCACTTCCGATGGTTTCCTGTCACTCGACAGGATCCATCAGTAAATAAAGCATATTTTCTTTTGTTTTCTGGTAACTTGTTATATGATGGTGCTTCTTGGGCATGAGTCACCTTCTCAGACAGTGCTCCGAAATCTCTAGCTTCTGGCCAACTCAAAATCTCTTCTAGGATTCCTGGGAAGTTGGGTTTTCCCATTCGGGCTCGTTGTGTAATTAAGGCCACCCACTTACTCCATGTAGCACTGGTTGCATGATGTGTGGAGGGAATGTTTCCTTTGAACATCCAGTGTAGGACGGGCAATCGTGGCACCAAGAGGAGACACGCTTCTGTCCCAACAACTTCCAAGGTGGCTTGAACACCGTCATAAGCTGCTAGTATTTCTTTTTCAGTTGGAGTATAGTGGGCTTCTGATCCTCGATAACTCTGGCTCCAGAATCCTAATGGCCGACCTCGGGTTTCTCCTGCAGTCCTCTGCCAGAGGCTCCAGGTGAGGCCCTGCTCCCCAGCTGCAGTGTAGAGTATATTTTGCACATCTGGTCCTGTCTGAACAGGCCCAAGAGCTACCACACGAGCTATTTCCTGTTTGATCTGCTCAAAGGCCTGTTTCTGCTCAGGGCCCCACTAGAAGTCATTCTTCTTCTGGGTCACTTGATAGAGGGGGCCCACAAATTGACTATAGCCTGGAATGTGCATTCTCCAGAATCCTACAAGGCCCAGGAAAGCTTGTGTTTCTTTCTTATAAACTGGTGGAGACATGTTGGCATTTTTGTCAACCACCTCTGTAGGCACATGACGGCACCCATCCTGCCATTTTATTCCTAGAAACTGGATTTCCTGTGCAGGTCCCTTCACCTTACTTTGTTTTATGGCCAGACCAGCTTTCAGAAGAAATTGGATTATTTTCTTCCCTTTTTCAAAAACTTCTCCTGCTGTATCACCCCACACAATGATATCATCAATATATTGCAGGTGTTCCGGAGCTCCACCCTGTTCCAGGGCAGCCTGGATCAGGCCATGGCAGATGGTGGGGCTGTGTTTCCACCCCTGGGGCAGTCGGTTCCAGGTGTACTGGACACCCCTCCAAGTGAAAGCAAATTGTGGCCTGCACTCGGCCGCCAGAGGGACTGAGAAAAATGCATTAGCTATGTCAATCGTGGGATACCATTTGGCTGCTTTTGACTCTAGCTCATATTGGATGTCCAACATGTCTGGTACGGCAGCACTGAGAGGTGGTGTGACTTCATTCAGGCCCCGATAGTCGACTGTCAGCCGCCATTCCCCATTTGACTTCCGCACTGGCCATATGGGGCTGTTGAAGGGTGAGCGGGTCCTGCTGATAACTCCTTGGCTCTCCAGTCGACGAATTAGTTCATGGATAGGAGTCACGGAGTCCCGGTTGGTACGATACTGCCTCCGGTGCACTGTCCTGGTAGCAATCGGTACTTGTTGATCTTCCACCTGCAGCAATCCTACTATGAAGGGATCTTCTGAGAGGCCAGGCAGGGTAGATAACTGTTTGATCTTCTCTGTATTCACCACAGCTATGCCAAAGGCCCATCGATATCCTTTTGGATCCTTAAAATACCCTCTCCTGAGGTAGTCGATGCCAAGGATACAAGGGGCCTCTGGGCCAGTCACGATGGGGTGCCTTTGCCATCTGTCCCCTGTTAAGCTCACCTCAGCTTCTATTACCAACAACTCCTGGCATCCCCCATCACTCCAGAGATCCAGATGGCTTCTGCACTCTTGTGCCTCAATGGCATCAGTGTACACTGTGCACTGGTGTCCACTAAAGCTTTGTACTTCTGTGGATCTGATGTGCCAGGCCATCGTATCCACACCGTCCAGTATACCCGGTCATCCCTTTCCTCCTCCTGGCCGGAGGCAGGGACCCTCTATTCCTGTTCCTGGTCAGAGTATTCACTGTCTGACCTTTGTGATGCCAAATCAGAGGTTCCCTCCTCAGGACTGTAGGAAATGGTTTTAGTTTTCTTATATCTGGGAAATCGCAGATTGTCTTCTGATCTCTCTGTGGTAACTACACTGACAGTCTTCTTGGGCGGCCCCTTCTTAAGATGTCTCTTCCCCCTCAGTTCTCGGACCCGGGCGCTCAGCTTAGAGGTGGGTTCACCATCCCATTTCCTCATGTCCTCTCCATGCTCACGCAGAAAAAACCAGGGCTCGTTACGTGGCCTGTTCTTGGGAATTCCTTTCCCTCTGACTGGGGTTGGAGAGGAGCGATCTCTTGGGCTGCAATCTAAAAGTTGGGGTGGTGGCTTGCAGGGATGAGGGAGCACCCAGAGCTTCCTCTACATTTTGGAGCCAGGCGGATGCCAACTCTACAGTTGGTGTATCCATTTTTGGGTAATAAAGTGCCACCAAGCTGCTGGAATATGATGCTGGGGCACCTTGAACCACCTTCCTCCACATGGCAAGTGTACAAGGGATATCCTCTGGATCTATGGTGACGCTATCATCCTTTAGATCACTATAGACAATTTCCAGCACTGCTAATTCTCTCAAGCACTGGATACCTTCATCCACATTGGTCCACTTCCCTGGGGACTTTACAAGATCTTCCTTAAAAGGATATGTTGCCTTCACACTTGAAAGAAGCCATCTCCAGAGGCTACAAGTTGCTCCTTCCTTTGCAAGTCCTCTTTCAATTTCCCGATCCCTAGCAAGGGATCCCAGCTGTTGGGCTTCATGACCTTCTAACTGCTGACTATCGGCCCCATTATCCCAGCATCGCAGCAGCCATGCAGGAATCCTCTCACCTGACTGGCGGCTGTAATCCTTTCTCAGGTCTCGAAGTTCGGATGGGGTCAGGGACCGAGTAACTTCGGTCTCCTGTTTAATCTGCCTCACTCTCTTAGATTCCTTTGCTGAGGGACCTGCCTCTTGATCTAGCCCCATCTCTTCTTCCTCTTCTTCTTCTTCTCTTACTAATCGGCCTGAGACTTGCCTTATCCATTTTTTTTCTTCACTATTGGGGCAATTACTGTAGTTGTGGTTTGGGTTCCTATCTCAGACATAGTTGTTATGGTTTGTATCCCTGCCTCAGCCACAGTTGTAGTTTGTGTCCCTGTCTCAGCTATCGTGTCCTCAGACACAGTTTGAGTTCCTGCCTCAACCACAGTCCTCTGAGAATATTGTATAGAGGCCCGGTAGGCCCAGGCCAGCCCCCGGTACAGGGCGAGAAGCTGCTCGCATACCTGGGAGTAAACAAGGCACCCTTCTGTCAGCCGACAGGCCAGTTTGTTAGGGTTATTTACCTCTTCGGGAGTAAACTCCCAGGCAACGGGAGGTGATAACCTCCCTAGGAACCTGCCCAAATCTCTCCATATACCTTTCCACCCAGGGACTGGGTACCTCAGGGCAGATTTTAACAGCTCCTCACCCAAGGGTCGTTTCCTTCTGTACCAGGGAGATGACAATTTCCATGAATTCCATAAGGTAACAACGGTGTTGGCTAATATTATTAATAATATCAGGAAGCTTATGTAAGGGTTGGCAATAATCACAGGAGCCTGCAGTAAAAGATCATCCATACTCAAATTCACCCCGGGCAGAGAGAAGGAGTTATATTCATTCACAGTCATTGTTTGTTTCAACATGTTCCCAAACATAGCAAAACAAAGATAAGCAGTGTGGCAGCCGAAGGCCGTATGCCATGCAGGAGTTTACTACTTGAGAGCTGCTATTGGTAATTACTAGAGCATGCAATATATGTGTATATATATATAAAACTGCCTTTATCTCGCCCCACGTTCGGGCGCCAAAAGAGACTGTCGTGGGTTGACCCCGGCCAGGGGCCAGGTGCCCACTCAGTCACTCTATCACTCCCTCTCCCACTGGGAGAGGGGAGAGGATAATATTGAAAAAGACTATCAGGGTAAGAAAAGGCAGTTTTATTACAGCGGGGAAAAAATAGAACAAGCAAGCTGAGAGTTGCGCGCGCAAGAGCAGAGGGGAAAACAATCAGTCTCTACTTCCCATCAGTAGCGATGTCCGGACACTTCCTGGGAAGCAGGGCTTCCACACGCATAATGGTTGTTCAAGGAGGCAAACATGGACCGGCCCTGAGTGCCTCCTCCTCCTCCTCCTCTTCCTTCCCTTATATATCTGAGCTGACATCATATGGTATGGAATATCCCTTTGGCTGACTGGGGTCAGCTGGCCTGCTGGTGTCCCCTCCCAGGATCTTGCCCACCCCCATCCCCTTCAGTGGGGGAAGGAATGTCACAGGGACAGCACTGCTTGGCAGTGGCCAAAACACTGCTCTGTTATCAACGCCAGCTACCAAAGCAAAGCACAGCAGTGTAAGGGCTGTGAGCTTTACCCCAGTCAGACCCAATACATCTACAAAAGTTAAAGCTCTAGAAAAGCAGAGAAAGCATTATGCTGATCAACCATCTTCACTGGGGAGAAATGAATACAAGGCAGGCATTAAGAACCATGAATGATGGCTGCTACTTGCTTTTATTTTCTTTTCATTTGGAAGCAACTTCTGTGTTTGTATCACCCAGCTTTATTTGTGATCAGTGAGGCTTCAGCCTGGATTGAAGTCACAGGGGTCACTGCTTGCTCATCTGTGGATCTTGCCATGGTGTCCTTTGGGTGTATTACATAAAGGTCACTGTTTTGGTTACTTTCCTCCCTCTTTCTCCATTTTTTAAACTTGTTTTCTCTCTACTGATGCTGTACTGAGAACCAGCTAAAGAAACAAAAACATTTTAAAATTTTCACTGTTAAGCTGGGTACACACAGAGTACTCAGCGTTTATATAGTATCTGTCCTTAAAGTGGCAATGTTTGCCAAGTAATTCTATTAATTTGCATCTCAGCCCTCTGAATTCAACTGAAAGGTCTCAAAGGCTTTCAGTGATTTCAGTGTATTTTTGATTGTGTCATTATTCTTCTGCAGTGAGAGGGGAAAAAGCAAATCACTGTGGTGTCTAAAATGCTGTGTGCATCTTTTTGCAAATGCAGTAACCTCACAGTCGCCTGTTTTTTCCAATGTAATGCTGCCTCAGTCAATTCTTTGTGCCAGAGAGGGAAAGCTGTGATAGGTTCCCAAATTCCAACAGTCACTATAATAACCTGTTCCCTCTGCCCTCCCTGTCCCTGAAAAATGCAGAGTTTGAGAGGGTTTTTTAAACATTCCTCAGAATTAAAAGAATGACTCTCAAGTCTCAAGAAAAAATACATATATTTCTCTCACCATAATTCTCGACAGTACTTGAATTTTTAGTATGAAATGGTTGCAATAAATTGCATAAAATCAATCTTGTGAAGTAATAACATTTCAGGAGAGGGCAAGATTTTAATTTGAAATGACAGATTTGAAGATCCTTGCCTGGACACAAAGAGAGGATAACTCCTGGGAAGTCATTCCAGAAAAAAAAAGCAGAGAGACTGAATTAATCTAATAGGTTATGAGTGTTAAATTATTAATTCAGCTCTGATTCAGCTTTGAGCTACTTATTAGCAATTAATTGATACAGATATTTTATAAAATGTACAAGTCATTTTAATAAATACTTCTGAGCACTTTTTTTTACTGGATGTTAAGCGATGGGCACATGAAAATGTATGCTCAGTCTTAATCTGCATCACTATAATGTGTGGGATAATCAGATTAACAGCACTCCTTGGAAAAGGGAGACTCAGTGGGAAAAGAACAAAGCTGGAGAGGCACTTCCTGTGCTGGTTTCTGGAGAGGACCAACAATCACCTCTTTCAGCACACAATAAAGTGTGCCTTCTTGTGTGTTTTTCGTTGTGACCATCACCAAAGCCGGGTTTTGGCTGTTCAGCCTTCTGGGATCCATGCTGTGAATTCAGCAGAAGGAGATTGCTATAAACATTAAACACAAAGAGGCTGCTGTAATGGGAGAAGTAACTTTCCATATGCAATGGGGTGAAAACCAGCACCTGAAAAGCAGAGGAGGACACTGACCCTCTACAGCAAAGCTGTCCCATCCTTTCTGACTCCAAAAAGCCATAACCATGAAGGGAAAGAGTTGAAGAGCAGCAAATTTTTGCAGCCTGATATTTTGCACTGACTGTCAGGGTTCTTTCAGATCTCTCATATTTACAGGACAGTGTAATCTGTGATTTAAACTTTATTTCATGAGCTCATTATTGAACAAAGATGAAAAACAAGGGCTCAATCACCTTTTGGTGACTCATCTGTCACATTAATTCCCTCAGCCACCATTCAAGTTGTATGATTTCCTAACTTATAACTCCTGACTCTTAATATCATGCACCTATGAACAAAAAAAATAATTAGTTCCCTATTCAGTGGTGAGAGTGCTCAACGTTCCTGCTCCATCACGGCATGAGCATCCCCTGTATCCCACCAGGAAACACAAAAGCCTCAGCAGTCCAGCTGCTGCTGGATCTGCTGCACAAACATTTGGGGTAAGTTGAAGTTTTAGAACTTCTAGCTCGAAGGTTTGGACTTTGCCATTCCCAGAAGTTAGTGAATTCTGAGGAAAATGCCCGACAAAAGGTAACAGCTGCAATTTTCAGGTGATGGTGACTGCAGAGTGGCCCTTCCTGGCCACCTGTCCTGCCTGCCTGGTGCCCTGGCTTTGATGGGGTGGTGCTGCTCCCAGCTGACATCAGGATTTAGCATGAGCTGGGTTAACCAAAACCTGAGCAGGAGTTGAATGAACTGTCCTGCCTGACCCTCACATCCTTCTCCAGGGCATCTGCTCCTCGGCACAAGAGCCTATTGGGGGATGTTCCAGTGTTCTGTAGGTGTTCCAGGTCAGTGCTCAGGGGAAGAGGTGTCTGGCCACCCATGAAATCTTGTGGAAATCCCATTCTTTTCTGTAATATGCTTTTGAGCTTGTTCTCACTCCAGGAGAACAGCAACCTCACGTATGCTCTTTGAAGACAAAGAATGTACTTAATTCTGATCTTTTCCACATGTTCCTTTTATTTTCATCACCAAATTTAAATTCCAGTTCATCCTTGAGGAAAAATATTCTCCTGTTCTGTCAAGTTCTCTCCCTAACCTATCTTTCTATTCTGAGCAGTTTTCAAAGGGTTAATAATAATACTTGCACACCAAGTGAAGAGTATGTCTTTAAACCATGCAAAAATATCTCATAATTTTTTTTTAAATGTTGAGTAAGAATCCAGTTGAAGTTGTACTTTGCCATCCATAAAAATGCACCAAGATGGTTGTTGAAACCATCATGCCCTTGTGCACAGGCACATGGACTCACTGGAGACAGATGCCTCTGTTTGAAAACTGCCTCTGATTTTCTGGGTCAGGCTTGCACTTAGATAATACATTTGTGCACTGTTACTTTCTTTAGAGCAAAGTGCAAAGATATTGCTGTCTTTTTAGAGCTGTGGATTTGTGGGCACAGGGGCACAAGAATTCCTGAGGAACTCATGTTCCTGTGAGTGGGAAACCTATATCCCACTGACTTCCAGTAAATTTACTGAATTCTAAAGTGGATTCATGCTTAGGTGAATATCACTTTGTTAATATTGCCAAAACAGCTTCATTCAAATTATCACCAAGCCTGTTGGTGGGCAGGGGAGCACTCAAATTTGCCCCCAACATTTTGAGTTATACTGAGAACCTGATTTGCACTTGGAAAGAGGAATGAAGCAGGCAGCACTGAAACAGATTTGCAGAGAGACACACGACTTCTGCTCATGCAGATTTATTTCAGGTACACTATTTCTCTTCATCCCCCGTATGGTGACTGCACTGGAGCCTGTCTGAAAATTTTTGTAATCTTTGATGGCCAAATAAGCCTGATGTTTCAGTGGTACAGATCTGTACCTTCCATGCTATTTGATGTAACCTGAAAGGCCCAATAAATGTTACTGGAAGTAATGCAAGATACAAAGCAGGAGCAGAGATGATGCACAGTTTAGTGGATGAGGACTTCAGGTGAGCCAGGAGATGTGATTTTATCCCTACAGAGATAATTCCTTGGGGAAGCTACATTTGTTTCTAAGTTGCCCATCTGCCTTTGCTTCATGTGCTAGGGTGAGAAAAAAGTCTGTTACAAATCTCATATTGTGGATTTCAAAACTGCCTAGTACAATCTTGGTGGGCCTCCTAGGGATAAATGTAACAGAAATAATAACAGCAATGGTTATCTTCAGAGCAATAATGCACTGAAAGCCTCTCATCTTTTAAAACCTGCTTTCTGTGGTATAAGCAAGCACAACACAAACACTGCAACAGCTTCCTACAACACCATAATGAGTATTTTTATTCCATCAGAGAAATAACTAATAAAATACAAGCAGTAACACCAGATGGAATAATATATTTTAGGAGAGGGCAGTTCAATTAACTCATTACACATGTGATGGAAACCATTGTGGGAATCAGGTAGGAAAGGGAGGTAGGGATGTACTTGGATAATGTCAGGTATCTCATTCTGTTCTGAAAAGTGTGAGTTCTTGTCATGTGTTTGTATCTACAGGAGACCAGAGAAGTTCCCACTCCTCTCAGGAGAAGGTTGTCTTTGTGAACGTCTGTTTGTGAATGGTAGTTTGGAATTTCTGGTCAAAAGTTTTGGTCAGGATGATAATTTCTTCACTTAGTGGTGCTCAAAGAAATAGCAGCAGCAGCAATGACAACATTTTATCAACACTTTGATAATTTCTTGACTGGCTTGAGTAAAGACAAGGCAGAGTCATGGCACAATCTACAGCTTTCCCATTTTATTTACTTGTATATGTTCATATTTTAATGACTGCTTTATCTAATGGCTTTATCTGCATATCATATTTTAACAAGATTTAAAAATCATTTTTATCATTTGAATGGCTTCAATTTGAAAGAGAGTAGGGTTAGGTTAGATGTTAGGAAGAAATTGTTCCCTGTGAGGGTGCTGAGGTCCTGGCACAGGGTGCCCAGAGAAGCTGTAGCTGCCCCATCCCTGGCAGTGTCCAAGGCCAGGCTGGATGGGGCTCTGAGCAACCTGGGATAGAGGGAGGTGTCCTTAAGGGTGACCTTAAGGTCCCTTCCAACCCATTTATGATTCTATGTATGTTTGTGCCCACATGTCCTGCCAATCTGACAATTGAAAATGTAATTTTCACACCCTGAAAACAGTGTTTTCAGTCTGAATTCTGGCATTACAGGTTACAGATCTGTAACTGTTGTTTTCATTTTTGAATGTCCTTGGGCAGCTGAAAGCAAAACAGATCAGGCAGTACATGGTGAAAAACACAGAAGTTAAAAAAGGAATGTGAGTAGTAGAAAATGCTCATGTAATGAGCTGTGCACCTGAGCAGTGTTGTTAAGGATCCTCCAGGCCATGATTGTTGTCTCCCCCAGCCTGGCATGCTGCATTCATCCTGGGGCTGCCTCTTTGTAACTGCCTGAAACTGAACTGGAATAAAAGTGAATCAAATCTTGCAGGTTTTTTTTTTCTCCCAAGAGATGCTTCTAGGACTGCAAGTCCCAAATCATCACCTGCCCAAAGTGTGTTTGCTGTGGATGGTGGCTCAGAGGGGCTCTGCCTTGCATTAATTGTGCTGACTGCCATTCTCACAGACTCCTCCTGGGCTGATTTTGGCACACGGTGGGCTCAGGTAGTGCTTCAGGAGCAGCCATAGCAACGTGGTGCTCGACAGCACCTGCACATCCACCCAGAAAGAAGGATAAACACAGAGACTGCATTTTAAATGTGCTCTCAAAGCTGCTGCTACTTCCACTTGTACACTGGACCCTGAAGGTACCCCAGCACTCACCTGATGGGAAGTGCCATGGGAATTAGGAAGAAAAAAATTAAATTAGTGTGTTCAGTTATTTCCAAATACTTTTCCCTACTCAGGCCCACCAGGTCCTTCTCCTTTGTGTTAAATCCTCAGCCTAACAAAGCACCTGTGCTGAAAGCATTTTGCAGGTCTAAATCATGGCATCTGGAAATGGGACAAAACACAGGGATGCTACAGCCTCTCTCTGAACATACCAGCACCAGTGGAAAGCTTTAAAATCCCTGATTCTTGGCCAAAATTCTGCAACAGGAGCCTTGAACAGGGCTGATCTCCAGTGGGTGCAGGGGCTCTCATCCATCTCCATCAGCTGGGAGCTGAGGCAAAGACCCTGCCTGAGCAAGGGGCATGTGTTAGCTAAGATGAGGTGCCTCTAAATTCTCAGAACGACAAGAATTCAAATTAATATATTGCTTTTGGCCTGTTTGATTCATGGAGCTGATTAGTCCATGTTTCTAACAGCACCTTCACAGCAAGCCCTACCATTGTTCTAAGTTATAATTAAGCAGACAAAAATAGCTCTTTTCTTCCAATGCTTGTTATCACAGAAGATGCTAAAGTTTCTACTTCTGAAAACTTGCTCTCTCAAATAGCTCTTTCTTGGTAGTAAGACCACATATGCCCTCTGCTGTCCCTTCAAATTGTGTGAAGACCTATTCTCAGAACATTATTTGTACCATTGTTACTGATATTAATTTAATGAATCTGTGAAAACTAAGAAATATTCTGAGTATTGCAGGGAGGGGCTCAGAGTTCCACTTCTGGGTGTGCAGGTGGAGTCCTTGGCCTTACACCAGGTGCAGCATAACACAAGGCAATCTCTTGGGAAAGCTCCACAGAAATTCTGCTTTTCACATTTTGAGTTTTTCTGTTTTCTAAGCACATAGTCTCTGTGATGTGCTTCCCATTTCTCGAGAGTCATCTCGAATAAGATCACACCTGCAAAATTCTATGCCTTTAAAAGTAGATCTATAACAAAACCATAGGTAAATCTCTAAATACAGAGGACAGTACATTTTTTCAGTAAGCAAATTGCTTGCTGTTTTTACATGCTGGATTTCCTTGATTTGTCAGAAATGGTTAGTGTTAAGAAACTAATTTCGTGGCAGCAAACAAACCTTTAACAGCCTTGGGTAAACTTTATATGGTGCTTAATTTGCACTAGCAGCACATAATGCAAACAAAGTGTTGACTAGAATGCACTTTCCCAAATTAATTTCCATCTTCTGACAACAGATACTTTACTTGATAAAGATAAGTTTCCCGGCACTATTCAGTTGGCTCCCCGCTGTTTGTGCAAATTGCACACACGGTGTTATTTTAATGTTTAATGGCAGCAGAGTCACTCCTTGACACCCTGTTTTTAAATTATGTATTAAATCCTGTTGGCTCCTAATAACTCTCATTTTGGATAGCATGTGGAGAGCACGGGGAACATGATGGGGTTCTAACAGAACCTGATTTTGATAAGTGGGAGAGGCCAACAATTTTCCATGGATGGATGCTAGTTTGGCACAGAACTGGGTTGGTACATTTTGTTTGAAACACTGTGATTTCTTCTACAGACCCAGTTTTGCTCTCTGCCCAAATTCTTGGATGGACCCTAAGTTAATTGCTGTCTCCCAGGTTTTGTGGGATCATGGAGCCACATGTGGTGCCTTCATGCAGATTATTTCCACTAATCATCTAATTCAAGTGCCTCCTAAAATACTGTGCCTATCCTGGAAATGCACACTGAATGCTCAGCCAAAATTATACATTAGGGTGCAATTAGCTGTGAGCAGAGAACTGAAACCTGGAATATTTTTTACTAAGAGGCCAATTAGTGTGATTGGGAGGCCAAGGATGCAGCCAGCCATAGAGTGGTCAGAGGGAGCAATCAAGTGAACTGAGCAGTCAGCTGACTAGGAGACAACTAGTGAGATCAAGATGAATTTTCACCCTGGAAGTGATTGTGGTAGTTTGAAAGCAAATCAGTGAGAGACCCAAAGTCAGAACTACAATTTAATAGAAAAATGAAAATAAATGCAATAGTACAAAAACACTGACAGAGTCAGAATACAACCTGACACCCTGTCGGTCAGGATGTTGGTAGCAGTCCAATTAGATGGTGGCTGCAGTCCTCTGGGAGTGATAGATGTGATTCTGTTGAAGCAGTGATCCTGTGGAAAGGTGTAGTTTTCCTCTGAAGGTCCAGTGGTGGTGTAGAAGGGCCTGGTCTTCCTCTGGGAATCCAGTGGAAAAGGCTGACTTGTGGTGTTTCAAATCCCAGATTATATCCAGATAGGGATGCTTGGTTCCTCACCCTGGGTGGAGCATCTCACAATGGGATGGTGTAATTTTATCAGTGGGACTCAATGGCCCATTAACAGGAGACGTCCTCTGGAGCCATCAGGGATGAGTCATGAGGGGAGTAAGGAACACTGCCCCACCTGGTTTTAACAGCTTATGAAGATGGTGATAGAATACATACTATTGTAACCTAAGACAGTGATGGATGTATATCTATCTGGAGCATTCAGCCAAACTGAACACTCAATCAGCATTCGATTAACCTGGGCTGCCCCCTATGCATATAGGATTTAAATATATATATATATGACAGTCTCATCATGTGTGATGCTCCCAAGAGCTGTTCTATGTGTGATTAAGTATCAGCAAAATTAGTAAATAATAACTCAAAGATACTTAGTAATAGTGTTATAACTGTGTAGTCAAGCAAAATATTTTAGTGGCAAACTGATGGTTCCTTTATCTTACAACTCATCTGTCCTTAGATTTCATTTGTGTTTCAAATCCAAATAAAAGAAATTTTTCAATTGTCTAGTAATAAGTCTAAAAGTAGACTAAGGCAAGGCTTTGAGGTTAAAGTTCACTGTAAATGTACTTTTTACCATCAGACCAATGCCTCTGTAATTAACATTTGAAATGCAGGGTTAATTATTATTGTCCCCTTTGTTAGTTTGCAATGTGGAACGAAGACATCAAAAGCTTCAGATTTGATTTTGAGGGCAACTTTAATAGCATGGAAACTTCCCTGAACCCTGAACACCTCTGTGGAGTCCCCAGTCTGGCTCTGGAGGAGGAAGGAGAAGAGTTTGGCTGGGTGGCAGCACTGCTCACCTGGGCCTGTGCAGATGTGCTGGCATTAGTTGGCAAAAGGAGCATCAGGGAAACTTCTGGGGAAGGAAAAACCATTCTCAGGTTGGCTCTTCTAAAGGCTACCCCAGTTAACTTCATTTGGTTTATCTCCATGACTCATAAAATCATGTGAACTAAAGTTGGTATTTTTTTTTTTGTTTAAATGAGGTCATAAATGGCATCGTGCCAATCCGATCAAAGGCTATGCTTTCTTTACATTAGCCAGCTCATCTTTCCTCAAAGTGGAACTCATGACTCCCTACATTTATTTTTTTTGTCCCTGTTTATATGTGAGGTAACCTTTGTTTAGTGTTTGGGTTATGTCATTTAACCCAGACTAGTTCTGTTTATAAGTGTATTGTGGCACTGTCGGGTTTTACGTGGCAAAATTTCCTCTATTAGTTCCTCAACCCAGACGAAACTTATATCATTTTAGCATTGAGATAGTTGTTCTTTTCTCAAAATATTTACATTGCAAAACCCGGGCTCCTAAATTTAGTGTAGTGTAGGAGCCACAAGTTCGCTTCTCATATGCACTGATTTGGCAGCAGGCAAACCACAGAGATGTCTTTAGCCCTACTCTGGGGAAGGACGAGATCCCCAGGGGCTGTACAAACAAGTCTGATTTAAGATTTGTTTTCTAGAAATGTTTCAGCAGCCGTGTTGTGTGTGTACATAATTTATAGGGCATCTCTTAATCTTTGAAACCATAGCTTATGGTTACTGATTGCACAAATCATCTGGGATGTGGCTATAACCAAATTCTGGACATTTTTGTCACGGTAAAAGAAAAATGATGGCACTGGAAGTGTGATGCTCAGCAGTGGGGCACTGACCTATTGTACTCAAACTAAGAAGTAGCTCAATTTGTTTGCAGATTACAAAATATTGCTTCCTGTATATGGGCTGATGAAGGTCAAAACACTCAGTGAGCAAGTTGTTCCCACATGTCAAACAATACTCTGGGGTAATGGTTGTTGTGGCTTCCAGTGTCCTTTCCATGGCTAAACTGGACTATTTTAGGATTGACACTCATTGCCCACTGTCCCAGCTGGCCCTGAGGTGCCTTGTCCCTTCCTGAGGAGGGGCAGACAGCTTCCCAAGCTGCAGTGTGCCAGGAGGATTGTGTGCTGCCTGTGGTTGGTCTCCATGATCTTAAGAGTAATTTCCAGCCTAATTGATTCTAAATTTTCTGTGGTTCCTAGTGCTGCTCTCCCTGCTCAGGAAAGCAGAACAGCAATTTCCCAGGAGCCCCAGGAGCTTCTTTCCCCAGTGCAATTGCATATGCCTCTTGCTACCCACTCTGGGCAGCTGTGACAGCCTTCTTCAGTCAGTGCATGGGAGATGTCTGCACATTCCCACAGCAGGTCTGTCCAGCTCTTCAGAGCCACACACCGGGAATGTTTGGGTGTGCACTTGAGATGCTGTACTGATGCCTATTTCCTGGTCTTAGGAAATAAAAGCTCAGACACGGTTAGAGGGTTGGGGTCGTTTACCTCGGTATTTTAATAGGATCCCATTCGATGCATTGCTTCACCCAGGTGACACACGTCACAGTGCCCTCCTACCCGCCAATCGAGTATACAATTAAAGACCTTACACATTAGCATATCTAACAAGAGGGCCCAATAAGGGGGCTGGGGTGGGCTAACTTCTCGGTTACAGAATCTGTCCTACTAGGGGACCTTGAGTTTTTACGACAATAAAATGTTTGGTCTTCTAACTCTACAGTTTCTGGGGCGTTTAGTCTCCCGGCCTACTGGACACCAAGAAACCAGGCTAAATTATAACACCGAAAGCATTACAAGTATGCATGCTAATAGTTGTGGATATAGAGAACTGTGTAAAAAGCATATACAAGAAAAAGCAAAAAATCCTTCAGGCATCAGTACCTGGCTCACACTGCCCCATGGGAAGTATCTTCCAGCAGAGTGACATAACTGTTTTATGTGCAGAAGGAGCAGTTCTCCCAGCTTTTTCCCGGCTGAGAGTCCAGAGGTGGGATCTGGGGCTGCTGCTGTTCTGTTTTGCCTTTAAAGTGCACACCACTGCACGGCTGTTTTAGGAACTGTTTTTTTGCGTGTATGTATGTGGTAGTTTGAAAGCAAATCAGTGAGAGACCCAAAGTCAGAACTACAATTTAATAGAAAAATGAAAATAAATGCAATAGTACAAAAACACTGACAGAGTCAGAATACAACCTGACACCCTGTCAGTCAGGGTGTTGGTAGCAGTCCAATTAGATGGTGGCTGCAGTCCTCTGGGAGTGATAGATGTGATTCTGTTGAAGCAGTGATCCTGTGGAAAGGTGTAGTTCTCCTCTGAAGGTCCAGTGGTGGTGTAGAAGGGTCTGATCTTCCTCTGGGAATCCAGTGGAAAAGGCTGACTTGTGGTGTTTCAAATCCCAGATTATATCCAGATAGGGATGCATTGGTCCCTCACCCTGGGCGGAGCATCTCACAATGGGATGATGTAGTTTATCAGTGGGACTCAATGGCCCATTACTGCAGCCATTAGGGATGAGCAAAGCAAAGTGCCCCACCTGGCTCCAACAGCTGGCCCATTAGAAAACATGTCCTGGAGCCATCAGGCATGAGCCAGGAACACTGCTCCACCTGGCCCTCACAGCCCATGAAGATGGTGATAGAATACATACCATTGTAACCTAAGACACACACCCAAACAGTAATCCTGCAGCCAGGGAGGACTGTTAGGAAGATCCTTCTCAACTGTTAAATCCAGGAAAAGCAGACAGCAGGAAAGGGACCTTTTTATAGGGGCAGGAAGTAGCAGGACAAGGTGGAATGACTTCACACTCACAGAGAGTTGGTTTAGATTGAATATTAGGAAGAAATTGTTCCCTGTGAGGGTGGTGAGGCCCTGGCACAGGTTGCCCAGAGAAGCTGTGGCTGCCCCATCCCTGGAAGTGTCCAAGACGAGGTTGGATGGGGCTTTGTGACAACCTGGGATAGTGGAGGTTGGTGCTCTTGCCACTTCCTACATTTGGCTTCAAAATTAATTTTTTCCTCCTTGCAATTGTTAAGACTAAAAACTTTTTCAATAGATATGAAATAAAACCAAAGCACCTGAGACTGCAATGCAGTCACACTGTTACAGGACACAGGGCTGTAGGCAGAGGGAGAGGGATGCCTGCAGATTTATTTCCTGAGCATGGGAACTCAGAGAAAAGTGGTCTGCCACACATTAAATATGTCTTATTTCTATAGGTTTTCACATGCAACTTGTATACCCTCAGTCTCTGAGATCTTTGCAAAAGATAATTCAGCTATATTTACTTACAGTTCATTTGCAGCTCTTTTCACTACTGAATTATGGAATTATTCCTCTTAATACTGCCAGGAGAGTTAATAGCATCCAAAATCGCAGTTTAAAAATTAAATAAGGATATAATCATTATTTTACTCTCATAAATATTCATGTGTAGTACATATTACTTCTGGATTTTTCCAGAATTGAATACACAGAGGTGTAAGCATCATTCTTATTTTATTACAACGCAAAAATTACAAATGCTTTAGGCAGATTTGTACAAGTATGCCACCAGACATTATTTCTGATGGTGATAGAATAATATTCTTCAAATATACAATAATATTATGATTTTGAACTGTATAACTACATTCTTTTTTTATCTTTTGATTTATCTTTACTGTTTGTCTACTTTACCTTCTGAGTCCCTCCTGAAGCTCTTTGGTGCTGACAGCAAAAGACTTCACAAGTTATCTACAAATGGTTTCACTTAATTCCTCACTCTCTTTAATTTGTAGTCTTTTTCAGTATTTGTTGTACTCTGGTTTCCTCTTCACCCAAGTAGCCCCATTTTCTTCTCTAGGTTGGGGGATAAAAGGAAAAAAACTTCTGCTGCCATAGACCACGAAGTTTGAGCTGAGGTCCTCCCATTTTCCTCAGAAATGCATCACTCTGGGGATATTTCTTTTCTGTTGTTGTTGATGAATTCCGCTCTGAATCGAAATGCTCAGCTGTGAATTTGGGAAGTTTAAAAATAACTGTGAAGTGAGCACTTTGAAGCCTCAGCCAAAACCGGTGGGTTTTGTTAATCAGGATGTTTCCCCGTTGCTAAGGAACACTAATTAAGCTTTCAGGGCCAAATTGAACCTGCAGATGAGGAACATATTTAGTACACATTTTCAGTGAGAAAGAGCCAATTTCTACCATTGGGAGCTTTCTGTTCTTACCACTGGTTCCTCATGGGTTTTGTCCCAGAAATGAAGTGTTGAGTGAGATGAGATTCACTCATATCATGATGCGTTTGCTCTCTTGACTTGTCCCAAGGACTTCTGTAGTTTGTGGAACTGCCCAGTAATTTCCAGTTAGCTGTGAGGCATGTTTGCTGGTTGATCTCTTCTGCCTTAGGGCGTTGACATTTTACAGGCAAGACTAAGCAATAAAATTGGCCATTTTAAATGATGTGCAAACACACAGATGCAATTTTTAAGTAGCAGGAGGTCAAACAAGACATAACGAGGTATCCCATGGTAAGAAACTAAGTCAGCTGCTTTCTCCAGTAGATCAATTCACCAGAGTGGATCAATGAACTGTTCCTAATGACACAAAGTGAAGAACTTCAGCTATATCTTATGACCTGACACTGTCTTTCCCTATCTGCCAGGCATTTTAAAAAGTCAAAATTATCTCCTTATCTTTTTGTTGTTTACCACTTAAAAACCAATGATGCAATGTGCATTTGTGTATTTTTGGTGCTTTGGGAAACAAAACCGAGAGGTTATTCTGACCTGGAATCTTGGAGGAGGGGGAAAAAACAGGGCAAATCAAGGAGTAAATAATAGTTCTCTGTGGCCACATATAGGAATTGTAAAAGGAATTAAAGATTATTACCAACATCTTCAAACAATATAAACAAGAAAACAACTCAACTCCTTCCATCATGGTCAAGTAAATCACATTATGGATACTTCAGTGCCACAGAAAACAAATCAGAGATTTAACCATTGTTTTGTTGAGTGAGAGAGGTGGCATTTGATAGGAGGCTTTCCAAAGACTTTAGGAAACCAAATACCTCTCCCACTTTTGATGTGGGTGACCATGCTGAGGTGTGCTGACACATTTGGCATTTGCCAACTCTGATTATGGCTGAGAGGAAAATCTGGAGAGCTGCCTTTGAGATGGGGACACTTTCACAAGCACAAGTCACCTGGAAATAGCAGCAGGGCTGCCTGGATGAAAAGTTCATTTATTGCCCTTTGCTTTTCTTGCAAACTGATGGGGAAACTGTGGTTTCAAGTGCCAGGCTGGCCTGTGACAAAGCAATTCCCTCCTGGATAATTTTGGCAGAACAGCCTGACCTTCAAGAAGCCATGACTAAGGGTGGCCCTTTATCTTCTTGTGACCCATTGCAGCACACACTGTCCATGGCTGAGTCATATATTGGAGTGGTAAAATGAAGTCCAGAGATTCGCTCCTGGAAATTGCTCTCATGTCATAACAACCCCCAACACTTAGGAAATCTCCAAGTAAACTTGCTTAGAGGTGGTGCTCATGTCAATACTAATGTGGAGTAATTTAAAAGATGAATTTATGATAAAAGTATGTCCAGGGCTGAGATTAGGTTTGAACACAGCTCTAAAAACTGACGGAACTCCAGGGTGAGGGAATGAAAAAGCTTGTTCCCTTCCTGCCAGGAATTTGTGATGGACTTCAGGAAGTGAAAAGAGGGAGCCAAACACATGATGTCCTTTGCAGTGAGACTTGTGGGGATGGTGTAAGGCAGAGAGTCTGAGAGCACCAACTAGAGGGAAAGAGACAGAGGAGTGGAAAATGAGGTGATCTCCATTCAGAGGCTGATAAAGGTTTGGAGAGGTACATGTTGTCCATGGGCAGCCAGAGCAACTGTGATTTAGGCCAACCAATGCTTGCTGAAACCCAATTTAACCAAAAGCCTGAAAGAGAGTTTGATCCTTTAAAGTAAAGGTATCTTAGTGACAGCTAGTGACCTTGCATGTGACTGTATATTTATCCCAATGTAGCTTTTATTTAAAATGTTCTTCCATAAAGTCAGAAGAAACTGAGCATTTTTGTTGTGGCGTGTTTGATTCCTAAACTGACTTTCTTTTCAAAGCAGGTATGTGGAAATAATGAGTGTTGTCATCAACATGAAGGAAGTAGCCAGAAGAAAAAAATCCTTCAGCTCCCAGCTGGGTGAGTGGGGAAGGCAGAAGGTGGCTGACTCAACCAGGGGTGAGTTGCTACAAAACAGTTTTCAAAACAAACAAACAAACAAACAAAACAAAGAAAAAAATTGGAGTTAAAAAAACCCCCACATTTCAGAATAGAAGAATTTCTTTATTTTGTTGAAAATCCTTTTAGTTTTCTGTCAGTGAGAGGAGCAAGACGACGATTTAATGTGAATTATAAATTAAGTTTGTTTATTGTCAGACAATGTACATACTTATACTACTTTATGTGTTTAAAATATTATTTATTTATAGAAGTTTTACACGGGATCTTTTTCTAATTTAATTAACACACAAACTGGTATTAGAAGGTAATAATATTAACAGTTTTTTTTGTCAAGTTAATTTAAGTTAATTTTTAGACACTTGTACTTTGTTTACAGTTTTTATGTCTTTTTTTCTTACAGTTGTTTTGAGAACAGTTTTGAGTAGAGGTCTAACTCTTGTCTATGGAGTTTGGATTGTTTACTTATACTTTATGTTTGTGTAGCTAGAAATGGTTATTTTTTAACATATCCCCCTTCTTTTCTTTGAGCAATTTAGACTATATTTACACTTTTTTTATTACTTATTAAATACTTAACACTATAAACTTATTGATACTTGAACTTAACAGAAATGAAACTTAACAGTATTTAACTTTAACAGTCTTTAATACTTATTTACAATTACTTAAACTTAATTTTACTTGAACTTAATACTTATATTTAGTAGAACTTAAATTTAACAGAACTTAACTTTAAGAAAGCTTAACAGAATTTAAAATCAATAGACTTTAACTTAACATCACTTAAATTTAGTAACACTTAAACTTAACTGAACTTATGGCACTTGTACTTTTATGATTGTAATAACTATTAAAACTATTAATTTTATTTTTATAAATTTTATTTATCATTTATTTTAAAACATATTAGTTAATCAATTTTTTAAAGGTAATGTTACTCTTATTATTTACTTTAGTCTTTTTTTTAGTTAAACTGGGTTTTCTTTGTACAAGTTTTCTAGTGACTTATGGTTCTGGTCATGGAGTTATTTTTTAACAATTTTTTTTTGGTTTTTTTTGTGAGTAAAACATTGTGGGTCACTTTGGTTACTTGTCTCATTAAATAGTTATACACAACTTTAACAATTACTATAAACACAATAACAACAACATACAATTGAAGGTTTTTGAATAACAATTTTTGGATTTAACTTGTGATGCTCAATGAGGACAACTATTTAGTTATTTTTAAGTCATTGTTCACTTGTAATTGTTGGGTGAGCTGAGTCAAAGTTTTTAATTGTGTATGTATTGAATTAGAATGATCAGAGAGATTTATGCAACACATTCTTTCAAATTCTTTACACTTATGTCTTTGTGTTAACAACAAAAAGTCTATTGTAGTTCTATTTTGTAACGTGGCGTGTTTCACAGAATTTACATTAAGCAACAAGTCTGAAATTGTTTTAGATGTAGTGTTTGTTTGTTTGGAGAGCTAACAACTTAGTTTGTTTAATTGGGTTAAGGTTTTAGCTGAGGCCACTCCTGGAGCAAGGAAGGAGGCTGCAATAATAGTAGTAGGTGACTAAAACTCGACATTAGATTTGCAATTAGAAGTAAAGCCGTGTACAAAGTGTTTCAAACGCTTGAGATGGTGTTGTCGAAGTTTATTAAGAATTATTGAGGTGTTAGGGGTTAGCAATGTCAACCTTCTAAGAGAACAGGGTCTCCCTTTTATTTGGGAGGGGATACTTGGCTAGGCTCGATTTTTACAAATGAAAAATATGCTACTAGGTAATTTCAAGGGTTGATTAGTAGAATGGGAAATGTTGGGGGAGGTATAATTGTACTATACATGAGTGTCTCTATACACTGAAAGGTTAGAGTTCACACGGGTTCAAGTTTCGGGGACCCACACCAAGCTTAGCCCTGGGCCATGGCGGCTACAGCCGGGGCAGGTCCTCACAACGCTCTTCGCTTCTTGTATTGTCATTTTAAACTGGCGAAAAAGTCCCTTCGCATTTTGGTGAAAGGTACTATGAGCTTCTCTGGCCTTGCTTTCATCTGAGGGGCCTGGATTGCTCACTTAGAGATGGCTATTTCTCAACAGTTTTCTTTCTGTGAGGAAGACCTATGCCAGACCACAAATGGAAAGCATCTGGATTCAGGCATTGCAACTTGATCACAGCCACACACATCTAATTCTAGAGAACTCTATGTTTTCATCTTGGGTTTGCTTTCATTTGGAAACTATTTACAGTGTTTCTTCTAGGGAAAATAAATGTTTAAGTGTACACCCAGGTAAAATTTTTTAATCTCTTTGAAGATTCTGTTGCATGCCCTACCCTTTCTAAAGGCCCAGAACCTGGGGTCAGTCATGAAACCTCCACATGTAAATACACAGACCCTCAAACTCGAGTTGTTGCAAGTTCTTCTTTCCAACTTCCTGATTTCCTGATTCTTCCCTGGGAGCTGGTTGTTTGATTTTACTTAATATCAGTTGCATGATTTATTGTAATTCAGAATATTTTGCCTATGGCTGTACTACAAAATACTGTTAAATATTCAGATGTTGGGAAAGCATTGTGATATGTTAAATATCATTCCAAAATCCTATTTTACTTCTTAGGTTCTGTTGCAAAAGGTATAGGAATTGTGGGGTTTGTCCATGAAACTAGTGATATATACAATTTATTATTATTGCCATAATAATTAAATTGTGCAATATGTATTGATGTTGCAATGCTCAGTGTTCTCCAAAGTGCTTTATACATTTTTATAAATATATAAATGAATATGTATGAGTATATGAATATATATATTTAGATAACATTAACATATAGACTTATATACACATGAATATATAGAAGAAGAACAAGGATATTCAGTCTATGCACATCAGGTAGAAAAAAAGAAGAAAAAAAGAACTGGAGGATTATTGCTTGTGCCTGTCTGCTCACTTTGCCCAGGTACAGACTTACACATCAGTGCTACAGCTTTGCCTTATATAAAATGATAGTAATAACACTTCTCTGCAAGGGGCAGTGTGAGTCAGCAGTGTTTATAAAAACCTTTTCCATCTTTAGCTTAGAGGCACTTCAGAAGTGCAATGGATTGGTGTTTTTCTCAGTGACACTAGATTAAATGCTTTTTGATTAAGAATTCCACAGTTCCTGAGGAAGCTGCTGAATTAAAATTACCTCAAGAAAACCATGACCAAGTAATTTGCTTTCTAATCTCTAGGTGTGTTACCTGATAGCCAGGGTTTAGTGGAAGGATTGCAGTAGCCAAAGACAACTATGCGACATTTTACAGCTTTATGGGGAGGAAGCCGTTATTACTGTGGACTTGATGCTGGTTCACACTATGGATGTTTCAGAGCTCAAAAACCAACTCATCCTGTGACCTGTAATGTTATCAGCAGTAACTAACTCTAAACACAGTTCTCTCAGAGCAAATGAAAACAAGGATGTTTGTTTTGTTTTCTGCAAAAGAGATTTAAAAGAATACTTCAGATTACAGGGTATTAAAAATTCAGCTTGACACTGACCTAGCTGTCCTGTAGCAACTCATTAAACTCTGGTGTCATAACTGTGCTGCAGAGCCCTAAAAATACATCTACTTCTCAGCCAAGTCAGGCTTTCATTCAGATATTCCTTAAAAATCCTTTCACTTGATAGCATTCTGCTCTCAGTCAAGCCAGACTGTCAAGAGCACTGCCTTCAGTCCCAAGAGAAGCTTTCATGAGGGCTGGCCACTTCCCCTCTTTGCCATGAAGAGTGGTCCAAAGTAACTGGGATGGATGTGGAAGTTCTTGCACAGGGTCAGAAATAACAGAGCAGCTGATTTTGCTGCAGCTGAAGTGACTGTGGAGTGTGCTGCTGAAAGTGAGGTGTGCACAGCCCCCACAAGGACACAGAACTCAATGGTGCTTTGCTCTTGTGTCCAAGAAAATCCACTTGCTAATTGCCTTGTAGAACAAAGATAATTTTTTATATTTTACTGTTGGTGATGGTTATTATAGACAGTTGGTAATGATTTTCCCAAACTCTGTGTGTATTTGGAGTGCTGTAACAATGATGAATATTAAGACAACATTTGTGTGTAAGGTCTTTTGGTTCATTGTGGCCTTGTGTTCTTATAGAAACAATCAGAATGTTTCTGTAGTCCTAAATTCTGTCCTAAAACCACATAGTAGACAGGAGATTCTGAGAGATACCAGAAACTCAGAAGCACAAAAGGTTACATCCCATATAAAGGTAATTTCAGTGTGGGAAACTAGAATAGGTAAAATTCAATCACAGAATGCATACTATAGGGATAGCCTTATTCCCAATTAGAACTCTCTTTTCCTGGCTTTATCTGTTTCACTTTCAAAGTTATATAAACTAAATCAGAAAAAAAATCCAAAGAAGCAAAAACCCCAACTCTTATTTTGAATGGAATATCTATAGGGGCAGTTCAATCCCTGTGACCTCAGTGGTAAAATTATACAAGTAAGTCTTCCCATACAGATCACCTTAATAAATACCTTCACTAAGTATAGATAACATGTTCTTTCCTGTATAATAATGGTAGAGGAGTACCTGTGAGTATGCACTGAGCTCAGATAACTTAATAATGGCTTCCTGAGTGATATTTGTTGTTCTTGAATTGGGTTTTTCACAGCATTTAATATAAGGAAAATCTGATTGCAATAATCAAGAGGCTTTACCCTTGAAGCTAATTGGTCTAAGAGTGGCTTTATTTCTAGGGGGGAGATGGATCTTTTCCATACTAAATAGACACTGGAAAATCTTAGAATATTTGAAAAGTGAAATTTGATTCCATGACAGGACCTGATTAGAAGTGTTGCTGTCCATCCCAGTGCAAGGCTCTGTTTTGTGGGTGAGGGAAAGCAGGGTAGAAAGGACAACACTGGATGGCTCCCAAACTCTTCTGTGCAGCTTCATGGGGACTGCAGGATGGGAAAAGGGATTGACTTATCTGTTATTTCTCATGAGGGGTCCTAGCATTTAAAACACAAGGATTAAAAAATTCAAAACGCAGATTTCAAATCAGCACGGTCCTGTGGTTGGTGAGCCGTACTTCTTCCATTCAGTTTGGTTCTTCTGCAGTGGCTGTTGTTGTGTCCCAAGGTATTTTTTTTAACAATGAATTAGAAGCAGTACAAACAAGTTATGTGCAGGCACACAGCCAGTTGTCAGAATAGCAGTGCAGAATTCATATTGATGAATTCTGCGTTTCAGGTCATTGGGAATAGCTCAGGAACAAGTGACACTCCGGATTACTGTTAGAGAGGAAATGGAACAGGCAGCCTCTCCTGGTACTCTTTTGTTTTCTCATCTTCTTCCACTGCACTCTGTGTGGTTTTGCAGCCAGGCCCGGTGCTGAGCCTGAGCAGCTCCAGTGGTAGGAATGCTAAAGACAGGGATTTAATTCCAGAGACTCTCTCACCTGGTGTCAGCAGTGTGTGGTGTTGTGTCCCAGCTGCTGTCACAAGCAGATTGCAACTGTGTGGGACGTGTCTGTGGATGTCAGCTGGGTCTCTGGTAGAGACACTACCGCTTTATGTGCTGCTGGTAGCAATCCCAACAGAGAAGGCAGAGAATGCACAAGCAGAGGGGAGAAGCAAAGCTGTGGGACAGTTTTAAGACAAAAGAGATGGGTAGCATAAAAACACAGTTTCTACTGCTTACCCTATGTTGTAGATTTATGAATTTGTGACATTTATTCTCCACAGTTGGCTGTATAGATTTTTTTACAAGCTAAGCCAGTGTCGAGCACCCAAAATAGATCCAGACATTTCTAGAGACCTGTGAAGACAGGCTGGGTGTAACTTTATCCCATTTGTCTCTTTGCACACACCTGAGGCTGCTTTGGACATTGTAGGACAAAACAGAGTATTTCAAAAGAAGGAAATTAAATCTGCACCTTATCTCTGATGCCTGTATTCCCTACAGTTTACAGTTTCCCTGATACGGATGCCCTCTGTAGTGGTTTTCAGCTCGCCTATTTGAGTTTCTGGCCAAATGCCAGCACACTTACCAAAATTTACCTGATGTTTGCTGTGAGATGAGGATTAGGAGTAGACAAAGCAAGCTCAAACTTTATAAAGTATAAAGGAAGTTTCTTTATATACCTAAGACAGAGAAAAAAAACCGAGAAAAAAAACCAAGAAAAAAAACAGAACAAACTCCTCAGACCACCCCTCCTTCCCCCACCTCTCCATTTCTTTCTCCCTGAAAACACACAAAAGACAACACTTCGACCTCCAGTCAGTTTACCACCTCAGAAATAGCTCTTGTTTCAGTTCATTTAGGGAGAGAAGTCTCTTTTGTTTACACCATGGATTTTCTGTAAGAAAAATACAGTTTTTTATGGGTCTTCTGCCTCATCATCAGCCGCCGCCCAGAAGAAAGATTGGCTTAATGGTGGATCCCTCCCACACCAGTAGCCTTCCCACAGCCACTATGGTGGGTTATGAACAGCCCACAGGGTACCTGTGTTAAGGATTCACACTTCAATTGCAGCAACAAAGAAAATCCCTTCTTCTGTGCTGAGCAACACAGGTTCTCCTGACAACATAAGTTCTCTGGCACTCTCCCCAGGACCAGGGCTCTGGGTCACAGCCTCTCCTCTCTCTTGGTTCAAGCTTCTCATCAGGCTGTACTTTTTTCAACACTTTCTTGTCTTTACCCAGGTATTTCAGTTAATTGGCTGCAATTAGAACCTCACATCCCCCTTTTGGACTATGTCTTCATATATTACAGGGAATTTATTAGCTCAGTCCCCAACCATGGTTCTCCAAAGGAATTTTCAGCTTCACTCTCAAAGCGCTTCTCATGCACCTCCCTCTAGGCATCGGTTCAGCTTTCCTCACTGACTGTAAAGTCTCTATGCTGCATTTATGTAGATGTCCTCACTCATTCCTCTCTCTCTGCAAGGAAGGATGGGTGTCTGGGAGTTTAGTCCAGGCATGGATAGAGTTAATCTCTCTCTCTCTCTCTCTCTCTGGCAGTGTGACGATCATGTGCTCTCTGCTGGGCTGTTTGAAAAGGTCCAAGCTGGATGGCAGAAGCCCTCAGAATCTCTGTGGCCTGGCTCTGCAAAGCTGGCTCGGCCTGGTGGGGCCATCTGAGCCCGGGATGACAGGGCAGGGCCTGTCCCGAACTGGATGGAGTCTGGCCCGGTCCTTGCCTGGCCCGGAGCAGGGGCCTGGCCCTGTCTCTTGTAGCTGACATGTTGGCTGAACTGTATCTGCTGAAAATTCCATCTGGTTCCTCCCCCATGCCCAGCTGCAGCGGCACAGCTGCCCTAAACCTCCCTTCCCCCCCTCCCTCCTTTGGAAGGAGTCGGGGGTGGGGGGGGTGGGGACAGGGCCTTACCCGGGAGAGAGGCAGGGAGATGCTCCTCTCTATGCTGCAGCAGGTCAAAAGAGGAAGAGGCTCAGAGGGTCTCTGCTTATATATGGTTCTTTCCTCAAAGGCGGATCAACTTTTTAATTGGTTCACCTACACATCAATCCTTAAAACTGCCTAGCTACTGGCTCTCTGTCCCAGGAAGGAAGTTATATCCCTTACTGCAACATAGGTCACTTCCTAGATTTTGACCCCTCCTGACTAACCCAGGACACCCTCCAAGGCAGAGGGAGTCTGAAGATCCAGAGACAGAAATCCAGCCTCACCCACAAGCTGAGATCTATGTGCAGATGGGCTCCTCCCAGGAAGGATGTAGCAGCCTTGGAAAGCTTCTAAAATCTGGCTCAAGACACATGGGGTGTGTGTGTTGATTCCCTAACCCGGCAGTGATCAGTTCTTGGGCTGTTTCTTTTCCTATCTCCTCCATGCACAGGTGATGCCTATTCTGGCCGCACTGTTCATGGAGCACAGAGCCTTCTGCCTGGCATGTGCTCAGTTATAAATATGTGTGCACTGACTTCACTCCCCACACCTGCTTGGGATGCTCAACTCAAAGCTGACAAATATTTTTGTAAAAACAATTCTTTTTTGCATAAGCCAGGAAATCAGAGGGGAGGCAAAAGCTCACAGGACTGATTTATTGGCTCAAGATCCTCAAGGGGCACCAAGAAGTTATATAAATGCAACATATTAAGAACTTTATCTTGTATGCAAAGATCATTTTTTTTACTATACTAGGCACCAAACCAGAGGAATAGCAAGGAAATGCAGGAGGTAGACCCAGAGCTTTTATTGTATTTGCAAGGAGGGAGTGAGAGCACAACACCATCATCTGGCTTCCTTTACTAAGGTTTAAGATTGCCACCTAGTTTTCCTGAGAAGGCCCTAGGCTTGATCATTTCTACTTTTTAACTGGCATTTCTAGAATAAATTACACCTCCCATTTTATTACCAGGATCATTACCATTCTCCCTGCTTGATTGCATGACATATTGTTGGGTTTACACCATGAAGATTCAGCAATAAAAAGTTTGGCTTGGAACATAATGATACTGTGATGTAGAGTAAGACTTCCTTCATTTAACATCAGGCATAAAAAAACAATTTTAGTCTCAGTCGGGGCTCTATTGGTAGCCAGTGAAGAGCGAGGTGCTTCTAGAAGATGATTCATCCTGCCCAAAAATAGGTGCCTAGGGCTGACTGGATGATTTTCCCAGTGAGTTATCTTTCTCCATACAGCCAGGGAAAATCTGTATGACCAGCTTGGGTGGGATGTAACTGGTTACATATCTGTGAGAAAGGTGTGCTGAAAGGTATTTGGTTGCAGTCCTTTGGGGCTTCTTTATTTCAGTCAAGGCTTTGGACCCACCTAGAGATCGAGTAAGGTCACAGCAAAGTGGACAGAAGTCGATAGTGAAGATAATTTCATTCCCAAGGTAAAAAAACCCTCCATGAAAGACCTGGCCTTGCAATGAAGTGTGAACTGAGTGATGTGTGTGTGGATGAAAGGGAGCAGAAGTGCCCTAATGCAGACAGAAATCCCTCTCTACTCCAGAGATGCTGAATGTTTTGTGGGAGCTGGGCTATCACACTGCATGGCTCTGGATCTTGTGGGAGCCTCTGAAAGATGTGGTTTCCCACTGGAGCTTCCGAGATGACAAATTATAACTGTAAATTGTTATCTTCCACATCCAATTTATTAGACCGACTTGCTGACATCTGGAGGTTCATTAAAATATTCTAATTTCTCCCTTTTTATCAGTAATTAAAAACTAAAGTGGAACAACCTGCCTTCTAAATGTGCTGCTTGGTAATTACCCCTGTAAGAATCCCTTTGCTGTCATTAACAGATAGATGGTCCTTTGCCAGCCCTGCAGAGTGATTAGCTGATTCATCTATCAGGCTGATGTTTACATTGAAACATAGTTTTAAAATTTAGGATTTTAGGCAAAGGTTAGTATTGCTGAAATTAGTTAAAATAGATTTGATAATCAAACCCAACTGGAGTTAGTGAAAGAATTAATGATTAGCTAAAGAATTAAGTTTAAAGTACGTTTTAAAGAGTAGGTAACTGATTGCTTGTCATTTTGTATTTGCTCAACTGTGCTTATAATGAGAAACAAAAAACACTGATTAATAGATCTAAAGAAATGTAGACAATCACTAATTTTTCTCATTGAGAAAGAATGAAGGAAATGACTGGAAGTCCCCCAAAGGTAATTTGTATCATCAAAAACCAGAAAGGCAGAAAGGTCAAAGCGAAGAAGACGAGTTTTACTTCATCATTCTCGCCCTCCCCTCAAATTATACTATCACCGACTCAATTTAAAGAACAAACCACACATGCTTAATAACTACTCAGCTAATTACCATATGAAGCAGGAAATGGGAGGTATCAATGTGATAAATGTGTATTTATATTTTGAATATTCAGAACTTTTGTAGATAAATAGACTTTGTATTGCTTTGTGCTTTTGCTCTGTGTATTAGGGAGCTATCCCATGCAGCTGCCCAGTGCTGAAATAAACATACACTTTCTAACAACCCTATTAGAGAGCCTTTGCCCGTCTTGAGTTGAGTATCGATATTAGATCAATACTCATATTTTAATAAATCAACACCTTTCTGATTCATCCCTGTTTCTGTCCTTTTGATGTGGCCATAAGCCAGGCCACCAGGACCACGTGGCCATTTCTCTTGGGTGACCACCCAATCCCTCTGTCGACACCAGGAACAAGAATGGGGCAAATGACAGAGAAATTGATAATGGGGAAATTAATCATGCATGTTTGAACCTCTCCAAAATGAAGCATTGCCATCCTTCTTAATAAGGGAGCTTTTCTGACTTGGTTGAGTTTCACTGCAGCTCTGGGAGCTGCCTGCCTAGGGACACTCGGCTGCAGTGGCTGCTGCTGGAGGGAGTCTCTGTGCAGCAGATACTCCCAAAATCTCACTGGCACAGCTCATGGGATCCACTGCCTCTGTTGCATTTCCAGAGGAGGGGAAGAATCTGCACATTTTTCATTTTAATCATTAGCTACGTCAGACTTCCTCCCCCTCAGAATCCCAATTCCAGCAGAATGATGACTTTATGCTGGGCTAGTCATTCCAGTTTTAGAGACGCCCTCATTATTCCAGAGCCAAAGCATCAGCACAGAGGGTTGTTCTGGGCAGTGTCCCATGCAGGACAGTTCTGTGTCACATGGGGCTGCACTGATCACAGATAACCCCGGCTGAAACCAGCCTGGATGAACGTCAGGTGTCCTTTTGCTGCCCTCTTTCTTCTGCTTGCAAACTTCTCTCCCGCATGTGTTACTTTAGTCACTTCCCCTTTCACCTAAGGGACTCAGCACTTCATGAATTGATTTACTTAAAATCAGATTGTTTCAGAAAGATTCATTGTAGTCAAAGCCTCTTGAATTTGCAGCCCTACTAAACACCAGGGAACAGCAGTTTGGGGTTTTTTTGCAGACAGCTTTTAAAGGTGGTTTCATGAATGTACAGAAATGATCTGTTCAGAATATCAGTCCCAGAAGATTTATTCCTACAATAGATCTCCTGCTTTAACAGATAAAGATAATTGAGTTTTCCCTTGTTGTACACAATACAATTCATTTTCCATCAAAATCCAGTTATTCTTCCGAGGTACATACTTAAGATTGCTATTTTAATAAAGAAAAGATAACTGAACAGTTTGGATGGGCACATTGTGCTGAAATACAGAGATCAAAAATATCAGCAGGCTGTCTTTATGTTCCAAAATATTGTCATTTTAAGGTCTAATGCAATTTGGCATTAGGAGCACAAGGAGAATAGACAACATTAACATAAGATGAGAATCATCAGAGACAACTTTTCATGCAGCACTCCTTATTCAAAGTACTTTGTATTTAATCTCACAGCACCAATATCTGAGACTTATTTATTGGGTTCCTTGTAAGCACCTTAAGCAAAAGTTAAATTACTGCTCAGTCTTAGAAATTAGATAAGACAGAGAAAATAATGTGTGAGAAAATTAGACATTTTCATTTTGGCAAAGGATTAGAAGCAGGTGTCTTAACAATCCACATTATCAGATGTATTCTTTGCTGCTTTTATGAATGGTCTGGAAAACTGAGTGAGCAGCGAAGTCAGAAATGTTGGAGATTACACAAAGTGGTTGAAGGTCACTGAGGACTAGGGATAGCTGTGAAAACTTTTAGAAGACTCTAGGAAAGCAAGATGGGATAGAAATATGAGACCAAGCAGAATCCTCTGTTTGGAATAAATACAAAATAATCAGAGTTTAGCAGGAAAAAAAAGAAGCAACACCAAAAGTCAGCTATTCATAAAAGCTGAAAATCACTTAGGAAAAAAGAAAAAAGAGTGGGTCATCATTGGTGACAGTGAAAATCCTTACTTAAAATGCACAGATATCCGAGAACCAAGTTGTGTGCGTAGTGCACAACCCAGGATGCAATACAGGCTCTGCAAATACAACACTCCTTGATAAACCAAGCTTATTGGCATATCTGAAATACTGTATTAATTCTTGGTTATCATTTTAATTGAAAGTATTTGGCAGAAATAGAAAGGTCTGGAAATGGGACATTGAAATTACCAGATAAAAGTGTTCATGACAAGCAAAACTCAAAAGATGGGAGCTGTCATTTAGAGATGAAGAAAAGGAAAAACACTGGAGAGAAGGTAACTTTTAGTTAAGCTTATTCTTTCTTCTCAAGAAGAATAAAAGGAATTTAATTAAACTGAGCATTTAGAACAGATCAAAGAGGACTCTTCTCCACAGTGTACAGTTAATGATGAGATCTTCTCACTACAAGGTATAATTTTTCCCAGTAGTTACCCTGTGGCTGCTCCATCCACTCCCACTTCTGCCCCCATTTCCTCTTCTCCAGGAATTTTTGGTGCTGTCCACTTTCCGTGGCTGGCAACTTACACAGCTCTACTCCTACATTCCACAGCAGCTCCCCATGCCACAGCCTGAGAGTTCTTTGAATTATGCCGTGGGTTCATTTACAGCAAAAAATACCTGCACCCAGTGGGGAATTGTCACAGGCCAGCTGGAGGGCACCTGCCGACACATCCTTCTTAAATCACTCTGGCTATCTGATCCTGAACATAATCAGCTAGAGGGCCCAAATTATTTCAATAATACTGATTTTCACTTCCCTTGTCTGGATTTGAAACTTCAAGGCTGTGATTAATTAAGCCTCTCTACTACCTCTGTGTCCTAGGTATTATTAAACTGATGCCTCATGTAACCTTCTGAAGGTCACAGTGCAGAGTTGCCAGGGATAAATCTCTGAGTCTCTCTTGAAAACCACACTGTTCCTTTAGCCACTATCCCACATCCTTCCACAGCAAAGTCCTTTCCCTACTCCTCTATGAATTTCCAGGCAGGGCACTGCAGTTGCTGCAAGCATCAAAAAAAATCTTGTTGCAATCCCACGTCATATTTGGCATTCTAGTGTGGCCAAGACATTTTGACAAATGTGTCAACTCAGTTGTGTCTTACACCTTTTCTTCTGACTACATGGACAATTCCAGCTGGGTTGAATGAAGTATTGGAAGGACACCTGGGACTCAGTGTGATTTAACATTGTTTTCAAACTTACAAGGACTTCTGGAAACTGAATTAGAAGGAGAACACAGCATTTTCAAGCAGGAGCTCTGTATGGTTTAGCAGAGCATTACTAAGGTGCAAAAGCCCACAGGAAGCAGTGGAAAGTCATGTTGACCTTGACCACTCCAAAGTTCAGATCTTCCCTTTGTGAGTGCTTTAGCAGTAACTGCACCACTGAAGTGTCTCCTCAGTAGTTCAGGAATTACATTTTTTTGCTTCCTTTGTTTCTTTATGCAGCCATCTAAAATTCCTATTAGAGAATCACAGAATGGCCTGGGTTGGAAGGGACTTTAAAGATAATCTCATTCCCATCCCCTGCCATGTACAGGGACCCCTTCCACTATCCCAGATTGCTCAGAGCCCCATCCAGCCCGGCCTTGGACACTGCCAGGGATAGAGCAGCCACAGCTTCTGTGGGAAACCTGTGCCAGGGCCTCACCACCCTTACAGTAAAGAATTTTTTTTTCTAATATGTCATGTTTTCAGCTGCTTGCATGATACCAGGAACACAGTTAAAGACTGCAAGGTAATGAAAATATCAATTTATTGGCACATGTTCTTGGGTGCAGTGGCTAAATTTGTGGGACACTTTTTTTTTTTCAACTGCAGAGAGGGAAATGTAAAGTCTTGAACTTCAGAAAGTTACCTGAATGCCATTTTTAAAGCAGTTTAGGTCCTTTATGTGTGGAAAGTGACAAGTGATCTACAATGCCTTGATATGCTGTCCAGAGAAGCTGTGGCTGCCCCATCCCTGGCAGTGTCCAAGGCCAGGCCAGATGGGGCTCTGAGCAACCTGGGACAGTGGAAGGTGTCCCTGCCCATGGCCAGGGACTGGATTAGCTTTAAGGTCTCTTCCAACCCAAACCATTTTATGATTTAGGTGATCACCTTGAGTAACCATTGATTTTTCTAAAAATGAATGAATGTTTGTGCTTAGTGAAAACTGGCCCTGTTGCAATAACACCATCTTCATTCTCCAAGGTCAGTAACACACTTGGAAAATCTCAATTTCTCTTTTTGCTTCTTATCTCTTGCTCTGATGAAATTCCTGAAAAGAGGGCAGGGACAATATCGGACAGAGAACAGGGAAAGACAGGGATGTTTATACTACCAGAGTCCCCACCTGACTATTTTTTTCAAGACAATTTACTAGTAGTGATCAATTTACAGATGGGAGAGTTAAATCCAAATTCCCGTGCAGTCCAATGCCCAGTAAATGAATGCAAATAGAAATAACACCATGATCTTCCCTAACAGCAGTTACCCTCCCATAGAAGTCTTAGGGAAAGGACCCAGACCCAGAGTGGACATCTGCTGGAGCCTTGGTGCCAGGGCCAAGGCAGCAGGAGTGGCACGAGGGATAATTATGTTGTTGCTCGATCTGCCAAATAATGAATAAATAGTCAGAGGCATTCATGAGCAGTTAAAATACTAAGAGGAAAAAAAAACCAAACTAAATCAGCAGGATTAGTAAAACAACAGTTGGATGAATTGCTGCATTGAGGAGTCCAGTCGCCTTTGGTGACCAACCAAAAAGTGTGTCCCACCAATGATGAGATGCATCTGTATTCAATCTTCTAAAGACTCCTCGTATGGTCTCTGTATCATGATGTATTGTGATCAGAGTCCTCTTTCCCATATCTCTTATTTCTCTGAGAATTTCCTTTAAATTCTCGTGCTTCAATAGTTGCTTGACCAAAGTTAAATTCATCCCTATGGGCACAGGTGATATTTCCTGTACCGTGGTTAGGTTTGCCTTTATATATTGATGGGATACTACTGGTGCCTGATAAGAGAAGTCACATCCTTCAATTCTGACAAAGTTACAAATGCACAAATTGGACTGAGTTTCATTTATAATTAGTCCATCCACCACTACCGAAGAGCATGGTGTCCTGAGACACACACAACCTTGACCTATGTATACCAGCAGGGTTGTCTAATTGACTGAATGGGCTTTGAAGTGACAAATACTCTGTTCTGTATCCAGGCAGGTATCTTGATCACTATTTATATTCCCTTCACATATGAATCCAAGCTGTTTCCTTGTGGCACAGGACTCTATATTAATAGTTCTCCATTTCCCCTCCACCTTTTGTGCCCACATCCTGTGTTCTGAGGGATATAGGATGGTTCTTTCATGGTTTAGTCCTAGGGGAACTATTGGGTATATCAGACTCACCGACACATTATGTATAGTTAAAACAAAGGCCGTTACCATGCTGGTTACAGGATCATAGGTGAAGTTGACTAAAACCCACCATGACTGAAGTTCTCTTTCTAAATCGGAGGCATGGTCCCAGACAACTTTGCGGACCTCTGCAGGGAATGTGCCTTCACTACCTTCCCTGATAATTGAAGCAGCTACTGACTGCATCCATATTTGTGCTTGTACACATCCGAGGGCTAGAGACATATTTTCACTAGCTGCACTCATGGTATTTACTATTAGTCTATGATCCTGTTCTTGTATCCCTTCCCACTCCAGTAAAATTTTGGACAGCTTCCATTGACTGGTGCCAAGGGCTAGCAATGAGGATTGTAAGGGTTGCTGTAATTTAACCACATCACTCCCAGCTGCAGCCAATTTGTTCATTAGTACTTCTGAGTCCATCGTGAGGATCCCCAGTCCTGTTCCTAGTATTCTTGTAAATTCTCTCTTCTGTCTAAAAGTGTTAGGTGCACGTTTCTGTAACCAAATGGTCCAATCCATAAAGGAAGTCTTAAGGAATGGAGTGCACTCTGATCGGATAGCTGAAGCATTTACTTGCATCTCCATCTCTATCCGTTTCAAGGACCATTCTGGATTCAGTAGCAGTCTTTGGATCCCTACCTTCTTAATTGCATAAGGTCCAATTCTGGAGACTATAGGCTGAATTGTTTTCCTTGGGGTGTTTTGGGTATGAGCAGCTGTGGCCTCTTCTGGTTTTTGTGTTGGCTGACTTATTTCATCATCTTGGGGTATAACACAATCCTGAGTAATATTGTAGTCTATGTTATTACCCTTAAGTGCGCACCCTTCTATTTTAAGCCTAAATTCAGGACAAGTAGATAAGCATGTTTCGCAGCATCCGGAATCAATTCAAATTAACTCCATAGGTTTTTGGTGGGCCTTATGGAATCCGTCCTGAACGAATGCATATTCACAACCCCAAACATCTTTCCCTTCCCAAACGGATGCATTCGTGACCTTTAGCATCTGGAACAGCATTTTGCGAGAGTGGGAGTCATAAGCCTTTCCTTGACAGACATTGTGCTCAAGTACTTGATACACACGTGGTCTTGCGGTTATGGTCGTGGCTATAATCAGGAGAGATACAACTCTCCAAGCTAACATTTCTACCCAGAGTCCATTCATCTTTCTTGAGTACGTTTCAGTTTCAGTTCATTATCACCCAGTGTTGCTTTCCAAGGAGTTCTCGGGGCTTTCTTCACTCGCATATGATGAATCCAGGCGCCCTGTTCTTTGATTTTGATTGCAGTGTGGGTTGTCAGTAGCACCTGGAATGGTCCTTCCCACTGTGGTTCCAGAGTCTTTTCTGTAAAAGACTTAACATACATGTAATCCCCAGGCTGTATGTCATGCACAGGTCCATCTAGCCCTCTGCTCTGAGTTCTAGCCACATACTTTCCAATTTTTCTAAGTTGTTTACTTAGAGCCACCAAATAGGTGGTAAGTGCTTCATCCCCAATTTGGGTAGAGATTCCTTTTTGCACTCCATATGGCCTCCCATAAAGCATTTCAAAGGGACTTAGCTTTTCTTTAGTTCTCGGTTTAGTTCGGATCCGTAGCAATGCCAATGGGAGAGATTGGGGCCAGGGCAAATTAACCTCTTGCCCTAGTTTCACAATTTGGTGTTTAATTAAATGGTTCATTTTTTCTACTTGGCCACTTGACTGGGGATGGTATGGAGTGTGGAGTTCCCAGTCTATACCCAAGTGGCGACTCACCTGCTGCACTATTTTGGAAGTAAAGTGTGGTCCTCTGTCTGAGGATATTGTGGCTGGAACTCCGAAGCGTGGTATTATTTCTTGCAACAATATTTTGGTTACCTCTCGGGCTTTGGCAGTTCTAGTGGGGAAAGCTTCTGGCCACCTTGAAAAGGTATCTGTTAACACTAGCAAATATCGGTACCCCCCTTTTCTTGGAAGTTCTGAAAAGTCAACCTGCCATTGTTGCCCAGGCCCCTGGCCTCTTCCAATCTGACCAAGTTTCAGTTTAGGGGTATTCTTAGGATTAGTCTGGAGGCAAAGATCGCATTGCCTGGTCACCTGGGTGACAGTGGCATATAAATTTCTGGCAGTAATCTTTTCAATTAGATAGCTATACAAGGCCTCTGTTCCCCAGTGTGTTTTCTGATGTTCCTCCCTTACTAAGGACCATAATATCTGAGAAGGGACAACCAGCCTCCCATCTGCAGTGACAGCTCATCCTTCCTGGTTATATGTTCCTTCTTGGTCCTCAATAAGTTTTTTATCTTTCTTACTGTATTCGGGCTTACCTCCGAGAGATATCTGTCCGTCTGGAATCAGGGTTCCTTCAATTGTTACCTCACCTTTTGCTGCTTCTTTTGCCTCTCTATCCGCCAGCTCATTTCCTTCTTCCAATTCCGAGCTCACCTTCTAATGTGCCCTAATGTGCATAATCGCTACTTTCTCGGGCATCTGGACTGCCTCCAATAGTTTCATTATTTCTTGTGCATGTTTAATGTTCTTCCCATGTGAATTCAACAGTCCTCTTTTTTTCCAGATAGCTCCATGTGCATGCACAACCCCAAATGCATATCTCGAGTCTGTGTAGATATTTATTTTCTTTCCTTTTGCCATCTCTAAGGCACGAGTCAGGGCGATTATCTCGGCTTTCTGTGCAGAGGTGTCTGTGGGTAGGGGACCAGATACTATTACCTCTTTGCTAGTGGTAACTGCATATCCAGCATGTTGTTTTCCACTGATGACGTAGCTACTCCCATCTGTAAACCAGGTCTCTGCATCATCGAAAGGGGTGTCCCTCAAGTCTGGGCGGCTGGAGTAGGTGGCTTCAATGGTTTCTAGACAATTGTGTTGCACTGGCTCTCCTTGATTTCCGCTGAGAAAGGAAGCTGGGTTGACAATATTAGTCACCACTATTTCCACATCATCTTGTTCTACTATAATGGCTTGGTATTTCAAAAATCTTTGAGGGGATAGCCAGTGCCCACCTTTCACTTCTAGTACTGAGGACACTGTGTGGGACACCAGCACAGTCATTTTCTGACCCAAAGTGAATTTCCGTGCTTCCTGAATATTCATCACAACTGCTGCTACAGCTCTGAGGCATCCTGGCCATCCCTTAGCGGCTGCATCCAGCTGCTTGGATAAATAGGCAACTGCCCTTCGATATGGGCCTAGGTTCTGTGCCAGTATTCCCAAGGCAATCCCCTGTTTCTCATGCGAAAACAGAAAAAACGGTTTACTCACGTCCGGGAGTCCTAGGGCTGGGGCTGACATAAGGGCATCCTTCAACTGAGAAAAGGCTCGAGTGGCTTCCTTGGTCCACTGGAGATCTCTGCTCCCACTTGCGATAAGTGCATACAGAGGTTTGACGAGCAGTCCATAGTTGTAAATCCACAATCTACACCATCCTGTCATCCCCAAAAAGGTTCGCAATTCTTTTACTGTCCGGGGTTGCGGAGTTTGGCATATTGTTTCTTTACGGTCTTGCCCTAAAGTCCATTGTCCAGCACTAACTTCGTACCCCAGGTAAATTACCTTTTGCTTCACCACTTGAGCCTTCTTCTTTGACACCCTGTACCCCTGGAGCCCTAAAAAATTTAAAAGACTCACCGTTCATGCCACACATGCCTCTTTTGTCTTAGTGGCTATAAGGAGATCATCCATATACTGCAACAACTTCCCTTCTTCTGATGGAGCCTCCCAGGCTTCTAGGTCCTTTGCAAGCTGTTCCCCAAACAAGGTGGGGGAATTTTTGAACCCCTGAGGGAGAACTGTCCAGGTGAGTTGGGTTTTACGCCCGCTTTTAGGATTTTCCCATTCAAAGGCAAAAATTTTCTGACTGGCTTCATGGAGAGGGAGGCAAAAGAAGGCATCTTTTAAGTCTAAAACGGTAAACCAAGTTAGCTCTGGTGTTAAACATGTCAATAGAGTATACGGATTTGCTACCACTGGGTAAAGATCTTCAGTTATTTTATTAACAGCCTTTAAGTCCTGTAGCACTCGATATGACCCATCGGGTTTCCGAACAGGTAATATAGGAGTGTTGAAGTCAGATTGGCATTCTTTCAATAAACCTAGTTGTAAAAAATTTTCAATCACTGGCCTAATTCCTTCTCTGTCCTCTTTTCTCAAAGGATATTGCTTAATCCTGACTGAGTGTTTTCCTTCCTTGAGGTTAATTACTATAGGAGGTGCGTTCTTTGCCCTTCCCGGCACATTAGAAGTCCACACTCCAGGGAACACTTGACTAACTATTTCTTCACTGATTTCTTCCCCAATCTCAGTGGTTGTCAATATCAGACTTAACACCTCCACATATTGTTGATCATTTACCTCCAGAATAATTTCCCCGTCTTTAAACATGATGGTTGCTTGTAGTTGCTCTAATAGGTCTCTTCCCAGGAGAGCCTTTGGAGACTTTGGCATATATAAAAATTTGTGGATGCCCCACTGTTTCCCAAATTTATATTTTAAAGGTTTACAGAAATAAGCCTTTTCAGATTCGCCAGTGGCTCCTTGCACCATAACATAATCCTTTCCCACGGGCACCAGGGCTTTATTCAATACCGAGTATGTTGCTCCTGTGTCAATTAGAAACTCCACCCTTTTCCGCTCCTTCCCCAGCTTCATTGTTACAACCAGGGGATCAGCTGGGGTAAGATCTCCCGGTCCTCCTCAGTCTTCCTTGGCATAGGCAACCATTCTTTTTCCCTTGTCCCCCCTCCATTTGGGGCATTCATTCTTCCAGCGCCCAAACTCTTTACAAAATGCGCACTGATCTTTGTCTAGTCGGGGTGGACCTCTCTGTTTTTGTTGACTTTGTCTGCGTTCTTCTCCTCTCTCCTCCCTCACTATCATAACTTTCTTCGTATTTTGCCTATATCCCTCTTCTCTATTGCTGAATACTCTCCATGCCTCATCAAGTAGCTTTTCTAGGTTTCTTGACTCAGGCCCTACTATTTTCTGAAGTTTACGCCTGATATCCCCTGTGGATTGGCCCAAGAATAAGCTCACTAATTGTTGGATTCCTGTTTCATCTCTGGGATCTAGAGGTGTATGACAACGCATCGCACTCCTCAGTCGGTCCAAAAATTCAGATGGTGTCTCAGAAGGCCCCTGTTTAATAGTATATAACTCTGACCAATTTATGGTTTTAGGTATAGCCCGTTCCATCCCTCTGGCTATCTATTCTCGATAACTTTCTAACTTCTTCATCTCCTCTCCCCTGTTTGGTCTCCAGTCTGGTTTATCAAGGGGAAAATAGTCTTTTACATCTAATTGCTGGGTTCTACAATAATCTTCTGCTAGTTCTCTTGCTGTTTTCAGAACTAGCTGCTTTTCTGTCTCGGTTAATGATTCTAACAATAATTGCATGTCAGACCAGTCTGGATTATGTTGTTTGATGATATATCGCAAGTTCTGTGCCGTAGTTACTGGGTTACTGCGATAATCCTGGGCGACCTTCCTCCATGCTTCTAAATCAATAGTTGAGAAGGGCACTTTAACCATCACTGGATCTCCCCCTGGTCCTACTGCCTCTCGTAGGGGGACTTGTAGGACTCGTTGCCTAGTCCGGGATGATACGGGGCTGCTAGGGGGTGAGCTGACCTCTGCATCCTCATCTCTCTCTTCCCTTTCCCTTTCTTGTCCGTTGGGGGGGCCTCCAATAAATCTGACAGGCCTTGTTCCTGAAATGTGCTTTGGTACACCTTATCCAATTTTATACACCTCTGTCCAATACTACAGGCTGAGCAGCATCTCTTTAATTTCCCACTCTTTGCTTTATTCTCCTTTTCCATAGCTAGTACTAGAGGGTCAAGAGGAGCCTTAATCCCACAATCTCTTTGCCACTCTGGGTGATTTCGGAGAGAAAAGAACATATCACAATACGAAACTTCACTCCACTTACCCTCCCTCCTTAAAAATAGCATTAATTGTAGCAAAGTGTTGTAATCTAGAGTTCCAGTGGGTGGCCACCTCGCTCCTTCATCTAGCCTATACAGAGGCCACCACTGGCTACAATACTTAATAAGAGTGGACTTATTTTCAGCACCTCCGGTCCCTGCAACTTCTTTCCAATGTGCTATAACACACCCTAATGGGCTAGCTTTAGGGACTTCTATGCTCTGTCTAGCTCCCATTGTCTCCTCTTTCCCTTATACCTTGCTGCAATTGTAAATTTTGCCACAAGGTGGTAGTGTTGTATCACAAATAAACTTAGAGAGCTGTTCTCTTATTACAATTACAACTAACACAAGATGACGATTCCGTTAAAAAAAATCCACTACCTCTCGCAAACTCGTTAGCAACAACAAGACACCAGTAACAATAAAGCAGCAATTAAACAATTATAAAACTGCAGTTAGACAACAATAAAACAACAAGGACGCAGCATTGCAATTATAACTTTCAAAAATCCACAACCTCTCCCGAACTCAGTAGCAACGGCAAAACCCCAGTACCAATAAAGCAACAGTGAAACAATGATAAAACTGCAGTTAAATAACAATAAAACAACGACACAGCATTGCAATTATAACACAAGATGGCAATTTTGCTTCAAAAAATTCACTACCTCTCCCAAATTCATTAGCAACGGCAAAACACCAGTAAAAATAAAGCAACAATTAAACAATGATAAAACTGCAGTTAGATAACAATAAATCAACAATGACACAACATTGCTCACCCACGCATTCACCACACTCACAAAGTCCGGACTCAGGCACACCACCTTAGTTCCAATATCACAGGAAAAAGTTTATTCAACCCAGTACTGTTCTATCAATGACACCGGTCCCCCTTTTTCTCCCTCCCCCTCCTAGACCTACAGAGGAGCAGAGCGGGCCTTGCCGGTGTTTAGCGACACCGGTCCCCCTTTTTCGCCCTCCTCCTCCTGGAGGAGCGGAGTGGGCCATGCCGGTGTTCGTACCCTTCCACCAACAGCTTGCAAGCTTTTACCTCCCAAGGGACTATGTTGTACGCAGGACGTCTCCTGCGATTTACCAACAGCCCTCCAACCACACGTACGTGTTACTAAATCCCCTAAGATTAATACGTACCATTTTAGCCGCAAGCCAGTGGTCCTTATCTGTCCCTGCAGTAAGCGAGCCGAGGTCTCAGAGTTCCCCTCCAGGAAATCCCGGGGCATGCCGTGGAGCCCTCCGTCCCTCAGCCCGTCTCTGCGGACGGACAGAGCCCTCCTGCCTGGCTCGCCAATTGAGACGCGGTATAAAGACTCCACAACCTGTTAGAGTTGTAAAGTAGGTACGTATTTTATTCAGCGCCGGACGCAGGGGGAGAGCACCTTCCCAAATCCTGCGTACCTTTTACAGCTTCCAATTACCTATTTATCTACAAAAAGCATGCATATTCTATAACGCCTTGTAGTGGTTTCAGTTTGCTTATTCAGGTTTGTGGTTAAATGCTAGCACACTTACTTATATTTACTTGATTGCTTGTTGTGAGATGAGGATTAGGAGTAGGCAAAGCAGGTTTAAACTTTAAAAAGTACAAAGAAGTTTTATTAATATATCTGAGACAAAGGGAAAAGAAAAAAAAAACTCAAGAAAAACTAGAACAAACTTCTCAGACTATCTCTTTTTCTCTACCTCTCCATTTCATTCTCCTTGACAACATATAAAAGACAACACTTCGACTTCTAGTCAGTTTACTATTTCAGAAACAGCTCTTGTTCTAGTTTATTTAGGGAGAGAAGTTTCTTTTGCTTACACCATGGATTTTCTGTAAGAAAAATACAGTTTTTATGGGTCTTCTGCCTCACCATTAGCCGCCGCCCGGAGCAAAGTCTAGTTTAATGGTGGATCTCTCTCACACTAGTAGCCTTCCCACAGCCACTATGGTGGGTTATGAACAGTCCACAGGGTACCTGTTTTAAGGATGCCCAGTTCAATTGCAGCAACAAAGAAAATCCTTTCTTCTGTGCTGAGCAACACAGGTTCTCTTGACAACTCAGGTTCTCTAGCATTCTCCCCGGGACCAGGGCTCTGGGTTACAGCCTCTCTTCTCTTTTGGTTCTAGTTTCTCATCAGGCTGTACTTTTTCAACACTTACTTGTCTGTACTTAGGTATTTCAGTTTATTGGATGCAATAAGAACTTCACATCCCTCTTTGGACTATATCTTCATATATTACAGAGAATTTATTAGCTCAGTCCCCAACCATGGTTTTCCAAAAGAGTTTTCAGCTTCACTCTTGAAGCAACTTCTTATGCACTTCCTTTTAAGTATCAGTTCTGCTTTCCTCACTGACTGTAAAGTCTCTGCGCTGCACTATGTAGGTGTCTTCACTCGTTCTTCTCTCTGCGAGGAAGGATGGGTGTCTGTGAGTTTAGTCTAGGCATGGAGTTAATCTCTGTCTCTCTCTCTCTCCGGCAGTGTGAGGACCACATGCTCTTTGCCGGGCTGTTTGAACAGGTCTGAGCTGGATGGTAGACGCTTTTAAGAGTTTTTCTGCTTGGCTCTACCAAGCCGGCTCGGCCTGGTAGGGCCATCTGGGCCCGGGGTGACAGGGCAGGGCCTGGCCCGAGCTGGATGGAGTCTGGCTTGGTCCTTGCCTGGCCCGGCTGTCTCTCTCTCGTGTAGTTGACACACCGGTTGAGCTGTATCTGCTGAAAATTCCAATCGTTTCCTCCCCCATGCCTGCCCGGCTGCAGCGGCACGGCTGTTCTAAACCTCCCTTCCACCCCCCCATCCCTCCTTAAGAAGGAGGGTGGGGGGGGGGGGGGGGGGGGGGGGGGGGGGCCTTACGCAGCGAGAGAAGCGGGAGAATGCTCCTCTCTACACAGCAGCAGCAGGTCCAAAGAAGAAGAGCTTCCGAGAGTCTCTGCTTATATATGGTTTTGTCCTCGAAGGCGGATCAACTTTTTAATTGGTTCACCTACATATCAGTCCTTAAAACTACCTGATTATTGGCTCTCTCTCCCAGGAAGGAAGTTGTATTCCTTCCTGCAGCACAGATCACTTCCTAGATTTTGACCCCTCTAGCCTAACCCAAGACACGCCTATACATATTTATTACCTGTCCCCGCCTGTTCCCCGCTTCGTATGTAAATCAGTTGCGGCTGCGCAATCTGTCTCTTTTATTGAGGTGGTGGTCTTAATTTGAGTCTGGGGGCTTGAAAGGATGAAGTAAGAGGATTCTTCCTCACGTGAATTTTTGACCCCATGAGTTTTGCACATGCGTGTTCTTTCTTTTGCCGTGATGGCCCCTTTTTATTACTCTAAGGTCATGAGAACTAGCACCTTACTGGTGCTAATGGTCAGCACTATTTTGGTAGTTACCAGATATCTTTCGAAGGGCCCCCTTCTCTTCAGCCTCCCTTCCGTCCTTGGGGAACAGGATAATAAATCTTATTGTTTCATCTACTCTAAGTTGTTAACTCTTAAATTCCCTGTTTCAGGTTGCATGCAACTGTTGAATGTATCAATTCTTGGCTGCTGGTTGGATGCAGCAATTTTCAGTTGCTGACTGCTCCAGTTCTCCAGTTTCAGGATTCTTTTACATAATAGCAAAGAGTCCTTGGTCTTCATTAGTCACAGGGATGCAGGAGAAGGTCTTTTTATACTTTAATTCAGTAAACCATCCTAAACTATCTGTTATTTTCTTCTTTTTGCAAAATTCTGATGGATCTTTCTCAGGAGAGTTTGGCAAATAGAGAAACTGATAAATCACCCAGTGTTTTTCCAATTCATATTTTAAAAGTTGGAAGACAGGTCTCATTTTCTTACCCCTTTGGCACTAACAGCTCTTTTACTATCTCGGCTGAGTCTCCATTCTAAGATATTTGTTAACACAGGACTCTGCTTACTTATAGCATGGTTTAAGGGAGCCTAAAAACGGCTTCTTGTTCTTTGGGCTCGGTGTTTCTCTTTTGAGTGCCTACCAGAGCAGACAAAGAGCGCTCGCTGCCCTCGCACGGCCGGGGACGGGCGCGCCATGCGGGCACCCCCGCCCAGGGACAGCCCCGGCTCGCCCGCACTTGGCTTGTGCTGTTGCTGACAGCGGCTCTCGGGTGTCTCTAAAACAAAACTCGTTACTGTGGAACGTGCGATAGGGTCATTCCTGCCCGTAGATCTCGTACTCCCGGCCCGCTCTGGGCCGGTGCGGGCGGGGCCCAGGGGCAGCGAGTGAGCCGGGCTGTGGCCGCGCAGCGGCGGCGCCCCCTCCGCCAGAGCAGGGCCGAAGCAGCGCAGCGGCAGCCCCGGTCCCGGTTCGCTTCCTGGGACCGCTCCCCCGCGCATCCCCCGGCCGTGATCAGGGCAATGGCAGGAGTGACCTCCGCCCCTCTCAGAGCGGCTGGTGCCCCGCTTCTATCACGGGGGAGTGACCGCCCTGCTCGCGGAGCCGTCCCAAGAGTCCGGGAGCCGCCCTTGCCTTAAAATCTTGGAAAAAACTTTTTACAGATGGAACACAGCAAGTGGGGGCTTCTCCCCCTTCCCTTACAACAGTGCGAACCGAGCTTTCTCGGCCGCTCCACAAAACTTGTAGGAAGTGAGGATCTCTCCCTCGCCTCCCACCAAGGAGCAGGCTGGACACCCAGCTGCTCCACAAACCTGTAGGAAGCAGGCCTCATCCCCCGCCTCCTACCAAGAAGCAGACCAGGCCTCCCCCGGCCGCTCCATGCCCAGATGTCTCCAGGCTAGCTTTCAATTCAAAACCCGCGCGTGCTAAACATGAAATAAACTTTTGCACTGTGATTTGCTTTTCTCCACCAGTGAAAAATCTCAGCTGAGATCACAGATATCACACACACGGACGCTCCGCCTCCTCCCCACCAGCCGATCTCCGGGGCAGGTTGGAAAATCGGCGATAGGAAAAACTTGGACAAACGATTTCAAAAGCAAATTCTCTCACCACCACGCCAGGTTGTCCTGGGATCGCTAACAATTACTGACTTTAAACAGATACACAATACATAAACAATACACACACATACAAACTACACACTACACAACGAAAAGAACCACCTTTATACTACCTCCTGTGGGATCTTGGAACCATGGTGTCTCGACCTCAGGCCCGGGGCAGGGAATTCTTTAGATTGCTGTCAGAAAGGAATTCCTTGCAGGATATTTTCGGTCCAGAGGAAGGGTACCAGGTTCTCATGTCCCATCTGGGTGTGCCAAATAACTGCTGCCTTTTTCCCCCAACCTGGAAAAGAAACTCGAGATCATTTTAGCAAGGAGGTAATATAGAAGGGGATCTTTATTTTTGAAGGTCTTCAGGAGCAGTTATGGAAAGGTGTCCATAAAAGCCCACCCCCTCCAGGGGTGAGGACATATTTATAGCTTTTAGGAAATTAGCATAATTGATTAAAAGCACAAATTAGAAGAACAAGTGGTGATTCAATTCCCCCCCAGGTCCAGTCCCTCTTCTGGAGCCCCCCTCTTAGCACTGGCTCTACTTTGTTTATGAAAATGTACCTCACAGTTGTTCTCGGCCTTGGTTCCCAGGAAGAACCGAGATAGGACAGGGCCTTGCACCCCCCTGGGGCTTGGAGCTCTGGAATTTGTTTTGTCTTTCTGCTTAGGGAAAGACCATGGAAAAGTACTGGAAAAACTAGCTATTAATACAATAGGCTACAGAGCTACAAATATGTGTGCAAAGAGTACAGAGAACATATAAAAGAAAAAAGGCAGAAACCAAATGGCATCAACTTCCTCTACTTTATGTGTCCCTTCAGAAAACAGCAGTGGGAAAAATAGTGGAAAACCAGTGGAAGACCTGTAGGTCTTCTGGATGTTTGGTTGTAAATTATGTGGTAGTTTCCTTTTCTCAATTATGTAGGATGACTCCTGCACAGAGCTGCTTATTGAAATGAGCGTTGGGTGGAACACCTGTTCCCAAATGTTCTTCACACTGTTGCTCTCCTTTGTCCCTTGTAGGTATGGAGAGTGCAATCACACTGTGGCAGTTCCTTTTGCAGTTGCTGCTAGACCAGAAACACGAGCACCTCATTTGCTGGACGTCTAATGATGGCGAATTCAAGCTACTCAAGGCAGAAGAAGTGGCTAAGCTGTGGGGACTCAGAAAAAACAAAACTAATATGAACTATGACAAGCTGAGCCGAGCGCTCAGATACTATTATGACAAGGTAAATTTTCTTATTCTCATGCAGACTAAGAAAATATAAATGCTACCAGTTAATATTTCTCCTCTCTGTGGAAGCTATTCAGAAGGTCCTCTAACTAGTCAAGATACTAAAAGGAAAAGATTGTAGAACACAAATACACAAATATTGTAGAACACAAATCTTGCATATTCACATTTCTCAGTTTTAGACTCCAGTAAATTCAAGGAGTTTCCAAATTGTTTCTGCACCTTTTTTTTTGATGAATATTGTATTGTTTTTACTAATTGATATTAAATCTTCTCAGGATTAGTTCTCCTTAAATGCATATTTTTCAATAAGATGTTGAAATTCCAAGTTATTAAGTTTTACTATTTCCTGTATTCTTGAAGATTAAATATTAATGACAAAGACTGTTATAGATTTTGTATATTATAAAGGAAAACTTCATAGCCATGTTTAGTGGCCTGTTTTCATCTTGATTTTCAGAAAAGGGGGTGAGATGAGATTATACAGTGAGTAATGCTGTTCAGCACAGTTAGGGCATGTTTGCTGCCTGCACAAGGCAGAGGAAAGTAGGTATTGTTTCTGGACTGACCTTAGAGTACTGTTATCATGTATTATTTGTAGTGCACTAATTCTTGCAGGGCACAGTGCTATGCAGTCAGTCTAACACAGCAATCAAAAAGCATGTTGACTGCAAATTAGCAAATTTGAACAATTTGATGATCAGACTTTTCATGACTCACAAGGACTCCTTCTCCTGAAAAAACTGTTTAGTTTCAGATTTAGAGCTGTTAGTGTTTTGTCCACTAGAAGTCAGGTTTTCTCACTTAACATGTTTCAAAGGTGGCCTGACTGAGAAGCACAAAAGGATTTGGTGAGGACAGTGCAGTGGCTGTTCCGAGCAGCTGGTGTGATGAATCCCCTTCACTAAGTGCTAAAAAGGCTTCTGCTCAGCATGGGGAAGCTTGCTTCATCATATGACTCCAACCCCTCTGGTTATAAACTTGACTGGGATCAAATGGAGACAGAGTGCCTGCTGACGCATGAACAGCATAGCCAGGCAGAGCCCAAAGATGCAGTTAGTGACTGAACAGACATTGCTTAGAAACAAGGAACAAGATATTTGTAGCACTTGTGCTTTGAGATCTCTCTGATCTCTTTGAAGTAATGGAATATAATGGCTCCTTACTCTCTTGCTCCTTTTATCCCTTAGCCTTTTTTTTACCCCTGTTCTGTTTGCAGTTCCCCGCCCCCAGCATGCACACACACGCACACCTTTGTCATCTGTTTTGTCTCTGCTCAAGCAGCATCTGCCAGAGTGGCTGTGATGCCTTTTTCCTGGTCTCAGGAAATAAAAGCTCAGGCACCGTTCGAGGGTTGGGGGTCGTTTACCTCGGTATTTTAATAGGATCCCATTCGATGCATTGCTTCACCCAGGTGACACGCGTCGCAATGTCCTCCCACCCCCCAATCGAGTATACAATTAAAGACCTTACACATTAGCATATCTAACAAGAGGGCCCAATAAGGGGCTGGGGTGGGCTAACTTCTAGTTTATAGAATCTGTCCTGCTAGGCGACCTTGAGTTCTTACGACAATAGAATGTTTGGTCTTCTAACTCTACAGTTTCTGGGGTGTTTAGTCTCCCGGCCTACTGGACACCAAGAAACCAGGCTAAAGTATCACACCCATAGCATCACAAGTATGCATGCTAATACTTGTGGATATAGGGAACTGTGTAAAAGGTATTTAAGAGAAAAGGCAAAAAATCCTTCAGGCATCAGCTGTACAGTTTCTTCATCAGGGCTATGGCTGAGATGACTGCTTGCTGTTTGTAGAGATGGTTTTCTGTCTGACAGTTTTATCCAAGTGTGGCACAAGGATTTTGGCCCTTTTTTCAGGCATTCTGCAGTCCAATGGAGGTCGTAGCTCGTACATGGAAAGAAAGATAAGTTTTCTTCCCCATGTATTGCAATCAGGGTTTGAACCCCAACCCAAACCTATGGCTATTTCTATTTAAACTGAAAGAGTAACTCCTTTAGAACAGAACAGTGGGAGCTTCTCACTCTGTGGGTATAGTGTTTTGTTTCCTGTAGGTTCCCAGACAGTGGAGAAAGGTGAATTGTTGAGAGAGTGCAGAGGGACAGAGCAACTTGCTGCAGGTTTTGAAGTATGAGAGATAATGGCATAAGATAGCAAATAGTGAATACTTGTAGACGGGCAGGATGTGCTCAGCAGTGGGTTCAGTCCTAAACACTTCCTCTGCCTTCAGTTCAGTCTATACAGAAGGGAGGAAGTCAAGAAGGGGAGGAAAGGCTCCTTGACATTCTTCCTTCCCCCCTGCAGAACAAAAGGGGAAGAACTGGGGAGGTGAAAGAGTCTCTCTCAGACTTTAATGCTCTTTTCTTTTAGACCATTCACCAATTTGTGGGATAAACCCAAGAGCAGTCTAGACTCTGAGGTAGCCTTAAGGAGCCGAGACCCTTGTCCCCTCCCTATTTGTGTGCAAATGATGGATGTGTTGGCAGCTGGGGGTGCTGGGGCAAATGGGATGCACACTGAACAAATGGGACAAACATAGAGCTGCAGATGGGGGAGTGGCAGCAGGGAAGGTGAGGCAGAACCCTGGACAAGACTTCATTTGCATTGTGGAATTATTGACAGGGATTTCTCTACCTATAACCTAAGTGATCTGGCATCATGTGAGTTTGAGACAAGGGTCAGTGATTTTTTAGAAATTATGGTAGCACATGGGCTGGACCTTCCTTTTTTGGACTGTCCTCTGCTCTTACTGCATACAGCTGACACTGAACTAATGTTTCATGGTCTATCTTTTAAATTATTCACCATGGAGAAATAAAACCTGATTGCTGGATAAATGGGGGTTTATGAGCTCTGTCTTTTGCTTGGAGGGAACACTGGCTTGTTAAAATTCATCATCTGATTCATCTGAACTTAAAAGTAAATTAATTCTAGTACTGGAGAAAATAACACAATTAGGACAAGTTCCTTAGCCTGGCTTTGAAAGCAAGCATGCATGACATGCTGTTGAGGCTGATGGCTAGATTTATGTTAAATTCACATAAAAAGCACCCCAGGAAATGTAGAGTATGGCATGTCTTGATTGTAATTTGCTACCATGATTATAGTTGCTAAAGGTATATAGGTAATCTGAAGACTCCATTTCCTGTTTCATTTGTTCCCCAAATTCCTCCCCCTCCCCCCACACACCCACTCTTATTTTTATTTAATGCATTTCCCCTATTGCCTCAACAGAGCAGCAGCACAGATGACAGATAGCATTGAGGAAAGGCATCCTGCACTCTACCTACAGCTTGTGTCCATCATGTCACACACTTCTGCTGGTCAGAAATCTCTTGTAATGCTTTCAGGCAAGGAAACGCTCCAGCACTATTCCCACACAGAGCGCTTTAGCTTGAAGTGAAATAAATTTAAAAGTAGGGTTAATAGGTTGTTTTTTTTTCTCGAGTTACCCAGTTATTTTGTTTTTATAGTAGCTGTAATGGCACATATCTTTTGGAAGTCACCAGGGGTTTCAAGACTACTGAAAGTCCCTATGATATTTCAAAATGACACCACAAGAGAGAAGCTAGTTCGTTTTCCTATAAGGTTTTTTTTTTGAGGGAAGGAGGGTGAATCCAGGAAATTACATGCAGATACTGACGTTAATAGGATGTAGCAGTTGTGGAAGTCAAGTCCTCAGAAGTTAGGAAATACAAGAATCACAGTTCCCTGGATAACCCTAATGTTTGCATTTGTGCTGCATCTTTACACAGTCACATACTGTTGTGATGAGCAGCTATTCAATATTTTTGCATCCTCTCTGAACAGTATGTGGCCCGAGGCTTTATTCAGTGAGTGCTATTGAGTCTGTTTTAGTTTCAGTTAATGGCTTCCCACTTGTTTAGATGGCTTGGCAGTATGATTTATAGTATTAAAATAATATGGGCTGCTTTGTGCTTATTGCAGTGCGGGGGACAGAACTTCTCAGGTGCTCTCAGGGTTCAGAGGTGCCAATGCATTCACTCCCCTCCCATAACAGGTCAAACCCAGTAAACTGGTTACTAGTCCCTATTTTTAATGTCCAAGTGTGGGTAGAAGCATGGAAGAATTGTTTTGGGCGAGGGTCCCTTGCTTGGGTGCTTACCAAACTTCAGGATAGAAGGTGATAATGACAACTATTACTTTACTTTTGGGAAGGTCTTGTAAGACACCTCAGGGGAAATAGAATCCTACAATGAAACAATAGCAGTGTGATTGTGCTGGAGTACCAACTATACATTTTGTAGTGGTGCAGGTAAGAGGTGTTACAAGGAAATACTTTAAGGAGCATTAGAAAGTACCTTTATAGAAAACTGGAAGGAGCTTCATCCAAGAGTGATTTGTGGAAGTCAAGAAAGTGCTTGGCTGAAATGGCATAAATAGTTATATAGTGCTACCCAGATGGAAAGATCAGAGTAAAGGATTTGATACTCAGTAAGAGGTGATGGGTAGAGGAGAAAAACCAAGAACACCTGCCTTGAAAAGAGACATAAAATAGTTCATGTTTGATGTGAGAGGAAAGGGATGTCCAGTGAACTGCAGTAGAGAGAGCAGAGAACCTGGGCATAGGTGCCAACTAGAGAAATAGCCTTTGTCTTCCAGATGGAGGTGAGTGAGGAAAGACTGAAATCCAGCTAAATGAGAGCCTTGATCTTCCAAAGGTCAGTACAGGTGCACAGTGTAGTAGCACCTGTGCCTGCATCAAAAATGTTACAAAATCTGGCTTCTACACAGACAATGTAATAAGCATAACTGCATGATCTGTGATGTTAGCAGAATCTGCCTGCCTGCACATGGCCTGCACATGCTGATGTGGACACACCCCCATTTTTCAGAGCAAACCATCCTGCCACAGGTGCCTCCTGCCAGCATATGTACTTCATACACTGGAGTGTGAGCAGCCCTCTGTCTGGGTAGGGGTCCCAATAGCTGGAAGCAGCCTGGATTCTGTGAGGAATTCGTAGCCTGTGTTCCTACATGTGTTGCACCCTTCAGTACTCTTGGAGCCAGGGAACTTTTAACACATCCAAGTGAGACTTAAGAGCAGCAGCTACAGCTCTGGTCTTTCTTCTTTCCTGACCAGGGATGTTTAGTACCTACAAACAAGTTCATCCTGCTCTGTCATAAATTTTGAGATCTCAGGCATCCTGATTATAGGTCACTTCCTGGAAAGAGGGAAAAATGGTCTTCCTGCTCCTGAGGTCCCTCAGTCTGAAGTTTAACTAGGAAGTGGATCCCATTTCCCAGCTCAGTCTCCCAAGTGGCTCCTGCATCCAGCAAACTTGCTAGCTAACAGATTTGGGCCAAGCCACTAAAATCCTTCAGTCACCCTGGTAGTATAGTTACACATTTGCTCTAAATGGCTCAAACAGGGAGTACGAGTCAGAGCTGATGAAAATAAAACACAAACACATGATAGATTTCAGTAGTGCATATGCATAGTTGCCACAACCTCTCCCCAGGATAGTCTCGTTTAAGTTGCTGGGCGAACCAGTCCACCAAGCCTTTGGCATCCAGCTCAGCCAGCTGCTCTGTGGAGGGCAGGGGCAGAGGAGACCCATCCCTGCAGCTGGTGATTCAGAGCTCTCAGGTGAGGCTGGTTTTGGGAGGGCTCATAAAGCAAGTTCCTAGAGTGCTGGGGTATGAATAAGGCTGAGCTCTGTAGCATGGCTGATGTGCTGGAGCAGCAGCAGGCTGTGCTCTGCCCGGCTCTATCAGCAGCTTTCTGAGCACTTCTCAACAGGCTGGGCTGGGCTGGGCAGGCTTGCTGCAGTCACTGCTTTGTACACTGGGGCACATGAGGGGAAGTGTAAAGTGATCAAGTGAGGAACAGTCAAGAAGCCAACAGAAGAGGGGCATTCCCTGCTGCCTGCCCTCTCTCTGAGTGTCAGAGAGTGCTGTTTATTGATAAGATTTTTTTTTAAGCTGTTGGACTGAAGCTCCTTCTCTTGTCCTGGTTGCTCATTTCTTCTCTACAGCAGCTGCATGGGCCCAGCAGTCCTTCCCTGGCTCCCTGCAGCCTTGGCCAGCAGCCACTAGCACTCACTGCAAGCCTATTCGTGAGGGAATTTACCTAGAAAATACAAACAACAACAATAAAATAGGGCTAAATGTTCACACACACTTACTGTTCTGCTACCAAGCAAGTGGTCTAATCTTCCTGCAGATGCAGGAAGGCACAATCCTTTGCCCTTTCAAACTGCTTGTTGTGGTGCCTGTCACTGTCTTCTGTGGTTTGAACCATCATAGCTCAATGATTCTGACAGATCACTGAGGTGATGGTAAAAATACGCTGCTTTTTACCTTCAATTATTTGTCAAAAACTATAGAAAAGTCCGTGCCTTTCCAAGGCACTTCATTAATTTGTGTCCTTATTTTCTCTTGCATGCTGGTGGAGATTTCCTCAGGCTACACATTTAAGAGAAGCCTGCAAAGTGCTTGAGGGATCTGCACTTGAATCTTTTCATCTCCAGCCATCATTAAGTGGGCCTTTGCTGCTGGCTGGCAGAGTTGGAGAAGCAGCACTGCGATGTTCTTAGACTATAACTATATTTAATAATAACAAAGGAAGTATAAACTCACCAGCCCGTTCAGTTGCTTTTTATAGCAATGTTCCCCCGTTTCAAGTCTGCATCAGTGTAAAAGTGCAACCCTTAAATAGCTTTAATCTTGTTCTGCTGGGAGTCACATTTTCCAAGGAGGATCTCAGTTGCTAGTGCTTGATTTAACAATAACTCAAAGTTGCCAGGAGCAGAGGGGAGCCATTATTTTAAATATTATATTAGATATGTACAATATGTATATAGTAATAGTATACCTCTTATATAAAAGAAAGAAACCAAAAATCCAGTTGGGATGGTTTTTTTTCAAATGTGAGTAGTTTGGAGGTTTTGCTCTTTGGAAAAAGAATGCAATATTGAGAGTGCAGAAAAAGTGCAATCATCCAATGTTGCACCTAATTAGCATTGAAAAAAAAAAAGTAGGCCAAGCCCAAAGCCATGGGAATTAAAGCTCGTGCAGATTGAGATTCTGTGGGCTGTTTGTCCTGAACCTTTGGAGGGCAAAAAAAGACACTGCAGCATCTGCCAGGTGGGTAGATGTGTGTACAATTCAGCTTGGAAGAGGGAAGTTTGTGCCTTTAGCCTGAGCTTGCTGAATTTAATTTTTCTCTTTGCTGCAGATCCCTGTTATCAACTTGGGAAACAACATTTTCTATTTGTGCCACCGCTTCTGATCTGTGATGCGAAGCTGCATCCCAGGGTTCTTTGTAGGGTTAGTTTTGTATTCAAGAAGGTGCCTGAATGAAATGCCAGGACATTCAGACAGATGAATTATAGAGTGCAGTAGCTCAGCTGAAAGACAGAAGAGGTTCTGATACACAAGCGCAGATTCTTCTTTCACAAAATGATCCTTGCTTTTGTGACTGAACAAGGTGTAGTGCAGGCATTACAAGCACCCAGCACTACATATTTATTGTCTATATATATAGAGAGACGATGTTTCTTTTCCTTAATTTTTTTTTTCATTTTCAGTCAGTTTAACAAATGTTTCCACTATTGGTGTCAGAAGCTGTGGTAAAATGAAAAACCAATTAGATTTTTAGGAAATTTGTAAATATTTACATTCCCATATGTACAGCAAAGCAGATGTCTGCAGAATACCAGCTGGAGGTGCAGCAGATGTACTGGACTAAAGGGAAGCCTCTTGGAAAGGGTTTTTCAGAGGCGACTTAAACTCTCCTCCAGGGGCTTCAAGAAGAGAGAAATTAGCATGGAAATCTCAGGACATATTTCATCTTTTGTTCCGCAGCACTTGGCTTAGGGTGGTAAATGTTCCAGTCCCTAGGCCAGGCCTGTGCAATAAAGTGCCTTTGTGGAGGAGCTCACATATCCTTAGGAATTGTGTTAAAGCAGGAAACCAGCCTGGGTTTGCAGGAGGAGTGCTAGGACTAGAAACAGGATGCTCATAGTCTCAAAAGGAATCACTTCTTTACATAAAAGGGACACTTTAAGGAAAAAATAAATGATTCTACAAACCTTTGAGAGGTTTGGAACTTTTTCAATAATTAATTTCCATAGTCAGTTTAGACTGATGAAAATCTGCCTGCACCAGTGAGCATCCTGAGCCTAATGCAGGCCTGGAGATAGCGCAGGGGATACTGCAGGACACAAGTACTTTTCCAGCCCATGCGAGGGGTTGCATTTTTCACAGACATAAGTTCATGATCACTGACAGAAAGACAGTCACTGTAAGTTTAGCTCAATCCTTTCCTTATGTGGTAAGGAACAGAGGGTAAATAACTGGGGCCAGGAGGCTGAGGTGGTTTTGTCCCTTGCGCACATTCTGAGAGTACTTCACTGTCAGGGTAGTTGGTGTCAGTTTTAGGAGACACAAATGAAGGAATTTGCCTTTATTGTGGAATGCAAGTGGTGGCATAACTTGAATCCACAAGGCAGCAGGATTGCTTTTACTGGAAAGAAAATATTCCCAAGCTGCTTCAGAGGAAGCAGAAGTCAAACAGGCCACGAGTAGGTCTTTGTCACCTAGTGATAGTGGTTTGGCCATGAGGAGCCAGGAGTGGACTCCCTGGCTGAGCAGAGAGAGGTATTGGAATAAGCCAAGGGTGATCAGCATTTGGAGCCCCATCAAAAGACCTGACCTCCGTAGCTTGACAAGGGAGCAGTGCCCCCCTGCCCCTGTGTTTGCTGTAATGGGTGCCTCTGAAATGCTGATCTTTCTAGCACCTTCTTTGTATTTGCAGAACATCATCAAGAAAGTGATTGGACAAAAGTTTGTATACAAGTTTGTCTCCTTTCCTGAGATTTTAAAAATGGATCCACATGCTGTGGAAATCAGCAGAGAGAGCCTTTTGCTGCAGGACAGTGACTGTAAGATGCCTTCAGAGAGCAGGGATCAGCACAAGCACAGCTTTTCAGCACTGAAAAGCACAAGCCGAAATGAATATATCCACTCTGGCCTGTACTCCTCTTTCACTATCAACTCTCTGCAGAACCAGCCAGACCCTTACAAGACAATCAAAACAGAAACATTGGAGGAGAAGTCAGAAGGAAACACACCAGTTGAAGAAGTCCAGACTGTTATCAGATTTGTGACAAACAAAACAGACAAACAAGTTACAAGGCCCATGGTGTCGTTGCCTTCTACTTCTGAAACAGCAGCTGCCTCTGCTTTCCTCAACTCTTCAGTATCAGCTAAAATATCTTCCTTTATGCTACCCAACAGTGCCAGCATTTCATCTCCATCATCATCCTCCTCCAGGTCACCGTCTCTGTCTCCCACCTCACCCCTCCCTACAGAACACAGGAGCTTCTTCCTTGACTCCAGTTGCCACAACTCAGATTTCCTTGAGCCTCTGAACCTCTCCTCAGGCTCCAAGGCCAAATCCCCATCTTTTCCCCCAAAGGTTAAAAAACCCAAAGGCTTGGAAATCTCTGCCCCACCTATGATTCTCTCCAGCACTGACATTGGTTCCATCGCCCTCAACAGCCCTGCACTTCCTTCGGGATCCCTGACTCCAGCTTTCTTCACTGCACAGGTAAGAGCTGCCTGTCTCCAGGCATTCCCTCCATGTGGCCAAGAGTATTAGTTCTATGGCTCTGTCACCATCTGATGGGAAAAAAAAACCCCAACATATGGGAAAGAGGGAAACACAGCAGTGCCCTGAGCAAGGGGTGGAAAGTAGGTTTCTCCTGGGGTTTGTTCCTAATTGAGTGTGGGAAAAGCCATCACAGTTCACAGACTGCCTGGAAGGATAAGGAGATGGGCAGCCATTAGTGAATGGTTTATCAGTTCAAACCAGCCTCCAGATCTACAAAACAAACAGGAAAAAGCCAAAACGAAAACCACAGGTGTTTTGTAGGTTACCACTTGAGCATGTGGGATGCTTGGTTAGATTTCTTTACTAGATGTTGCATCCATTCAAACAGTGTGACTTTTTTGTTAATTTCTGAATACAGAGCAAATTAAGTGGTTTCTAAGACAGGCTCTGAAATCAGTTTCAATTTCTGAAGTTGTACAAATTCACAGAGTACTTGCCAGAGATTCCCTTCAGCACAGACCTACTGAATAACCAGAAGATTATTTTGTTCTTTTTAATAACATATTTGTGGTAATGTCAACAGCAAGTTCTCATTTTCAAGTAAGTCTATGAAAAAACCCTAGGAGTTCAGAGCAGAAGAGGAAAATCATATAGATATGACTCAATATGTTGATTGGTGAGTTTTGTCTTACAATTCCACCTCAAAATTAGACAAAAAAATCTAAGAGTAAAATTATCCCAATGTGGAACATCCCCCAAGATCCCCAGCCCTGAAGTAACAGCTAAAGCAAATACTAGCACTGAATGTAGCAAACTGGACAGTAAATAAATGAGTACAAAGGTGTGTTACAGGCCCTCACTCACTTCAGACTGCTGTAGTGGTTTTAGTTCGCCTATTTAGGTATGTGGCTAAATGTTAGCACACTTACCAAAATTTACCTGATGTTTGCTGTGAGATGAGGATTAGGAGTAGGCAAAGCAGGTTCAAACTTTATAAAGTATAAAGAAACTTTATTAATATACTTAAGACAAAGGGAAAGAAAAAAAACTAAGAAAAACTAGAACAAACTTCTCAGACCACCTCTCTTTCCTCCACCTCTCTATTTCATTCTCCCTGACAACATACAAAAGACAACACTTCGACTTCTAGTCAGTTTACCACTTCAGAAATAGCTCTTGTTCTAGTTTATTTAGGGAGAGAAGTCTTTTTTGCTTATACCATGGATTTTCTGTAAGAAAAATACAGTTTTTATGGGTCTTTTGCTTCACTATCAGTCGCTGTTCAGAAGAAAGACCAGCTTAATGGTGGATCCCTCCCACACTAGTACCTTTCCCACAGCCACTATGGTGGGTTATGAACAGTCCACAGGGTACTTGTTTAAGGATGCACAGTTCAATTGCAGCAACAAAGAAAATTCTTTCTTCTGTGCTGAGCAACACAGGTTCTCTTGACAACTCAGGTTTTCTAGCATTTCCCCCGGGACTAGGGTTTTGGGTCACAGCCTCTCCTCTGTCTTGGTTCCAGTTTCTCATTAGGCTGTAGTTTTTCAACACCTACTTGTCTTTACCCAGGTATTTCAGTTCATTGGCTGCAATTAGAACTTCACATCCCTCTTTTGGACTATATCTTCATATATTACAGGGAATTTATTAGCTCAGTCTCTAACCATAGTTCTCTAAAAGAGTTTTCAGCTTCACTCTCGAAGCACTTCTCATGCACCTCCCTCTAGGTATCAGTTCTGCTTTCCTCACTGACTGTAAAGTCTCTATGCTGCATTTATGTAGATGTCTTCACTCGTTCCTCTCTCTGTGCAAGGAAAGATGAGTGTCTGTAAGTTTAGTCTAAGCATAGATAGAGTTAATCTCTGTCTCTCTCTCTGGCAGTGTGACGATCACGTGGTCTCTGCTGGGCTGTTTGAACAGGTCTGAGTTAGATAGTAAAAGTTTTTAGAGTTTCTGTGCCTGGCTCTGCGGAGCTGGCTCGGCCTAGTGGGGCCAGCCGGGCCCGGGCTGACAGGGCAGGGCCTGGCCTGAGCTGGATGGAGTCCGGCTCGGTCCTTGCCTGGCCCAGAGCAGGGGCCTGGCCCTGTCTCATGTAGCTGACACACCGGCTGAGCTGTATCTGCTGAAAATTCCAGCGGCACGGCTGCCATAAACTTCCCTTCCCCCCCCTTCCCTCCTTTGGAAGGGGGGGTGGGGGGGGGGCCTTACCAGCAAGAGAAGCAGGAGATGCTCCTCTCTACACAGCAGCAGGTCAAAAGAAAAAGAAGCTCAAAAGGTCTCTGCTTATATATGTTTTTTTCCCCAAAGACGGATCAACTTTTTAATTGGTTCACCTACATATCAATCCTTAAAACTACCTGATTATTGGCTCTCTCTCCCAGGAAAGAAGTTATATCCCTTCCTGCAGCATAGATCACTTCCTAGATTTTGACCCCTCCTGCTTAACCCAAGACAACTGCCTAGAAGACACATGACATCCAGAATCCCATCACCTCTTCCCTGTTTGAAGGTGTTGGAGGTGTTTGATGCGGGCAGCATTGTGTGCCTGCATGGCACAAAAGCCTGGCAGAAGTGAGAGTGTTGGCAGGTGCTCTCAGCCAGCACAGCACTTGCTCTCCTGAGCTTCAGCTGCAGAGCGAGCTTGTTCAGCTCAGGCACACCTGTAAGCCACCGAGATACAAAGTTGGGTCACCAAGAAAGAGTTTGTGGGCTGACACCTGTCATTTTTGACATCATAAAGCCTTTAAGTGAAATTATGTTTGGCAGAAAGAAGTGTGGCAAACCAAAACTGAGATGCATTGACAAACTTATAACCTCTAACTGTGGTATAACCACAGTATTTTGTTCGTAGGGAGAAAATCTGACAAATCACATCAGATGCCAACCAGACACAATGACAGTGTGAGTTATTTCAAACCCCCTTTAATCTGCTGCTGCCCCAAACCACAGGATGAACAGAGATTTGTTTCCCTGTTTTGTAATTATTTATTTGAATATTTAACTTTCCCATGCATCTATAAACTGGTGTACTTACTGCCCTGAAAGATGTAGAAGGGCATTATGTTGAGGATTGTGGCACTCCTTTAGCAGGAGGGATAGCTAAGGCTGTGATGAGTGTTAACCAACTTAAAGCCATCACAAATCTTTTTTACTGCTTGTCCTATCACAGAAGAGGCATATGGCATTGGTGTAGGATAGTTCCCAGGTCTCATTATTTAAACTTTTGGCTATACAGTAACACAGCTTTTATTCTCTCCTTTAGCTTTCTTTTTCTAGTGTGGATAAGAAGCACTCTGCATCCTAAACACTTGTCCTAGTGAAAATAAAATGAAAACTACATAGCAGCTGTATTCAGATAACTGTAATATCACAATGCAAAATAACTAAAGCCATAATTTAGACTGGAAATCTGCTGTTCATCTCATTATCCAAGGAAGAACATGCATCATATCTCAAACGTTCTCTGATTTATCCATTCCCGGAGTGAAACACCTGTTGCCAGGGGCAGGTGCAGAATGGGATGTCTGCTCCAGGAGTGGTGTAGGTTCTGAGAAGGTCCTGCTGCCTGAGAGGGTATTTCAAATGGCTTTCCACTGTACCTTCTGGTCATGAGGAATACCCTCAGGCAGAATGCTGTAAAAAGGAACATGATACACACAATCAATTTCAGAACAGAAATGTATATGTGACAGCACTTGCCTGTTATCTAAGCTAGAAGTGCCAAGGTTGTACTTACACACATTGTCACAGAAGTCAGGAGTATCATTGCTTAACATAGTTCTCTGTGCACTGAATTATTTCTGTTTAAATTGTTCCTGTGCTTAGATTATAATGACATTTTTAAATCAGGAACTTCCCAATGGGTTCCACATCTAATACCAGATGTATGGCTGCATGTGGGCAGAAAATGAAGTGACACATCAATTTCTGCATGTAATTTAGGGATAGACTGTCCTGTGGTGTTGTTTACACTTAGGTTTCCTCTGGTGGTTTTGATGCTTGGCTGATGGCAATACTGAGAACAAGCCTGGGCGGCCCTGTGCTCTTTTTTGCATTAAATATTAAACAGATTTTGAGGCTTGCTTTGGCTGGCTCTTGGTTCTGGCAGAACTTGCAGACATTAGTGCTCAGCTCATCAAAGGATACGAGCTTTTGCTTAGCGCTGTTGTTAGGCATGTTAGCATGTTTCCAGAGATGAATGGAGGGCAACTCAGTTTCAGGTCTCCCTGAAGACTTGCTCTGGCTGCATCTAGGTAGGAATAAACACCTCCAAGTTTTCCTCAGTATTTTCAGAAGACCCCCTCAAGAACTGCACTTTCAGTTCTGGATATTTGCAGCTTCTTAAGAGAAAAAATAAAGAATGGAGGCTGCTCACTGGAATTCTTAGTACTGTTGGCACAATACTATGTCCTTAGTTGAATGTTGTTGGGTCTAGCTACTTACATCTTTGGTTTTAAGGTCAGTAGGCTCTTCTTTAAGTAGATCTGAGTATTTATCCTGACCTAATTCAGTGTGTTGTCAGTCTCATAAATCTCCATCGGTAGCCGCCTGCCAATGGAGCATCAGCTTGAAATGTGGCACAGGAAAGGGGCTCTTGCTGGTGCTGCTGATTTCTTTCTCCATGAAAGCACCATGGTCCTGGGAAGAGAGTGTTTATAAAGGACTCTTGACAAGTGCCTGCTTGTCAAGTGTTTTTTGGTTTTTTTTGACAAGAGCTGTCACTTGATGAGATCAAGACTTCTCCTTGCCAGGCCTCCACTCACTCTTTGCCCCTTTTGTTGGCATGCAGATATATCCCAGCCCTGACTGGTACTCCTGTGACCTGCTGATTTACTGCATCAACACCTTCTGCTTTCCCAGTGATACCACAGGTTTATTACTCCTTGGGACAAACATGGTTTCCTCCATGGGGTTTGGTGTTTCTGATCCACCTTCTTCAGCACAAGGAAGGTGGCAGGGTCCTTTCCCTGCACATTTCTCCATGAACCCCACTACTTCTGAGATTCCTTAGCAAAATTATTCAATAGCAGCCAAGGTCTTTGTATTAAACAGCCTTTCAGCATCACCAGGATAACTTTAATGTTGGTTCACCTTGTCTTTCCCATCTCTTCTGCTGGTGCCAAACTGACTGTTTGACCCTGCTGTGAACTGCGGTGCAACCACGTCACAGCAGGTCTGTGTTCCTGTGTGCTTGCACAGAGCTTCAAACACCGCAGTCGATGCCTCAGGCACTGCTTGGCAGATGGATCTGTGATACTGGAAATGCACGTGAACTGTGGCAGTGCCTGTGTGAGCCTGCTCTCTGCAGGGGTGTGATGGGCCCTGCTGCCAGCAGCTGCTAAGGGAGACCCCCGGCTGCAATTGCCCAGTGGGAGTGTGTATTTCTGGCCTGGTGGGAGCACCAGAATACATGACCTGCTGGGTACTACAGAGAGATGCAGATACTTTCTATCTTCTGTCTTCTCTTTACATATTTTAAACTCTGGACAAAAGGATGGCCCAGTTCAGCAGAGCACTGAGGCCCACACAGCAAAGCACATGCTTGTTTGCTAAGTGTGTACTCAAATTTCATTAAGTGCTTTGCTAAATAGGACTGATTTTGATAATTGGCATCAAGATTACTAGTGAGATTAACTCATTATGCCAAATACTTTCTTCAAAACTGTCACATGTTCTTTTTTGGCACGATAAAAGTTATTCTGGATACAGAATAATTCACATAATTCTTCATTTGGATGAAGATTTGCATGTGCTCTAACTCTGCCTCTGCCTCTCCTCCAATTGTGCTTTAAGAACACTGAGGGCAATCCCAGCAATTCTTGTGCATTATGGCACTGGAAGGAGGCAGCTCTGAGTTGGGAAAAGCCTTGGATTCTAAGTTCTTGCCCTTTTGGTTCTTTTCAAACAATTAGCTGTGCTCTCTGCTGTCCCCCTGGGCAGCACACCTGCCTCTCCCTGCTCAGTACATGCATTGCCAGCTTCTTGAACCCTCTTCCATTATGAAGAGGCACCTTCAGGGGAGTAAATGTCAAAAAGTCTGACTCTTTCAGCTCCACACATGATTGCAGTAATGCTTCAAAAGCTGCAGTCAGGTCAAGGAATTGCTGCCCTTCAAAAGGTAAAATCTGATTCTGAAGGAGACGAGGTGATTTTGGCAGGAACTGGGGCACACATGGTGTTATTCTATATGTTACACAGTTGCATGAGCGTGTTTCAAATAAACAATAACTGTGCATCTTGTTAAGCAAATAGAAATTAAATCAATTTGCATATGAAGGAATATTAAATGTGCAGGTATCCAGAGACAGGATGCAGGGCTGGATGGGCAGCTGCTGCTGACCATGCTGTGTGTCTGAATTCACTGGGAAATAGAGCCAGTAGATGCTGTGTAAGGCTTTAGGGGTGATGAGTGCTGCATGGAGCTGTAACTCTGAGCTGTGTGTCATAGGGTGTTTTTTGTCTTGCAGACCCCCAATGGATTATTGCTGACCCCCAGCCCGCTGCTGTCCAGCATTCACTTCTGGAGCAGCCTCAGTCCTGTTGCTCCTCTGAGTCCTGCCAGGCTGCAGGGACCAAACACTCTGTTCCAGGTAGGTCTTCCCAATGCTCAGGCTTCATTGCTGAAGGCGCACATGTGGAAGAGACATTGGGAACATCTCACATCAGTCTGGAGCTTTTCAAACAGATCAAGAAAACACAGGCGTTAACAGGCACTTTTAAAGAAAGGCTTAGTTACTTGTACCCTCTTCCAATCCTTAGCAGCGCAGTCAGAACCTACAGGGCAGTGTCTGCTGCAGCAAGTACTGTGTGAAGAAAAGAGAAATAAATGCTGGACCCTGGAGAGAGTAGGTAACAGAGCTCTCAGAGCTGCAGGGAGAGAGTGCAGATCAGTCAGTGACCAGCCAGGAAAGGGCTGGAACATGGACTCTAGGAAAACCAAGACAGTTTGGGTCTCACCCAGTGAGGTGGGTGCAGGTTTATCCTTTTGTCCTAATGAGCTACTTCTCACTCAGAAAGACAAGGGTCTCTGAACCCGAAGGTTCTATTTCCAGTTCTCCTGCCAATTATCCACGTGTCCTCAACCAAGGACATACCTCTGAGCATGACCTTGCTGCATGTAACAGCAGAAAGGCAGTATTGTGTCTCCTCTCTCCTGAGTATTGGCAGAGTAAAATTCTCAAAGTTTTATAGAGATGTGGTAAATACAAAAGTTACTAAATAACCCGTGATGGCCACAGCACTCAGCTGCAGCATTTGCCTGAGGCTCAGGAAGAAGATAGTGGGGATGGTATTTGCAGCTCCAGCTGTAGCTGCTGCAAAACAGCTGATTGATTAAGTCACAGAAGAAATTACGTTGATCTGCTGATTGGCAAGGAACCCAAGGGCCATCTTCACAGCTGAAAAGTTCAAGGACAACCCTGGAATGAACACACCAACTTCTGTGGAAGGCCAGCACTAACAGAGGAGAAGGCTAATGCTAGACAGGGACCCTGTGTTAGTCTGAGAACCTTCAGGGAGGCTGACTGCCCAAATCCAGGGCTGGGCTTTAGCTCAAGTAGTTGCTCAGGTACTGTTTGCACCGGGATAGTCAGCCTTTCTACCTCCAGCTGCACATTGAGCTCAGGGATCCTTATTTGTGTTTCAGATAAACTCATGAATCCCTTCTGGACCTTAGTTTTGCACACATGGTTAGAAACAGCCAGACATTTCATCTGAGAAGTGCCTGTGCCAAGGCCTGGGATGAGCTCGTACAGGCACATGCTGGCCATTCCCTGGGGGAACTGAAAGTGAGGAGTGGCCTTCGCTTTCCCTTCTGAGACTTAGAAATGATGTTTGATTCAAGCAAAGGCCATGATGACAAGTTGTAGAACACAAAGCCTTATTTTAACAGCATATAGGAAACGAAAACCACAGCTGAAGCCCGGCCAAGCCCACTGAAAACTGATGGGTCAGCCAGTGTAGGCGTCAGGGCAGAGCTCTCCTCAGGCTGCCTGCACAGGCCAGCCCACACTCCATGCATACCCAGGGAAGAGCTTGTAATCAGGTTCTGTGTTTTAGTGAATTTTGGCAGAAGTGATGAAAGCATTTCCTGAGGTTTGGTGTGGTTAAAGCAGAGGTATCAGCCAGTTTGGGCCACACCAGGAGCATGATGCCATATCCCCTGCAGCACCACGCTGCTCAGCCCAGCTTTATATGGAGTGGTTGAAGACAGGTATCACCAACTACCATCTGAATGGAAGAGTAAACTTGTTATGAGCATGTTATATGCATGTGGAGAGGGTGGTTACACCACAGTTGGCTGTCCAAGGACTGATCTGATAAGGGGTAAAAATACACCAGATGCTTGAAGTTGTTCAGCTCTGTCTCCCTCAAGCCAACAGAAACCCAGCACAGCTCATGGAGCTGGGCCTCAAGGCCAGATCAGTATCTACCACTGGGATAATTCCTGCCTCATGCTGCAGCAAGTTTATTCCACCTACATGCTTTCTCAGGTCAGATGTTAAGAACCTAGTCAATATCCACCACTGCAGGCAAGGTGCAGTCACGATGCCATCATGAACAAAGAATATATGGCTTGTGTATTGAATAAGTTTTTTTGCACAGTACTTCAGAAGCAGCAGGTTAATGTAAATGACAATAGTCTGCTTCGCATGCTGAATGACCCGGCGTAGCTCGTTTGCAGTTTCTGAGTGAATACAGAAACTGTAATTTAGAGTAATTTTCCTCATGCTTTGTATCCCCAGTTGTACTTTTTCTGCCCTAAAACTACATCTCAACTTTCACTTTTGCCAAGCTCTTTCCTGCATAAAAGAAAGGCAACAAGGATGTATTTTAATTGAGTGTAGACTGAAAATCATTTTTGGAAGCAGAATGGATGGCAAAGATTCCTCTGTAGCGTTCACTTTCCCAGGGTGATAATAAATGTATTATGTGAACTTTTATATAAAAAATAGCCAATAACAGATTTTTATATCCTTGTGCATTTACAAATTATTCAGGTTTTGTCCTTTATTTTGCATTCCTAATGGCTGATGCAGGCATTTGGTAGATGTCTTACTGTATAGCCATCACAGCTCTTGAAACCATCTGGAGCCAGTTGCTAATGCTAAATCCATGTGCTTCTTGGGCTGAATGTTTTGAGCTAAAGGCTAATTTTTACCTTTTGGCCTCCTGCAGTTTCCAACTCTGCTAAATGGCCACATACCAGTGCCACTCCCCAGTCTGGACAGAGCCTCTTCACCAGTACTGCTTCCTCCAAACGCTCAGAAATCCTGATGATGCCTCATCACACCAAGAATGTATTGGTGGATTTAACACTTCATTCCTATGGGCTAGTTTTTCCCATTTCATGAGAAGGACATTGTGAAACCCTTTATTACTTCTGTTTGCACTTTTCATTACATGGATAATCTACTTTTATTATGTTAGCATTTTCTCAACAGTGTTTATATATAAAAGTATATATAAATCTGTTATGCATTAAATGAATTATATTTTTTTGTATCATAGCTCTCAAGTGTTGAACTCTTCTGTTGTTGATGAAGTACTTTTCTTCATGGACTACAACAATGTATCTAATAGGGATGTGAAGCTTCTTTTTAATCTCTTTTCCTGCATATTATGCATTGTGCTTGTGTAAACTATAACCAGCTGTGCCTTCTTTTGCATAAAGTCATGTAAATGATTTATATATTTTCTAGTATTAAGATAAAAAGTTGAAAGAAAAAAACTAGTATTGAACAGCCCTATGGTAGTATTTCAATATTTTCTCCACAGATAGGCCATATGATGCAGTGTATAAACATAACTTTGTATTAAGTGCTTTCAAATTGTATAAAAATAGCCTTATAATGTTTTTTTGCTGAAGTGAAAAACATAATCTGTGTTACAGCCAGGAGATGTAGTTAGGAGTAACAAAGCCACGTTTACACATTTGTGCCCAAGTTCTTCTGTCAAGTTGCCACAGGAAGGAACTGGGGCATTCATGAGACGTTCCCAGCATTAGAGAGTACTTCTGTAGAAAAGGAGACATTGCTCAGAATTTATTTGGCCTATACTTCTTATGAACTGTCAACATTACAGCTGGAAAGAGTGCAAGTAATCTCTGTCCTCCCAGGAAATGAGGATCATTCCCGATAATTTTCAGGTGCTTTGTTCAGCTGTGCCAAGTGCCTTCTACTACCCTGGAGAGACTATTGTAGCTACTCAAGCTCAGGTCACATTTCCCCTTCCCCCAAAGCTGGAAAAGTTGCAGGTCTGTAAATTGATGCCTAGTGCTTGCAAAGAGGCAGAGACTGTACATGTGGGTTGTTTATGTATAAACAGCTGGATTCTGGATGAAAAAACAGCACTGTGTTACTATATACTTGCAGCTTGAACTCTACTGGGTATGTCCTCTACCTTGAGGGCATGGTTTAGTCATCTAAATGTCAGGTTAGGATTAGGCCAGACTCCCTGGCACCACAGACTCTAATCCTGGCAGGACTGATGCAAATCTTCAGTTTCCTGAGGTGGCTAAATTGACTTGAATGCAGCTTTACTGGATCAGTTTTTCAGATGAGACCTTAAAAGCCAACCCCAAATCCGAGTCCTGTTTGTGACAGGTCATTTGAACCTCAACTTTGCTTTCTGGCTGAGCAGCTGGCCACAGTCCGTTCTTTTTGAAACGTATGCAGTGAGTTGTCTGCTGATTTTCTGCTTGGATGCATTTCAGTGATGATGTGTGTAGTTATTTGTGAAGTGCTTTTAGATCCTTCAACCTGAAAGGTGCTAAATAAACATTTTATTAATGCAGTTCTGATGTTGAAAAGCCATTTTTGGGGCAGAGGTAGTTGACAAAAGACAGCAGGAATTTTCTTCAGGCTCCTCAGTTGCACAACCAAAAAAGACTCGTGAGTTCCACTTGCAGTGATAAAAACCTGCTGTATCCATGTAAGTACCAGCTGATAAACACAGCAATTGAATGCCAGACACGAGGAGAACGAATGAAGCACTTGGGATATCATTTGCTCAACTCAGCATTTCAAGAGCTCAAGACGTGCCACCCCACAGAATCAAAAAGAGAAGGTGAACCTACACAAAATTTATGAGTGAATGCAAATTTTATACAAGTAAAATCAGAACAGGCTGGAAGAAAGGGCAGCATGTATTGACAAGATTGATGAGGTTAGTGGAGCTAAATCACAAGGGCTTGCAGACTGAATGTTTTTCTTCCAGTGCATTTCTCCCAGGTACATGGAATATTTTTCAGTAAGTTACAGAGAGGCAATAATTTCACACTACAGAGCCGTCACCTGCCTCATTTTTAAAAACCCATGAATACCTACTTACACCTATAAGGAATGAACAGCAGCATAGAGTCTTGTCTTGTATGTGTCATTGTAGCTAATGGGAGAACCTGGCATTGAGACAGTGTTTCTCACTATGAGTTTAAAAAATAAAGATGAAAACATACTAGTGTAATGAATATTACACTGCAAAAAGCCTGCTGACCATGAGAGGAGGGAGTGTGTGACAGAGAAGAGATTCTTGAAAGTACCCGGATTCCCATTATTTTATTTCTTCCAAGGTTTTCCTATTAATAAGGCAGATTTTTTTCTTCTCAAAAGGCTCAACACACCCACAGCTTCCCTCCCACCCTCCAGCCCTTAAATGATTTTGGACTTTTTTAAAAGATAGGATTTTGTCCCAGAATTGTTGTTTTCTGCTATTTCAAAAAATTACTGGAAAGGATCTGAGACAATCCAATAAAACAATGGAAGACACACAGAAAGTGGGAAGAAGTGCTGTCTTCTCATCTTCAAGAGAACAAAAATAGCAAGAGAGCACATTTTCTGCTAGTTGACTTTTCAGTTGAAAAAAAAATAGGCTGTCAAAAAATGCCTTCTAAATCAGTCAATAATGTGAAACAAAAATTTTTGCTATTGGGAAGTATTTATACAAATAAAGTCCAGCCTCTCAAGTCTAACACTTATACAAAACACTAGACTTATGCCTTATGCTTTGAAGAAAATATTCTATTGGTAATTACTGAATTTTATTAACAGGTATCTTTTAAACTGTAGAGTAAAATTGAATAAATGTTTTAAAATAAATACTGTGGAAGTGTCAATATTTCTGTGGCATGGAGAGCTTCCAAGCCAACAATCCTGGCGAACTATCACCTGCGCGGGGACTGTCCCGGGAGACAGAGACCGGCAATGTGTCCCAGAAGCATCCCACAGGGAGCCGCTCTGGTGGGGCTGCTTAAGCTCCTGCTGCGGCACTCTGCTACCCTGCCGGTGGGCACAGAGAGACAAGTCCTAGCAGGTCCAGGGGTAAAGAATAAGGGAGGGATCTTCTGTGTGGGTATCCGAGGAGTTTATTAACAGTTCCTCGCTCGAATGGGTCCAGGGACAGAAGACCCAGAACAAAGGAGAGCACAGACTTTTATACGGCAGTAACTAACCAATCAGGAGAGGGTCCAGGGGCAGAGGGGAAGCTGGGACAAGCTTACACAGTCCAATGAGGAGAGGGAAGGGGAGGAGAGAGAGAGAACCACAACCAATGGAGTACCGAGTAGCACAGAACCTTCTAGATACGGATACATATGCATAAGGGTTGGAGAACAAACAGTCCAATCAGGGGGGTACAATTAACATAGCAAGAACACATCAATCACATGGAAGAAACTATTATCCTCCAGAGGGAAGGGGAGGATTTTCAAACCCGAGCAACCCTCCACCATGGCCCCTTAGATCCCTTGGGACCTTCCGGATCTTCCTGGGCCTCAGTGGTAGCCTCAACAGCCGCCACATCAAACAAAATGAGAGTTATTCTCTCTTCAGTATTCTTGGTAGTAATTGCAATTTGATCACACTTGGGGGATTTATTATAAGATTTGCACTTTATTCATGTTTTGTCTGAATAAAACTGGTCTCATCAGACAGGCAGTTACCCATCTGGAAATACCTACCAAAGAAGTGAAGAACTGTCAATAAAGTTTCTGTTTAAAGGTGAGGTGGTCCTTTCAAACAAGACTATAGGGTTAATTGTAACAGAACAACTCTCTGCATTAAAAGGCTGTGTGATCTCATGCCTACAGGGAACATCTTCAAAAGCCATCACGACACCCAAATGAATTTAGAAAAGGCACTGTAAGTACAGGTAGTCTTTTATGTACAGGCATAGTGATTCCCTTCTCAGCTTCAGACTGTCTGTATATCCTGTAGGATAAACAAACATGGGCCTCAGATTTAAGCATATCCCTCCAAAGTCATCAGAAAACTACAACTTTTAAAATCCGTTTTAGCCCCAAACTGTAACTGTTCTTACCAATTAATGTGTGAGTGCTCTGCCTACACAGATGGAGTACAAACCTATTTCTTGAGGGCACAGAGACTGACAGCACGAGTGAGAAGCAGTATAAATTTATTTAAAGGAAAAACGCAGAATGAATCTCAAGCAAGGACTCTGGAGCAATCGGCATCATGGCCCGCCTTGGGTGGGGGTCGGTGTTTGAAGAAAGCATCCTAGAAGAGAGGATTCTAGGATACGTTGGAGTTCTTTTGTGAAAGATTCCCATCAGTTCACATTCACTTTGCAAGAAGTGCAAATGCATAAATGTAAACTTAATTATTCCTAACATGGCCCCAGGCCAGCTATCCCCTCCTGCAAATCAAAAAACAAGACAGCGAAGAAAGGAAAAAACAGTCTTTGAAAAACAAGCTCAGGGTGTGAAAGAGGAGGGGCAGGTGACAGCACAGATGCTACCATGCAAGGCCTGGAGGGAGGTGCTCTGCGAGAACACGTTGGACAAGAGACAGGGAAGAGCATTTTCCCTGGTTTGCAATCCACAGCCATGGTAATTCCATCAGCAGAAAGATCCCAATGCAACAAAATGAAGGAACTTCATAGTTCTCTGGGAAAAAATGTATTTCAAGGCAGGGCATCTGAGCCAAATTAAGACTCATATTTCATTAGGACCATGAAAGTGATGCGCTCAGGCAGGCCTGCTTCTTGAGTGAGCTTGGAGGATGCAGCCAGCACAATAAATTAAGCACAGTAATTATTTACTACAGTAGCACGTGCGTATGTGTGCATTCACAGTTTAAGTTTGCTCAAAAGTTACAGAACTTAAACGAGTTAAGGGATTTTAGAAAACATGCAAAAATAATCGGAAATTATTCACGTTTTCCACTGACATCAATCTTACTCAGTTAGGGAGAGAGGCACAGTACTGCCCAATGAAAGTCCCATTAAAAAAAATCAGTCTAGAATATCTGAACTCTAATCTCATTTCTGAAAACAGGTTCCCACTATGGCTGAGAACAGGACTATGATTTTTGTGCAGCTCAACTCCACAGATGAAAGAAAGTGCATGGTAGGAATTCCAAAGCCCATGTATCTGCTTGGCTTTTATACTTTTCACAATCATGCCACATGTACAGTCAGTTTACCTACAACGTTCCAACTGCTACACGCTCCTTTATGTTTCATAATTACACTTGTTAGCTTGCCAGTCTCCTAAACTTGTATGGCATGGACACTGGTGACATACATGGATGTACACAAAGGCCAAATAGGAGCATTAAATCTCCAACAGCCCAATCTCTGAAAAAGTAAAAACCCTCAATCTGTATAAAGTAAGCATTCACGTTCCTTCCCAAAATTAAAGCATTTCATAGAGATGTTACATTGTTTTAAAGCCAAAATTTCTGAAGGTAAATAAGGTACTGAAATGTGCTAACAAGGTGCATGATTTACTTAAATTCTGCTCATTAGTGACCAGACAAAATTATCACGTCACAGACAAGGTAAGCTCTGATTTCTCTTCAGTGTCACCATGTGCTATAGCTCTGTATTTCCATACCCTGATTTGTTTGGATTTCTTTCAAGTCTGACCTTAATTCCGAGTATTTCCTGGTTTTATAATACTTAGCCTGGGGATATTTACAACATATCTTTCATATATTTTGCCCTCAGTAACAGAATGTATTCTTAACCTTAATTCCATTTTAACACTGCAGAACAGAAACAATGTACCTTTATTACATTGAAAAACTCATGCACAAACAACAAGCAAGCAGCCCAAAGAATGCTACCTTGCAGTTTTTCAAATGATTTGTAAGTACAAAGTATGTTGATTCTTTAATAATTGTTTATTTTAACTTTTATTGCCCAATTCAGGGATACCTCTGGCTACTTAGTGCTGTAGTAAAGCAGCACAAAAATAACACAGCCATGTTGAGATGCACGTTCCACTAGAGCATTGCTGGCTGAGCTGCTGATTTGCCCCTTCCATCTCCCACCCTGTCCTGTCAATCCCCATCCTCCACCCACCCTCTCTCCCCTTCAACCTGCACGTGAATGCAACCACATCACTAGCATCTGTCTCTGTCCTGGCTTCCAGCCCACCTGACTCTGACACACACCTACACCCACACCTTGCCATCCCTACCCTGGGCTAGGTGGGACACACCAGGTATCTTCTAAAAAGAACTACCTAAAATCAGCCATGACTCGCAGGCCATTTCTCATTAACTGATCACTCATTGTCAAGCAAAGGTGGTCACACCAAACACTCAAAGTGATCCATTTTCAGTGACTCTCTGCTTGGTTTTTGTCACACTTGAGGTCTTCTCCCAAAAAGGCCAACACTCCTACAGTTCTTGGGGACAGTGAAACCAAGTCTGTAGTACCTGACTGCCAGACAGGAAGCAGAGCACCTAATTCCATGGAAAGAATGTCAGAGATGCCCAGCAACTTCAGACTTGCTGACTACTGCCCCAAACAGGCAACTGCCACAGAACTGTCTCTGTTGATGCAGGAATTTCAATAACAGACAATTTTAAAAAGCCCCAAACTGGCTTGACCACAGATGCCAAGTTTCTTAAATATGTTTTTTAAAGCTACCTCCTAATGAAAAATACAGATTCACTTGTAGGTCCTTAGAAAAAATTTCTTTATAAGCAGACTGCTTTACTTTTATGAAGATCTTTTCATCTTTAACAAAAAAAGCTGAATTCCTACTTAAAATGGAACATCCTTTCATTAGGTGCAGCTGATCCCTTTCTAAGTTTATTAATGCACTTCATTTTACCAGGTAAACCTTTAAGTCCTTTACTCATTAGTGTCACATTATTACTTGTTCTTTTATGACCTATAAAGTATTACTGTTCTAGAAATGCTAAATCCCACATTTATCCACAGTGAACATTTAGTCTATCTTCACTACTTCTGTAAAAAAAGGAGATGCTTTCCTGACACTTCTTTCTTCAACAGTCACGTCTACAACATATTTCCTACAAAGTTCATCGGTATAAAATCTAGATCAGATCCATAGCTCTAACTATAAAAATATATATAACAACTATTTCAGGACAAGGTTTTTCATCAGTGCCAACTGTGCCTCTGCCGCACTCATAGTGCTTGCACTGGGATCAGGGGAGCCCCGCGCATGTGTCCGAGGCTCCCAGGCTGCGTGACACCCAGGGCTGGCTCACCAGCAGGGACACTCTGGACCATGCTAATGACAAGGTCCTGAGCAGCCTCAGCCACGGATGAGTCACGTCCCTTCCACTGCCAATGCTTCTGCACTGAATGATCTAAAGGAGCAGCCAAAGGTGACCCTGGGGGCTCCCACAACACACCAAACCTCGCTAAACGCTGCCAACAATGTCCCAAGAACCACAAGTTCACTTAGTCTGTATTTTTAACAACAAAGGACTTTTGTTATTATAAATTTCAAAACAAAACCAAAGAATTCCACATAATATTTATACTTTCAAAAGTACAATATTAATACAGGTTGGTCAGTTAGAAATAACAGCAGTTTGTTAGGTCTACAAGATTTAACGTAAAACCGGTTTACAAATGCTGAAAAGCAGTAGTGGTCCAATAATCACCATTACACATGAATTTCTCTCTTCCAGAAAATAAAATTTAAAAAATCCCAATTCAAATTTACTAGTATCAATGAAATATTAATAAAACACCCCCAAACATGCCACAATCACTATTCACAAATAAAGTTAAAATGAAATATACAAAAATTCACTTAATACTGTTAAATAACAATAAACTACAAGATTTCCTGAACAGAAATGGTAGGACCCCTGAACGTTTTACAGTCAATGTCAGGAAAAATTAAGTTACCTAGGACTATTTTCATGATATACCAGCCAAAGATTTACATGACCATTTCAAAATATACCAATAAAGATTTACAGTCTCTTTAAGATGCACTAAACAAATAGGTTCATAAAGGTGAACACAAATGCTTAAAAATACTGTAACCATCACCAAGGGTGTACTTATGATACTCACTGAGATGCATAAGCATAGTAGTAATATGTTCACTATCTCTGGAAAACAGGTAACATCTAAGATCTGAAAAACTCTCTTAAGTTCCCATTGTAAAAGCTCTGTAGCATAGTGAGTTCTTCTCAAGTACAAACTTGCATCTTTCCAGTTGATTTCAAGTGAATAATGCACAAATGGGAGAGCAACAAGGTGGGAAAAGTGTGACATTATTCCCATGTTTGTGTAATTAGTTGTCCTGTTCCTCTGTAATGAAAAGTAAGCCAGGGTCCAACGTATACGAATTGTCTTTTTACTATTTGTATTTCTAAGTTAAAAACAAGGTAAAAAAGTTATTGTTTCTGCAGGCCCCATATGCAAAACAATGTGCAAATATGTTATGCTGGAGTAAGCCTGACAAAACATCCAGCCTCCATGCTCTAATTTATCAATAACTAACATAGGATCTGAGAGCAAATCAAAGTTACTTTTCACTTGTTTGAATCAACCTTCACACCATGTGCTTTTCAAAAACATAATACGCATTATAATTTTTCAACTATTTCAACACATACTTCCAATGTTAAATAAGGAATTAAGTGCCAAGAACTTGAGCATTAAAGATGGCTCACCTATATCCAAGCAAAGCTATGTTTACATTTCAGGAAACACTGCAGTTTAAGAAATACAAAAAAAACCCCGCAGCAGTAGAACATCTTATCAAAAGAAACAGATGCATTCACATATTATAAAGCCATTGCAACTTCTTCAGGCATGGAACTGTTGTGTTAACTATACAGACAGTAGTTATTTAGCAGCAATGATTCTGCAATAAATAATGCACTGTGTTTCTCAGTCCTGCACAAAAATTGCAGCTACAGTTACATCAACAGCTGTAACCTACTGGCTCTAGTGGCAGAGGAGACCTTAAAACCAACTGTACAAAAAATTGTCACACTGTGACAACAAATATAAAAACATAATTTGCAGGTTGGAAATAAAAAGACTCCACTGTTAAGAGGACAGTGTAGACAAACTGCGATTCCAAGTCCACCAACAGAAAGCACTGCCTTCAGATCCGAGTCCTTGATCGACAGGATAGGCTTGGCCTTCACTCTGCACTGCCCCCTTTAGAACAGCATGCTCTGCCTTCTATTTTTCCCATGTCCTGCAACGCAACACGGACCATGGTAAGAAACCGAAGCATTCGCACAGTGGAGTCTTAGTTATTATCCAGATGTTCATCCCACTTCAAGGCAACACCCCTTGTGCTTCAGCCAGCATCAGCATCTTTCTTTTAACTGCACTCACTGCATTGGTTTTTCCCTTTGCCACCATTCACCCCCACACAGTACTGGTTTGAAACTCCAAAATGTCCTTATCTTCCCAGTCCCTGCCCATCCCTAGTAAAACTCACATCTTTCTGTGCATTTAGCTTATGTGACTCTACACAAACCTCAGTAAATCATTCTGGATTCTTTTTTTTCAGTATATTCACACACACCAATTTAACAATTCCAAATGCCTCTGGCACAGCATTCTTTTAGCAAGCATGAGAAAATAAAAAGCTTTCCATACCGGTCTCTGGGTAAGTGGAATTTCGAAAGCCAGGGTCTTTTGTCAACTGAATCTCTTTTAGACTGAATATTGAAACACCTGGAATGTAACAAAGAAATTAATTCACATCCAAATGTAAAACTATGCTTTATTGACCAAAATGGGATTCTCAATTATATAGTTTAGATTAAAAAAAATGTTTCCAATTCACAAATATTTAAGTCACTAGGTATCAGATTTCTTTAATACATTAGAGTTTTTCCTTACACAATGTACTTAGCTTTAATACACTATCTTAACAATACTCTGCTACTTTACTACTCCTCTTACTTTCAGGCAGAGCGTGTATCCTTGTTCCAAGACTTCTGAAGTACGCGTGTTTCATAGCCTCTTCTGCTGAAATTCTCTTCTTTGATTCATACTATTAATATAAAAGCATACAAGTGTGCGGGTTTCCATGAAAAATCTCTGCTTCATCAAAGGGAGAAAGAGTTCTATTTGCTTAATATTTCCCATAATTCACTAGGACAACTTTTTTTCATTACTTTCATTTCACATGTGACAATCTAATGTTTTATCAAAATCAGAACTGCCAATATGTAACGAGACTGCTAAAATAGTAAAAATAACTTCTGCAAATAGATGCCAGTCAAAACTACACCTAATCTTTATTTGTAGATGGTACAATGATTAGGTATCTCCTGCTTGGCATCTGTGCAATTCTAGGCAAGGATGCAGACATTTAAAAAGCTGCACACAAGTTACAGTGCAGCATCTACTCAAAGATGCAGGAGTTGGCCTTCCAGCTCATTTTTAATACAGAGTCAAAGATTAAACCCACATACCACTTCAGCTTTTGAATACAGTTGCAACATCAAGGAGTAATATTACACCTTAGTAACTCCTTCTCTAGTACTAAACCCAGTTTATCATTAAAGAAATTTAGCATTTGTATTCAAAAGTTCTGGTTTAATACTGTATTTCACAAGAGATTTAGTTTTTTCAGGGCTAACAGAGAATAATTCTATTTTTACAAAAGGTAGTAAGAGAAGAAATCAGTTCTGGGGGAGAAAAAAGCAAGCATTAGTTTTTTAATTCTCACATTACATTGGCTTCTTCTCACATCTGTCATCCACTACAGACTCAGCTACAATTTCCACTTTGAGAAAGATCTAAATACTTTGGCTTCTAATACATTTTGTACATAATATATCAAAACTTGAAACTTGCACTTTATTAAAGTAAAGCCACAAAACACATCTTACTTGAAGGAACTTCGCTATCAATTCAATTCCTTCTGTGTCTAGCCTAAAAATAAAAATATTTTTAAAAATTAAAAGTTATTGAATTGTATTTACAAAAGTAAAACTGCAGAGGGCTGACTTAATTAAAAGATACCAAACCTGAAAATTATATCTAAACATGGAAATGCTTTCACCTAAACAACATTTATTCATGTTAATGTGAATACATATGAGTCCTAATAACTCAGAACAAGACTATTTGGAAAACACCGAGGACACACAAATCCTTAATTTGGATTGTCATTTACTAGGTTGACCTGGATCATTTATTTGAATTTTTTAAATTATTTCTTTTAAGCTTAATACTACTCATTGACTAGAGGGACACAATGTTAGATCTTCTTCTTCAAGGTAGACAACAAATATCTTTGTTATTAAGTTTATTTATAATAACTGCACAGACCCTTCATCTTCCTCATTATGGTTTTAAAATGATGACAAGAAACCACTCAAGGAAATGTGGCCGTTTTAACAAATGGCCTGGGTCTAGTATATAACCAGAAGAGAATTTGTGTTCTTTAGGAAATACTGTGTGAATTTTCCTCCTATGGAGACATTATTAATCAGAGTTTATCGTTACACAGGTCATTAAGGAGCTGTGGTACCTAGAATGATATTAGAGAGAGTAATCACATAGTACCATGTTCTGCTCTGCATTATCATCTGCCCACAATAACACAATTGATGAATAGTTTTACACTATTCAGTGGCAGATTGTACACGGAAATGCATTCCCACTTAGGAATATGCAAAGCCACAGGGATGCATATTTACTATTAATAAAATGCCAAGTACCTTGGTGCATGGTTGATGAGAGGTTGTGGTTTATACTTAGGAAAGTTGTAGTTTCTAAATTCATCACTGGAAGAAATGCCTGGCCATGTTTCTTGAGATGGAGTTCCTGCATTTAGAAGCAGTAACAAATTTGACTTAAAAAATGTAAAAAAACAACTTTGACATAAAAAAGCATTTAATCCTGTAATTTAAAGGAGAAAGGGAAAAAATCATTTAATAAGCCTTTGTTGCGCAAACTCAGCTGTACACTCAGCTGAATCAGTTTTCATAACCTTGATTACAATGCAATATATAATATTGTTCCGAGATAAAGATCTACAGTTCTCACACAAACATGGTGCATTAACATTAACATTGCTAAAAGTATCCATTTACCAAGAAGTCTGAAAATTAAGTGCAGTTCATCTTCAACAGTCGAACCAGGAAAAAGAGGCCTTCCTGATGCCATTTCAAAAAATATGCATCCGACGCCCCTTTATAAAGACAGAGAAAAAGACAAAGCAGAAATAATCTTATAATTTCAGCTTGTAAAGACTTCTGAGATTTCAATTAAAACAAATTATTGGTTGTTAGCCACACACTACTATTAAAATATTTAGAAAGATGTGTAGCAACAGAAGAGCTGTCAAAGACTAAACAAAACCTGTGTCATAGCTATATTATATCCTCTTCCTTCAGATGTTGAGGTAATCAATTTTATTAAAGTTCATGGTAAAATACCACGTTACCCAGTCATTAGGAGAAGGCTTGTTTTTTCCCTAATACTGTGGACCTAATGCTTGCTTACTCTGAGCAATATAAAAGTACTCTGCATTTTCAGAGAGGAATAATAGAATCTTCTCAGTCTACCAATCCTTTCCCAAAAAATCTAACTCAGTTGTAGACTACAAAAATTCGAAGGTTGAGTATTTGAATGTTACTATTTAACAACAAAGTTGACATTTTTTCAACTTGACTCAGAACAAAAATTTGAATTAGACAAAGCTATACAAACCACATGTCAATTTGAGTTGAATACTCTGAAGATCCCAGAAGAACATCAGGTGGTCTGTACCATAATGTGACAACTTCATTGGAATAAGTCTTTGTAGGAACAGACTTCGCTCTTGCCAATCCTTGATAAAAAGGGAAATGAAGAGTCATGTACAGCTTGCTGAAATCCTTTTTGTGTGAAATTGACAAACTATTTTTAAGACCTTATTATACTTGCTAAATACCTTCTCTTAATGTTATTAAAGGCCCTAATAAATAGATTTCTATTGCCTTTTGGAATTTATGGCAATCTCACAGTCAGCATTTTTAAGCACAGAAGAAAGGTAAACAGATCAAAACCTGGACTAATCCTGTAAATCCCATTAAATCATTATAGCATTCGATCGATATGACACCTTCCTGCCGTGAAAACCTTCTACACTGTTTCTGGAAAATTACATTTCAAAAAGCAGAAGGCAACAAACAAATAACTAAATGGTGAAAACAGACCAAATCAGTGTTAGATCAGCAACACTGTTAGGGTTTTCCATCCTAACATTGTCAATTTGTCAGCAATATCTTCAATAAAATTCAGGTCTATCATGCTAAATGCAATCTTCTGAGCAACTTTCATTCACACAGAAGGGGCAAAATCAGAGGCACAGAGCACAACTTTCAAAGGATCTTCCAGACACAGGTGACAGGAAAATATGAATGCCCCACTCTACTGTAAATCCCAAGGAATTTGATGTATCAGTGGCAGTGCAACACCTGACAATTTAGCACATGAACAAACTTTTCCTCTCTCCTGTCATGGTTACCCAGGTTTAGAGTGACTGTGGAGGGTTAGGAGAAGCAACATGAGCTCCACCTTAAGGATTTGAATGAGTATCAATTTCACAGGAAGCTGTAAGACTACTTTCAAATTGCAAGTGGAATGACAGTATTACCTATAGAGGTATTACTCTGATTACTTATACCGTGTAGAAGGCTGACTTTCATTTTCCATTTGAGAACACCCAAATTCACTATAGATCCAATGTACTCATTTCTCCTTTATAAGGAAAAATGAGTTTCCTTTGCTGAGAGAAAAAAACATTTGTTACAGAGTAATTTCAGGCCATACCAAAGTCTGCAAGCTTCAGTTCTCCTTTCTCATTAATTAGTAGATTTTGCGGCTTCAAATCCCGATGTAACACCTTTCTCCTATGACAGTATGCCAAACCACGAAGAATCTGATATAAAAATAGCTACAAAAGAGAACAATTATATAAATTAGGCAAAAAACGGTAGTCTACAGATTGCATTACTAGTTGGGCACTGGAGAGTTAAGTACAGTAAGGACAAAATTACTTCTCAAAAAGCGAGTTACTCTCATGAGCAAATTCTGGACATCATCATTATTGTTCAAAGATTTTAAATCCTTTTACGCTAATGCACTGCTTTAACACCATGCTTTACAACAAAGGCTTTAAGAGCCTTGTTCTGTTTAACTGAAGAGAAACACAGGGCTGTTCATTTTTAAAGTAAGCATTTACTACTGCTCTTCCCCACACTAATGTCTTTAAAGATAACGGTCTCTGACTATATACTCAAGTTCCCTTCTGCCACAGAGTCCCTTCTGGAAATGCAGCTCAGCAGTGTCTCTATCCAACTGTGCAAAACTATGTAAAGAACGTCTTGGCATGCTACTGGAAAAATACAAGTAGATTCACAAGCTTAGGGAAGATGGAGAAATGGTAAATGAGGATTATTAAAGCAGCCCAACTGCCTCTGGTATTTACATTCATCCCCTCACCCCGACACACACAGGTTTATTTTAATCCTTTGGAATAGCAAGCCAAGTGAACAACTTCAGTCATGCATATCAAGCTGCACATATATAGATATAAAAGTAGTATGGGGCAAAGAAAGGTTTAGCAGTGGGCAGCCAGCTAAGTTTAATATATCACTGCATTAAGAACTAATGTTTTGCAGTTTCTGTATGTATAAAGGGTCTGATCTCGAACATGGGACTTTTGGGTAGCCATGGCTGGCATTTACCACACAGCAGTCCCCAGTCAGCATAGGTAATCAAATGTACAATGAAAAAATACAAAGCATTACAGAAAGCAATGTGACAAATTCATCATGTAACAGGACCTCTGAGGAAATACACTAGAATGTTTTTATATGACCGTGTTCTAACATATTGGTTTATTTTTGCACCAAGTGACACCACCAAATTTTTTTTATAAACTGGACAAACACACAGCAGGTGTAGTTACATCCATCTGTTCTCAGTCTGCTGACATGGGATTAATTTCTGCTAGAAAAACAGGAATTGCGATTGATTTCTTTCTTTTTGCTTTCCCTTCTGAAGAGCAGAATGAGAAGCAACAAGTCTTGTTCCATCTACTCAGGCCCATACTGTTGCAGGGGTAGTCAGTCACAAGCTTTATTAGCAGGACTTAAATAGAAGTCAATGGCCTTCCCTAGTGTACACTGGGACTGCAAGGATTAGTCAAGAATGCAAAGCAGATTACTCTACAGAAATTGTGAAGCTTCACCACAGTTGGCAGAGATCCTTTTGGAAATGCCCAGGACGCTATGTATTAGCTCAAAATTTTGGTTAAAACCCCAATACATGCAAAAATCACACATATCTTCATTTTGTCAAAAACACAAAATCCTAAAATTAGCTGAGGAATGTGAGGAAGTGATGTCAGGGAGGTCTGTCAAATGTTAATGATGACTCGAACATCCACAGTTATTATAAGGTAAGCACCTACAGCTAGCACAGCTAAGCAGCTGTTCTGATTTCCTAGTGCCAAAGGTACTGACCATTTAAATTTGCTCTTTGAGGATAGCTTAAACCATAGGCAAACAAGGAAAAACAACTCCTCTGCTTAGCTCAGATTATCACAAGCAGATTCTGGCTTGTTCTCTAACTACACTTACTACAAGAGTCAGGTTCCCACTTATAGCATTCCCTTATTTTTTTAAGCTTAAAGCACTCCTTATTAACTTGCAGATAATTAAAAACACAAGCATAATTATGATTTTTGGTTGTCTCTCTGAAGTAGAAACAAATTAAAGAACTTCCCCTTGCAGACTCCCAGAGGAGGCAACAGAGTAGGTTATGGGCAGATGTCTTTCCCTAGAGATACTTACAGTAATGTGACAATAGAATGAAAGGGAAAGCTCACCAAAAAATAATCAGTATCTAGCCTGCATGCCAAATCACTCATTTCATGACAGTGCTGTACTCTGTTTGGAAGCCTCTTTCTAAAGCCCTAAGTATTAAAGAACACAAAGACTTATGCCAGTTTTCCAAATAAAAGCCTGCTTTTTATGAGAGAAATAACACTTGACTCTGAGTTAGTTTCAGCAGGTCAGATTGGAAACTGAGTCACTTGACCTGGCCACAATCATAGCTGAAAGAAAAAGCAAATTAGGCCTTAAGGAAAATTATTTACATTTTCTTACTAATAGAGGGATGAAAATCACTCACTCTTAAATAAATATTTTTGATTTCTTACTTGTGTGGTAGGCAGTAGCACCCAAAAGCATATTCATGATTGAGGCTACTTTTTCCTCAGTGTCCATATATAAATTTGAGGATACACCAAACTACAGACTTAGTAAATGAGTACAAAATAATGGAAGGACAAGAAGTCAAAAGAGTTATGAATGTATTGTTTTTTCGGAATTTTAAAATTTTAGATATGTAACTTCAAAGAGAATGAAAACACATGAAGTTATATAATCTCCTCTTTTCTATGTTTCAAATACTTAAAACGAAAAGGCACCATCTGATGTCAAAGGTAGCTAAGTCAGACCAAAAAGGAAGTTAAGTTTCTTTATTTTAAAGAGACTAAACTATATAGCTTCTAAGTATTAAGTTCTCTGAAATTCTTAGGAAAAAGCTGGAAGGCAACCACTGTCACTAAAAACACTCACCTTTACATTGTGCATACTCATGATGTTACCACAGTCATCCATGTACTGCTTCAGGTCCTTGTCCTATCAAAACACCATCATCATGGTTCAGTAAAATTGTGGGCAACACATTACATGAATAATACTTATTGTTGGAACTGAAATGATTCATCAGAAAAATGAGATTTCTGCAAAAGATATTAAATGATAAAAACCCCAAAAGCCTGGACACAAATACCTCTGGTTTTCCAGAGGACAGAAATACCCTTTTTCCAGCAAGATGCACTGTCTCAGGCAACACTTTTTGCCATTGTCTTCTCCTCTGTCTATGTGAGGCACAGTATTTTATAGAATTGGTATATTCTCAAATTACACTGAAAGCCACCTATGTCACAACAGAAAAATATCATTGGAATAACAGTGTGATAACTATTTTATACAGTTAATGATTTTGGACAAGTAGACAGTTTGCTCAGGCAGACCACCACTATCTGCTATTAATGAAACTCTGAAATGTATTTACTAATTTACAGCAATTTAAGAACTGAATACACTTTTCTCATTTTTAGCTGAGTGACTGTAGATGCAGGAGAAAACTCAAATAGTCCCAATATTCTTAAAAAGAGTACAGAATTTTGTTGTGTTTCTGTTTGTTAGAAACAATAAATCAAATGTAAAGCTCACTAATTGTTTAAGCACTTACCAGGTATTCAAAAACAAGAGTCAAAGACTTGTCTGTGTGCACAATATCATGTAACGTAACAATATTTGCATGTTTCAGATCTTTTAATAATGACACTGCAAGAGAGAATAGGAAGAACAAAAGAAGTAAGTGCAAAACACATGAGGAGTAAATGCGGTTTCTAGTTAAGTTCATACATATAAGCTATCTGCTTTTTTTAAAATTAAAAAGCTATTTTTAAGAACATAATACTCATATAGATCAAATTAATAAGAAGGGTATTTAATCAAAACACCAAACACCCACTTGAGTAGCAAGCTTGCAAGTATTTCCTATACATTTCAGACAGAAGTAATTTTGTAAAATGTATTCTGAGTCCCTGAAAGTTACTCACTAACAGCAGTCTAAGTCAGTATTAAATCATCCACTTGTAATGCTGCATTTGAGATCACAATCACCCCCCATAAAGTAAATAAATTTGAAACAAAACTCTGAATATGTCTGGACTATAATTTTCCTCATCAATTCCAAGAGCAATTTCACTACTGTCCCATGTAGCCTATGTATTTCCAAGTACTGACAGTGCTTTGGCCAAAAAGAAATCCAGAAGTATCTTAAATTCTAAGAATTAAAAAAAATGTTACCACCTTCTCTTATGGCTGTGCATGGTGCTCCCTCTTCATGTTCCAGGCGGATTTCTTTCAGAGCTACCAGATTCTCTGTCAATTTACTTCTCCCCTTATAAACTGTTGCATAAGTACCCTATAAAATGGAAAAAGAAGGGAATTTTTACAAGTTGCCCCTTCATCAAAACATTAGTTAAATAAGAAAATAATAACTTCTGCCTGAGGATCTAATAGGTTTCATTTTGGGTATGAATAGTTTTTACATTCTATTCTTTTGACATATGTAAAACTACGGAAGTATTTTTTAAGCACAGGACTGAACTCACAGAAGCCACAAGGGATGCATATGCTTAACAGCTCTAGAAATTACATGGAAACCTAAATACCACAGAGCTACCAAAGAAGTCAGATCAGGGAGCATTAAGTTCACTGCTGGGATCATTTACACTCCTGAAAGTCTCTCTCTGACTATGGATACCTAGCTTGGGTATCTCTACACTACGCTGCAGTTGTGTTTCCAAAGGCTGCAGACATACTCTTCCACAACCTCAACGAAAACCTGTAACTCTTTTTGACAGCTTCTTGTCTTCATTGCATATTTTTAGACAGAAAGAGATTCAAAACTCTAAAGGCATGTTAAATTAAGAAAAAAAATCTGACAAAACAAGTAGGCAAAACTAATCCCTGCAAATGCCACGAAGAAGCAACGAAACAGCCCTAGATCACTACAGTATTGTAAGACTGCAGAGGGATCTGGACAGGCTGGATCCATGGGCTGAAGACAATTTTATGAAGTTCAACAGGACAGAGTGCCAGGTTCTGCACTTGGGTCTCAACAACCCCATGCAGCACTACAGGCTTGGGGAAGAGTGACTGGAAAGATGATCAGAAGGAAAAGATCTGGGGGTGCTGGTCAACAGCAGCTGAACATGAGCCAGTGTTTGCCCAGATGGCCGAAAAAGCCAATGGCCTGTGTCAGCAATAGTGTGGCCAGCAAAGCCAGGGAAGTGATTGTGCCTTTGTACCCAGCACTTGTGAGGCCACGCCTCGAACGAATCCTGTGTCCAGTTCTGGGCCCCTCACTGCAAGAAGGACATTGAGGTGCTGGAGTGTCCAGGGAAGGGTAATGGAGCTGGTGAAGGGTCTGGAGCACAAGTCCTATGAGGAGAAGCTGAGGGAGCTGGGGGCATTTAGCCTCAACAAAAGGAAGTTCAGGGGGATCTTATCACTCTCTATGACTCCCTGAAAGGAGGTTGTAGCCAGGTGGGTGTCAGCTTCTTCTCCCAGGTAACAAGTGATAGGACAACAGGAATAGGCTTCAAGTTGCATCAGGCAGGCTTAGATTTGATAACAGGAAATTAAACTGTTTTAAATGGAGGACTGGCTGCAATATTCACAGCAGAGATGCTGATCAGCCTGCTTCCTTCTGCAATATTTACCGCATCCCATTTCAGTGCTCCTTGTCCATTTTCGAACCTTGATCAAACTGGACAGGAATGACACTTGGCCCCTCCTGAATTCCACTGTTTCTCTGGAAGTCAGAGGCTTAGTGGAGGGGGAAAGCTGCCACCTCCCTTCAAGTGTTACGTACTTCACTTGGCAGCACCTGGCCAGCTGCCCAGCTCCAGTGTGCAGGCTTCTTTACAAGAACATGCACAGCTATTACCTGTACCTTGCAAGCACTGGTGTCTAATCCATCATGAGTGTTCCAACACCTAAGCCATGGCAAGAGGATACCAGACTTAGTGTCATCATCAAAAACATCAACAGAATGATTTTGTCTATCTGCAAAAAAAGCCTATGTAAGAAGGTCACAGCTTATTTGCTAACGGAGTCTTGCTCTTCCCCAGCTCTATGATCGTTTTCCTGCTGGTTTTTTTTCTTTTGCTTATTATGTATGCATAAACATTTGTGTGGTTGTGACATTGTTACACATGTTGAATGTTTGGTTTACTGAAAAAATAAATTCGACAGATATTTTGCAGGATATGGAAAATTTCAGTTAATGCTTACGCAAAATTTTACATAGGACATGGTCATCATTCCAACAGAAAGATCTACATACCTCTCCAAGCTTTTCCAACTTGATATAGGTTTCCATTTTTCCAAATCCAATTTCTGACTGCAATGAAAAGAAATGGCAAATTGATCACTAAAATCAAGAAATGGCAAATTGATCACTAAAACCAAACATTTAATTTATACATCATTTAATGAACAATCTAAACTTCATTTCAGAAAATTACCTGACAACACTAACACTCCACAATTCTGATATTTTAAAAAAAAAATTAGCACATTATGATATAAATGCATCCCAGCCCAGTGCTCAGCCTGTTGGTCAGTCTACTGCATATCCTGGAGGGATTGTGAGCTGAGTTACACTTAGACCAAAACCTCACTTTAACCTACCTCCTACTTAGGTCTTCTCCACTCTTCTGATCTGATTACTACTAATGAGGTTGTTATAGCTTAAAGCACAGAAGTCATCTCAAACTAGTCCATCCTTTCTCTTGCTCAGCATAACCATATGCTGCTGTTTTTTTCTAAGTAATCTTATTTGTTTGCTGTGTTCAAAACCTTAGCTCCAAGTTTCCTCTTCCATTCTGACGTCTCAATGCCTTTTGGACTAAAACTTTAGCAAGAAAATCCCTAAACATAATTCCTCTGTAAGCTTCAGCTTTGCATCAACAGTTCACATTTCATACCTCTTAACTCCAAATCTTTGTGTATTTTACTTGGATCTATTTATTCACCTTCTCTTTTTTTGTCACCAACTTAGCTCTTCAATGCAAGCCAGAAGGGTGTGCCTGCCTATGTAACACATTTACTTCTGGAGACTGTAAGATCATTACTCTTTTCCTGCCCAAATCCACTGCTACTCTCATATTTAACATGGTTATTTCTTACAATTATTTTCTCATAAGACCACTGTCAATTACACCAAAGCTTTCTATTGTTCTTGCAGTGCGAAGAATGCTGAAAGTAAACAAGTAAACATGCAAATTCTTGAAGCAATTTACAATATTCCAGTACCCTGTCAAACCCCCAAATTTACAGGCTTCATGGGGTTATGCTTTACTGACAATTGAACACATATTGTGACAAAAGAGCCAAGTTTTCTCCCCAGCATCACTCCCTCCTTTCACTTCCAAACATAGCTCTTCACTGGCTGTTTCTTTCTAAGGAACAATCCTTTACGCTAAGCTGTCTTCAGCACCTAGATCCACATGTCACATGTTGATTTGGTCCTAAAAATCTGATGGATTTTTAAGTTTTCTACTATTTAATGGTAATGTAGACTAACATAAATACTGCTGACCGTATTAAGATTTGACAACAATATAAAATGAAGGTAAGAAAAGTTTGATTAATACTTAGTTTTCAGAACACATGTATGAAAATACATCTGAACTAAGGGTAAGATCTTGTCTGCAAATGTATTTGATTTTTCCAGGGAAAAAACCCCGGGTGTATAATTACATTAATATAACATTAAGAGCAATTCTGCTTTATTAAACTTGTGTTAGAACTGAAATATTTTAGAACTGTGTAAGGAGACTTTAGCATCATGCACATTTAAGAGCTTGTTGAAGACAAACTCTTTATCTCAAAATACAAGCAAAGTTGATATTTGCTTCCCTTGTAACTCAAGTGAGATTTTAAACATACCACTGATATAGGTACAATGTTAGCAAAATAAATATTATGCTTCCAAAGTGCATTTTGACCTACTCAGACAAACATATCTTCGAGTCGTTATTAGATTGTATTAGAATTAAAAAGACAGGCTGCTTAGTTTATTGGAGAAACTAAAGAAGAACTCATAGCCATTGGTCTTGCTATCACCAGTCTGGAATTTAAAAGCCTGACTTCTAAGAAACCTTAATGTTTTTCATTAAGACTCATAAACTTAATATCTGTTTAATACAATAAAATCATACAATATTTCCTACATACAGAAGACAGGTATTCTTCAAGACCTGCTTTACAGTGTTTAAATTTTTGATCACATCTTGGTTCCTTATCACTCCTAAGAAAAAATAAGTTTTACATTCCTCAAACTAAGATCAGTTTCATTTTTAGTTCAAAATAATTTTTGAACTGTTTAATCTTTTTCTGCAATATGCATCTATCTTGACTTCCACAGAAACACTAATGCTCTGTATTTAGGGTCTTTTACTTCTAATGACTGTGCATACAATACTGTACATATATACACAAAATGCAATTACTGTAAAAACTAATTTTTTTCTTGTATTTCAAAGAAAAACACCAGATCTAAAGTATAAGAAATCCTTATCTGGTACTTTTTATAGCATTTTTCCTTTGATTCCTATTAAGTCTTGAAAAGAGACATGCCTTTGAAGCAGAGCACAATACTCATCTATTGTAAGTAAAAGTCTGCTAGCAGGCTTTCAATGACAATTTAAGAATGATGAGTCCTTGGGTTTCTTTTTTTGAAAGCTTAGTTTGCAATCATAGCAAATGCATACCTGCATACCACAGCAGTGCTGGCAGGTTTCATTATGGACTTTTAAGCCCTTTAAAAATGAAAGCATTTTAAAAAGCAAAACAAAACAACCTTGTGACGGGAAGCTGATTCCAGGCACACACCACACTCATTAGAGGGCACTGTTTTTCTGTCAGTCCTCTCAGAGGTAAAGAGGAGAGAACTTCAACTGCTCTCAGGGGTCACCGTTAAATGAGCAAGGGAATTCAGTTTTACAGGAACAATTCCCCCAGCCCCCAAATACATAACTCCACGGGCAAGGTTCTACTGGAAAGGTATTTTGCCAGCATCTGTAGAGAGGCTTGGGGAAGTCTGTTCCTCAGTTCCATGCTACAGCAGCAAATAAGTGGTAAATCAGCTACAAAATTCTGGCACAAATATTTAAGCCCAATACATTATGATTCCTTCCAGAGCTTCACTCAAATATTTTCTCTTTTTTTGATACTGTTTTTGCAAAAGGTGACACGCAGATCAGAGCTTTATTAGTCCAGCACACTAATTTTTTTTCAGGGAAAAAATACATGATAAAACTCAAACACTGCTTTGTTATAGACATTATCCATAACCAATAAAATAGATATATTTTACAGTTAATAAACCTATTTCACTACATGTACTTTCATATTTCTTTTTCAGTACATAAGTAATTAAATCAAGAAAACAACAATGTGTACTTCATAAACATATTCAGTTTTTCTCTGTCACAAATTTCTCACCAATTAATTTACTCAGGATGTTGGTAACAGTAGCAATTTTTTAAGACCTCAACACTAAAGAACACTGATAGCTGAAACTATGACTGAAATGTAGCAATGTTTTTAAAAAAAAGACAATAAAGTTTGTTTTTTTATTATTCCAGGGATGTGCATAATTTATATGTACAAATATTCAAGCTTTCTAGCACTTATACTCTAATTACAGGTCTTAGGTTACAATGGTATGTATTCTATCACCATCTTCATGGGATGTTGGGGCCGGGTGGGGCAGTGTTCCTGATGGCCGCAGAACGTTTGCTAATGGGCCGGTCGTTGGGGCCGGGTGGGGCACCTTACTTTGCTCATCCCCAACGACTGCAGCTAATGGCCCATTGAGTCTCACTGATAAACTCCAGCCATTAGAGCCAGGTGGGAGCACTTTACTTTGCTCATCCCACGCGACTGCAGCTAGTGGCCCATCATCCCATTGTGAGATGCCCCGCCCAGGGGGAGGAACCAATGTATCCCGATCTGCATATAAACTGAGATTTGAAGCAGCGCAAGCAGCTTTTTCCACGGGATTCCCAGAGGAAGACCACATCCTTCTACACCACCACTGGACCTTCAGAGGAGAACTACACCTTTCACAGGATCACTGCTTCAACAGAATCACATTTATCACTCCCAGAGGACTGCAACCACCTTCTAAGTGGACTACTACCAACACCCTGACTGACAGGCTGTCAGGTTGTATTCTGACTCTGTCAGTGTTTTTTTATTATTACGTTTTTTTTTTCCTATTAAATTGTAGTTCTGACTTTGAGTCTCTCACTGATTTGCTTTCAAACTACCACATTACGGTATAGGAATCCTCACTGTCATCTCTAAGGGAAAGACTTATTTTTTGAAATAACCCAATAATCTAAAAAGGTATATGTGAATGTATTCCTTCAGCCTTTTAGGAAATCATATGTGCTTTAAAAAAGAAAACAAAAAAAAAAACCCCACAAAACACCCACTATTGTCTCCACAGCAATTCTGAGAAAGAATTGTTATCAAATACAAAAAGAACAGTGAGAAGGCCCTGCCTTCATATTATGCTGCTTTAGGGCCTTTCTACTAAATCACGAGGGGACCCAGCCTTGACCTAAGTCTGTGTGGCCTATTTGATCAAACAGATCATCCCTGCTCTAAAAAGCAGAAGGATTTAAGTATACACTTCGGGAGTTGAGTTTAGCCACTGATTTCAATAGGTCAAGACCCTCATTGAGAAATACAACAGGACCAAGTTAGCAGAAGAGAAATGAAACAAAGTGTGAAGTTCTTCACTGGATTTTGACAGGTACATGCTGATGTTCAGGAATAAAAAAGTCAAAGTGCAAATGAAGCTGAAATATACCTATGGAATGCAGGCCTGTGCATTAAATGGATTCTGAAGCCCTGAGAGGTTGGTTAGAAAGGCGGGTGCATTACACTTACAAGGGATGCTCGACGAGAACGCCGACTCATGGGCTGGTCAAAGGGCGGGCTGTTAATCTGCAGCTTCTCCAGGTACCCATCAGGTATCCTGATGTCAGCAGGCAGGGACAAGCGCTTGTTCAAATCCTGCAGCAAATAGTGTTAAAAAGAGAAGGGACAAGTAGAATTCAGAATTTCCTAAAACATCTTTTAACATCTGTAGTGTTACTATTTAAAGCTGAAATATTTACACAATGAAAAATAATCTCACAGAAATTGTTTTAAAAACATCTCTTCCTAAAATAACTCAACTTGCTTATATAACAGGTTAAAAAACCTGTGCAAACTTATTACTCTGACAAGAATGAAATATTAAAATGCAAATAACTACATTGTGGATAAATGTATTGAGTTTACTTGGATACTTATAGAGACCTGGAATACCAGAAACTGAGAATTCAGAGATTTGTGGATGCATTTCTTTTCATATAGCAGTTACTTCAGTATAAGAAGAGATTTCCATAATTCAAGATATGTCACCCTCTCTTTCTCTTGACTAAAAAAAGCTACAGACTTAGTCCATTTTTTCCAGTCTCACAAAACAGAATCACTTCATTATTAGAGCCAACTATGAAAAATATTATTACATTTCTTTTATTTATAACTCTTTACTACAGAATCTTGTGAAAATGAAAATGCCATTACACAAAAGCCGTTCTCAATGCAACAGATTCTGCTTTTCCCCAGTAAATTTTTCCAACAGCAACACATGTTATTTCTAACACAAGAGGGAAACAAAATCACTTCATCTTTTACCAAATGGGAGGGGGGAAAGATTATTTTGGGGTGACTGCACATTCTTACTGTTTTTGTTTTCAGTTTGGCTTTAATCTCAAACATGCCAAAGAACCAAAATATTAAAGTCTTAAAATGGCCAGTCACCATCTCACGAGATAAAAGGACAACACAGCCAGACTCACAAAAAATGGGAAGCAATTTCTGAAACAGTGGGAATTGTTTTTCAGTGTAGGTAGTTTATCCAAGTAAAGAAAGTCATGCTCAACATCAAAGTGTGCAATCCGCCCCCAGAGATTCTACCCCGAAGTTGAGGACATCTCTGGAAGCACCACTGTTTTCACACTTTTCTCCAGCACAAGAGGTAACTTTGTATTTCTGCTGGTAGACCTCAGGTTTAATCAATACTGACCCAAGGGCAGTAAACCCTTCTTGAGGGTACTCTTTTGTGTCTTACCTATCACCTCCAGCTGGGCATCCTGAGCTAACCCAAATGTTGGCAGCTACATCCCTGTTCAGTTCCCCTCAGGCTTGACCAAGTGCTTCTACTCATGTCTTTGCAGCAGCTTTGAACTATTTCAGCATGCTAAATCATCAAGAAACTATCTCAGGCAAAGTGCATAGCTTCCTGCCAGCTTTGTGCTCCAAACAGGTTCAGTGTAAGGTCAGACAAGCTCACAGCCTGAGTGCAGGGCAAGAGAGGCACAGCAGGGCAAGCCCGGGAAGCCAGCAGACAAATTGGCTTAGGTTCACAAAGAACTGGATCATCAGACTTTTCAAGACTTGAGATCTTGGTGAACAACTTGCTAAGCTTTCAGTGATGAGAACGTATTTGAACCATGTATATGCATGACCTGTACACATACCTGGAGTAAAAGCTAAGAAAAAAAATACCAGTTAAAGAGATATACTTTGAAAAACCTATGTAATTTGGGAATTAGTTGAATCTCAGGTAGGACTGAAGTGCTCATATATATCCCCCTGGATGATTTACATATGCTATTCACTATGGCCACCTGATAGAGGCAGAAATTTTTGGAGAGAGGCCAGCAAAGCTCTAATTTCTGGCAGCTGATACTCCTGTTCTCCTTTTGCTTCTCACATCTTCTTAGGTACAGAGCACAAAGTCTGTTAGCTTCTGCTTTGCTGCCCAATATGAGCTTCTTTGCACAACTGGAAAAATCAGTGTCTATTTTTTATCTAGTACAGAGTTTTTTAATTGTCTTTAAACAAAAAAAAGTGCTGTACACAGAATGGCAGCTTTGACCAACACTTTGAAGCTAAATTAAAAGAAAACAGAAAGTATGGCTCCATTCTGGCATACTTTCTAGTTTATTAACTCACTTTCAACTTGCATATTTTAAATTGTTTTAAACATTGGCAATTGTAAAACTGCCTGTGTGGTTTTTGGGAGAGTGGTAGAACTAACAAATTGTAACAGGACCTACAAGTATTCCCTAGAGTAAAACAGTATTTTCCACTACAGTATTTTCCTTCTTTTTGCCAGGCTCTGCTAATGCCTCTCTCCTACTGAAGAAGGTTTCAGATTATGAAAAAAAATTACTTCATCCTATAATTTACTGCATTCTTCAAAAATTCTGGTAGCTGTACACAACAGTTGAGTACAAAGGAAGGCATGCCATGTTGACTTAAAGCAGCTTTGACATCTCACTGCAGAGTAAAACCACAAAACTGCTGGAACAAGACAGGGATGACAGGAAAAGGATCAGCATCAGTCTCTGCCTCACCTTCCTAATGTAATCCCAGATCAACACTGGGCCAATATACTGGCTTTTTGCTTTTTCTGATGGCTCAAGAACAATTTGACAAATACCAAAAGAACAAAAGAAAAGATCAGTGAGCTGAGTTTTTCAGTGTAACTTCCTGAACACAACCCTATGACAAAATAGCTTTTTCCTACTCTTATCTATTAACTCTTACAGCACAGAAACCTGTTGTAGTGCTCTCACTGTCCCATGGTGCTTGTTCAACAAGTGTGTTTATAGGGATTTTAACAGAAAATGTTTATAGGGATATTGAAGTTATGGACCTCAACTCAAAGGCCTCAAGAAATACTGACCCTTGTACCCCAAAGCTCTCCATATGCAGTTCTCTCCCCTCACAGCACTCATGGCTGGCACAAAGTGGTGCTGCAAACCCACCTCCACAGCCTCCAAGAAGCATTCCCAAGCATACAAAGTTGATGGGTATATAAGAAGAAGGAAGCAAAGGCAGCCTTTAGGCTGCAATGGCAATTTGAAAACTATGCCATTAAGTGTGCACTGTGCCTGCCATCAGTAAACACACACCTTTTCAGATGGAGGGCAGGGGAAACAGAGCAAGTCTAAGATTCTACACAGGTACAAAGATTCCATTACTTTGAAGCCCAGCTACCATAGAAACAAGATAAAGAATATTCTAAGTGCAGAAAATATGATAATGGAAGGTAGATGTAATTCTATTACAGAATTCCCATTCCTTCATTCTCAAATGGCTTATGCCATTTTTGCAATAGGCCCCATGACTTTACTTCAGAGATTCATGTGACATCCTCAGTTCTAAACCAAGACCTTAAGCAGTAAACTTACGTTTGCTGCTCCACAGTAGATAGTACAGTTTGAGTGTAAGTACTTACTGCTGCAAAGGCCAAAATCTGTTCCAATTCAGGAACCCCCCCCACAAACAGTAATCTACTTTTACATAAAACAACAACCCTCATCTCCACCCCCTGCAATGTCTTTCTTTAAAAAAAACCCTGACCAACACACCACAACCTGAAGGGAAAAGGAGACATTTTTTTCTGAATTGGAATGCCTGATGTTAGTAACATTTAATTCCCTACATTTGTAATGTAGTAGAGACAATACACGACAACAATTGCTCTTTTTCTTCCCTCAGAAAAAAAAAGAGTATTAAGTGCTGAAAGCCTAAATTTTTGCCATGTTATAAATAAAATCAAAACAGTATCTATTCTCCTTAACTTCCTTGAGCTGAAGAAGGGTTCTTTTCTGTGAGAAAATGACAATGATTTCATAGAAACTGCAGTAGGTACTTTTTTCCTCCTAACGATTTACACTACTATACTTCCAAAACTCATGCGTATTTGGCTATGTTAGAATGTCAACCAAGCCAAGATCTCCTTTTTAAAACCATATATTAAAATTGTTACCTACCAGTCAGAAACCTTTCATGACACCAATATTTGAAAGATCATAGAATTATATAGAAGTCTTCTTTGTATTGCGATTTACTTAACTCCCTAAAATAGACAAAGTTGAAGAAAGTAATTTAGACTACAAACCTAAATATCTGAAAGAAGGAAATTATTATGTCATGTTTGTCTGTACCACCTTAATTTCTCCCAGTTTTTGCAATAATTGAAGCAACCACCTCTTGGGAAAAGCAAGCAATTATAATTAAATGCTATACAGTAACATGAAAGGGGATTCATTAGATATGCATGAGAGGAATAAGCACAACGTTTCCTAGTGGCTAAATAGAAAAACTGGAAACTAAAATTACATCAGTCTGACACAGTTGAAAAACCCAGTTAATTTAACTGAGATAATGTTAAAAGAAAAGCAAGAACCTACCACACACCTACCAATTTTGAGCCTTAAGTGTTCAAGACCAGGCAGTCTGCTGACACTTGGGCAGCCTGGTCATCTGATGGCAGCAGGACACTTGTTCTCCCACTATGGGCTGACCCTGGTGAACACAAGTCTGCACCCAGTGGAACACTCACTCTCTGCTCCCACAAAATGCAGAGGAGACTGAAGGATGGTGAGGAGACTTGTGGGTGTAGGCAATGGCAATTTAACAGGGAAAGCAAAAGCTGGGTGCCCTAGCAGAATGGGAAAAGGAACTGATTCACAGCTTCCTATCAGCACGCAGATGTCCAACTGCTTCCTGGAAAGCTAGGCTTCAGCATGCATGTGGCTCAAGAAGTGGAAGACAAATACCATAGCCACAAATGTCCTTCCTCCCTCCTGCTGCAGCTTTTATTGCTGAGTGCCATGCCAGATGGCACAGAGTAGCGCTTTGGCCAGTTGGGCCAGCTGTCAAGCCCAGGGGAAGCAACCTGTTTCCCTGCTGGTGCTGACCAGCCTTTACGGCGAGTCTGGCCTTGGTGTAGGAAGCCTGGACCTGCCCATTAGATGCAATCACCATCTCTGCTCCCTTTGCTGCTCCTGCAGCCATCCCACTGCAATCCTGCTATTGCAGCTTTACCAGCAGCAAAACCTGCTCTTCTAAACCACTTGGCTTGCTGCTGTTTTGGTGTGACACCAGCCTGCAGGGCCAGCAACAGTAGGAAACAGATTTTTAAGAATTTCTAATTGTCTTAAATCTCTGTGGAATTCTGTGAAGCAATGAGAGACATTCTGGACAGAGGACTTTGTTCACACTTAATTAAATGATCAACTGAATATAATGACCTGTTAGCATTTCCCATAGAAAAGAAAAAACTAAAAAACTTAAACCAAGGTATAAAATATCTTGCTGCAATGCTGTTCAAAGAAGGAAGCATGTAAAATTAATGGCAGGACTGAATTTTCCCAATGCTCTTTGAGACTGTCAACACTACAGAGTTAAATGTCCTTTTTTAACACTAATTTTGCATCCCTTTATAAATCTTTTAAAATTTTAAAGGTAGCAAATTAGAGCAACTCCCTATGTTATTTTATATATCTTTTTTAAACATAACAGTCATGTAAGTGGTGTACACAGACCCTCAACTATGCAGAGGGAATCTGGGTACATTCCTGTATAACTCTTAAGAAGCAAGGGTTTACTGGAATGCAAAACCGTAGCTTTTAGGGGCAACCAAGTACTTCAGGTAAAACAAACAATCTTTTAGAGAACTGAAACTATACTATTTTCTTGTATATCACTTAAGATTTATTTTTCCAAATGGGGCCTAACTTATGAAAAAGTTTTTGTCAATTCATAGCATTTTCTAGTTAATTGTTTCATATTTATCTTTAGGGTCAACTTGCAAAAAAATATATCAATATTCAATAAATGTGGTACTCTAAATGATCAAATGCCTACGGTTAACTGTATGTTATTTAATGAGCTGTTTTTTGATCCAGTTCCAGACTATGCTCTGGAGAATTCAGGCACCATTTCATTTGTTAGGGGAACTGGAATGCTTGTGGCATTTTCCTTCTCCTTCTATAACTGAAAAACACATTTTCTATCCTCATATGCAATTCTTATTCCCAGTTTTGCTTTACCACTGGTATTACTGGCAGAGAAATGCAATCTATTTTTATAATTTTTCTGAAATGAGTTTCACATTTGTCCTACTCTGCTTCATAGCAGATAAACATGTAAGCACTTGTGACACTAATACCACTTTGTTTTCCGTGGAGATAAACTATCTTAACTTGTGCTTATCTTTACCATCTATTTCTAATGCCAGCTACAGGAAATGCTCTAAGAAGAGCTACACTTTGTCCAGCCAACTGTGTTGCTGTAATTTGATGTGGAAGTTCTGTCTACCACCAACTACTTGCACTTGGGCACAAGAAAAGGTGGCAGGAATTCCAACTTAAATTCTGCAGGTCCTGTGAGCTGTGAAATTTGACATTTTACATAAATAAACCTGTCTTCTAAATGAAAAACAAACAAACAAACAAAATACAACCTCACCCCCAAACCTGGCCTGTTTTTCACACGTATAAGTAAACCCCAAAAATCCTAACTTTTAAAATTTCATTACCTCTGGTCCTCTGCTGGATGACCTAAAATACTATTGCAAACATCAGTTTCTTGACTTGCCACGAATAGTAAATCATTCACAAGACTTTAATACCAGAATTTTGTTATCACATTCTGTTTTTCACCTCTGACTGCCAACTTTTTCCTTAGCTACCTATCCTTTTCTAATCTCCTATTTCCATAATACAAACTTACCAGCTATTCCCTTTTATAATTGCCTGACTTGACCCATTTAATATTATAGAGTGCCACATTGCCACACTTTTCAGGAAGTTTCATTCCTGACCAACAGGTAATTTTCACTCCTCTTCAACCCTGTCAAAGAAATACATTGTTTTACAGAATAAACCTATTTTTCTTTGTGAAAAGAATACTGTTAACGTTTTCCACTTTAAATCAGGTATTATAACAGAAAAACTTATGGATTTCCTTAACTCACCATTTTTTTGGCCAAGATGCACTACACACTTCAGTTAATTTCACCGAAGTTGATAAAGATGATTCTAACTCAGGACAGACAATGTTTGAACTCTACATGTTAAAACTGCTCTAAAAAGAAGCAACTTGAAACATTCACGTTTCTTAGTCTGTCTTCTGTCAACTCAAGCCATTGACTTACATAGCACATTTAGACAGTGAACACTAAAATTTTTGACAAAACAGAAAAAACATCATTACACACAAAAAATACATAACCAGAAAACTGGCCCAGGGAAGGATTTGTTGATGCCTTCCCAAGTCCAATTTTAAATACACTACGAAAAGGAAAAATGAAAACCAGACTACTTTTACTTTTAACCTGTAACAAATGTGCCAATTTGCAGACTGCTCCTTTCTTGCTCCAACAGTAAGTCTCTCTTGTACCTACTGGACTACAAATGCTACTAATCTTTCAACTGATAGACCATTTCAGACTGCTACCATACAACTGCAACTACAGCAAGAGAAGGAAGATTTGTGCCTTTTGTCAGAAAAACTTGAAGGGAAAATCCTGATAACATCAGCCTCAGTTCACTCTTACTGAATGTTTCATTTAGCAAACCTAACAGATGAGTACCTCCAAAGCCAGTATTTCATTGCCTGTGGCCAGATGTTCCCATTGCTTCTAGAGGAGAATGGGCTGGGTGTAAGAAAGTCTGATAACTACCCCTTCCAAACAAAGGAAGTAATTATCCACTGATACAAGGTTAGCAGCTGAGGGGAGTAGGAAGCTGTCTCTGTCAGTGGATGACACAAACTATATTGCCAAGCTACATTGTTATATACCAATCTTTATTGCTTTGGCTATTGTGTTTACTGTTGAATTACATTTCCAGACCAACCGTTACTTAAGTTACGTACTTACTATATGGCAACAGACAACCTGCTGGTCACCTCTCCCTTAAATTTTAGTTTATCTTTTAAGAGTTGATTCTGCTAAATTCCATCCATAAAATTTTGTTGCAGCCTCACAAAGAGAAAAGAATTGTTCTTCTAAGTCTACAGACATCAGTCTGATGGCCCAAACAATCCACTATGGATCAAATGAAAATGCTCTCTTGTGTAAGCAGTGGTCTGAATTAGCCTTCTCACCAGCTTTCATAAGCACCAGTGAGACATCTCAGCTGCAACCTCAGGCTGTTCACTAGTAAGTCATTGTGCTTTTGTTCACTGGAGAATGCTTAATGACATCTAAAGCGCTGCATCATATAACTCTCTATGCAACACAGTTCAACTTCATTACATGCTTACTGTAAAAAAAACTCCAAAACCAACCAAATTTTTACACTATTCTTTCCTTGCATATTTTAACTAAGAATGTGTATTATGTGTTACCTCATGATACACAAAGCAAACAATTTGAAGACATTAGCTTATGCCAGTGAGAATTTAAACACTCTAATATACAACTTTTAAGCATGTACTTACTGTATCATTTTAATATCAGATACAATGTGGAGTTTTTTCTGAAGGTTGCCTTATCAAATTTCTCTGCATTTTTGTCAAATGACAGCACAGTTGAAGCCAACTGGATCCTCTACAGAATTATGACACACAACAAGACAGCTAGAGGCAAAAGTAAAGATAAAAACCCAAACCAACCCCAAACCAGAGAACGTATTTGTAAGAAACTTATTGGTTACAGTTCTGTAGACCTTCAAGGTCTCAAAGAAAAACACCAGCATACACATGCACCAAAAGAAACCTACAGCATCCTTGCAGCACACTATTTTAATACCTTTATAAATAGGCTTCAATTACTGTAACCAAAAAGACTATTTTAACAGCCGGGATGAGTTATCTATACCAGTCTTCCTTATATGTATATAAAGCTATCATCATTCCCCCACACAACTGACAGGTTTAGCTATAATTTCATTATGATGCATAAAGTGCAATTTTTTCTGCCTTCAGCAGCGTGATTTAAATCTGAATATTAAATTTTTCCTTTATAATTAAATGTTGTTATTGTTACTATTTTACTGAAAACATTAAATCACAATTAATCAATTACTATTCTGCTAAATTTGAGGAAAGGGTCATCAAAGAACCTCTTATTCTGTTAGCAGCAATAATGAAAATACAATCTTAAGATCCATCTACAAAGGATCACTGCTACATCTCACACCACAAATCTGTGCTGGTTTTCAGCCAGTCTGTTAAAATGCAGCACAATTTAAGAAAGCATCAGTTTTGAGTACTGAATCAAGGGGATTTTTACATTTGGGACAGAATTGAGCCCAAATATGGTGGAATTCATTAATCAATCAAAAGAGGTTTTTTTCCAAATATGCTAATCGATTACACAAAGCAGTTTCAGGGATTTTATCATGAGATTGAGTCCACAGGCTATTTCAGACTCAGAAGAAATACCACTGACCACAGAGAATGCATGTTCTCTGCTTCCTGCCCAACATAAACACAGTTTGTCAGATTGGATTTTGACATCCCAGGAATGGACCAGGAGCCAAGTGTAACCAGTGAAATATTATTATTACAAATTCTAGGGTTAAATCTCTGGTTTGGGACTAGGTGTCACATTTTCCCAGCACATCTACTATCATCAATCAAAAAAGCAAGGACTTTACTGCCAGCAGCTGAAGAACGTTATTGCCAATATCTACAGTAGCTATAGCCCTCAAATAAAAATGTAAAATAAATACAAATAATATAAAAGTTAAAAGCATAGAAACCAGCATTGCAAGCAGATATCTTTTTGTTTACTTTAGCACCATGACAAACTTAGGAAATGTGCTAAGCATCTTTTCAGTAGTATTTACAACAATTACTATTTTTGAAGGCACAAAATTAGAATTACAGGTCAATAAGTTTTTTTTAAGTAGGCAAAAATATGAATTCTGAACACTTTCTTTTTCAAAATACTTTAAATGAAAATTTTCATTTCATGGATATACTGCTTAGGCTACCAACTAGCTGAATAAAAACTGCTCTTTCACTCATTTCTCAAAAAACCCACAGGCTGTTATTTTATTTACTTCATATCTCCCATTAGTTTTACAGAGAAAGGTTTAAACTGTTCAGCACAAATACAGTATTCACAAACTGCATTCCTGGAGCTTCTATTCACAAGCAATGAAACCAAAACAAAACAAATACATGTGTCATAAAACCAGTTTTGAAAAATATGAGAAAGAGAAATGAAAATCAAATGTGAGACATTAACTTTCCTTTCAGCAAGTATATAAATACACAGGAAATTTGTGACAGATTATACCAGAAACACTTGAAAATTCTTCTTCTATTTTTTTTTTTGGTTGGTTTTTTGCTTTTGTTTTGGTTTCTTTTGTTTTGGTTTTGTTTTGTTATTATTTTATTGCATCAGAAAGCTTGTAAGGAAGTGAACTTAGAGCATATAACAAAGAATATGAAAAATAATAACAACCATAAAAATATCATGTCTGATTTTGTTTGCCTGGTAAATTATCACCTATCAAGATACCACTGTGTAGCATCAACCTCAACATAAACCCTGCTGAAATTCAGGGTCTATGGCTGTTTGACTCAGTGGTAGGTGCTGGGCAGGAACAGAAGCTAATAAAGCAAGCTCTGCCTCACTTACTGCTACACCTTCCTGATTTTTAAACATGGATTTCTGTATGTTTTCATCAGTTTCTATAACATAGTAGCAAGAGAAAGTGCCCCAAAAAAAAGGTATCCTGAGTTTACCAGCTTGTCAGAAAAATGAGGCCAAGAGGAAGGAAAAAGAGAAACAGAACACACCACTGCAAAACCACAAACTTGGACCTTTAAAACAATTCTGTGTAATATTAATTACTAATGCTAGCATTTACATCATCAACCATGCTTGAAGTACCAAAAGGTAAGTCCCATGAAAAAAATGGCTAATTAAAAATAAACCAACTTCTTGAATATGAAAATGGGAAATCTGACCTTCCTGGACAAAAGTGTTGCTGGAGTACAGGGTATGAAACTGCACCCCATTACTGACTTCTCATCTGATGCATTTCTGTGATTACTGGAGATGTGTTTTCTAGATGACTGAACACATCCAATATGATACTAGACTACTACTAAATGGAATTTAAAGGAAATCCAAGTCATGAAGACACAACACCAAAAAAGCATATATTCCATCCTTAGAGAAAGAACATTTCCTAGTGCAGTAACTTTTCTAAAGGAGTGTTTGCAAGTGGAATGCAAGAACTTTAGCACCAGAATGACAAAGATTCCCAAGAGAAGGGCAAAAAAAAAAGTGTTAATTGCTGATAACAAAGGCAGTTACCCTTTAAAAAGTCTAGTAAAAGGCATATTAAAGTAATCTGTAATCTAAGCTGAAATTCTTTTTCTTGTTGCAGTGTCAGTGTTCTGTAGAAGAAATGAGTCTGCCAATCAGATCAAAAGGAAGTCCATCAGTTTTATCAAAACCATACTAGTAATTTAGAACACGCACTTGGGTTTTTAGAAGAGGGATTTTGAAATCACCAAGCTTCATGGAAACGTGAAAGTGGGAGTTAATAAAAATGACGACATATTTTATAGCGTGACCTTGAAAAAGGTTGAGAAAAATGAGACAAGTGTGACTGAATGGAGATAGTACAGTGACCACTGAAAATCTAAAGTCTTGATTGTATTCAGCTTCAATTTTTTTTCTGTCTAGTACTGAAATCTTCTGGTAGGTGATCATGTGCTTAGATTCACAGAAGTGACAATCAGGAAAAAAGCTATTGCTTTCTCAGGAGTCAGAGAGAAGCAAATTAGACAAACCCCAGTAAAATATGGCAGAGAGAGTTCTGCAGCTGCCAAGCACAGAAGGAAGGGGGAAGGAAGAAACTTTGCTAAGAGAAGGCCCCAGGTATTAATGCCTGCTTGGTATACAAGGAAGCCTCCCGGATGGCAAGATACCTAGGGCTGAATGCCCAGGCTACCTTGGATAAAGTCGCTTCCTGCTTTTAAAAGTAATAGCAGAAGAAAATACTGTACTGCCCGTGACCAAAAGCCTGGGTCAGTACTGCATCCACTCTGTTGTTCAAGCATTTAAACATCTGAATGGAGCTGAGAGCGCCCTATTTGCACATGAGAATGGGGAGCTTCAAACCACATTCTAATCTGAAGTCTATGAACAAATTCTCAACATTTTTATCGGCTGAAACATCAAGTAATTTTGTGTATTGTTCTTAGGAGAAAGTACATTTGCTCAGGCAGACCAACAGCATGTTGAGTTGCTCAGGCTGTGTCAGGACCCCCTAAGCAGTTACACCCATGGTGAAGAGTGATGCTCACAAAAACCTTGTTTCTCATCTGCATTCTTACTTTTGGAAGGTGACCATCACAACACACACCTGCCTACAGCATCAATTCATAGCCTTCGTATTTCCTTCTGTTCAGCTACAAGTACTAACACTGCAGCTAATCCTCCCAGGGGAGAATTATATCCTATGGCAGTGTGGTAGGAGCAGTTTGATCTGGAACACACTTTTGTCACTAATGTGACAGTCAGATGGATAAGAACTGTTTCTCAGGATAAAATATCTGGGAAACAGGCTGGTGAACAGTGGGTTGTGACCCTCCACCAGTTCACATGCTAAGATAGCTAACAGACCTTGGACTTCTGGAAAAGGGAAACAGATGTTTTGATTTGCACAGACTGTTTCTCCTTATTTTTTATCCACCCCAGCTCTTAATGATGCCCTCACTATCCAGTGCATGGGCACAGGGCCCCCAGTGAACACTTACAGCTTGTAACATAAATTTATATTAATGCTTTACTATCCATGTCTTCTTTTCCAGCAAAATCAAACTGAAAATGCTTTAAGCTATAGTTCTATGATCTGGAGAAGTGTTTCCCATTGCATAACGAAAGCACCTGCACTTAAAATAAAGATATATGTGTAGACATTCTTAAGCTGTATTGCTGATACTTGAAAAAATTATTCCATCCATCTGTTTTGTTTGATAAACAATTTTACTGACATAGTAAATAATCATTAATATTAGCATGAGAATAGAAGACATTTTAATTAAAACCTAACAGCTGTTTGAAGCCAAACTCTTCACACAATAGATGCTCACACCTACAGTCAGCATGGTTCCTGCCTGAGCGAGTGGAAGGAAGGAGAAAGAAAAGGAAAAAGCAACTACTTTACCGACAATTTGTAGCCTGTGGATTACAAGCAAAATAAACTTTATCTAGGCAACAAAACAAGATTCTGGTATTTTCTCTTTGTTTTCTAAGCACATGATAACAAGAAACAATCATTAAAAAAAACCCAATCTCGAACCACAACTGCAGCGTTGTCAGATTCAGAAGCAACCGCATTATCATCTCCCTATCACGCTGGCCTAAATTATAAGTCATGGGGGAAGGGGGAGGTGGATATGACAGACTGAAAGCTGGTATTTCCATGGCTGCTACTGTGGATGGAAAGTTTTCACCCCAACCGACTTTGCGCTGCAGAGCAGGATTCTTTCTCATTGCACTATCACTATTTCATATTTAAAATGTTTGATATTTAGGTTACATTGCAGCATGATGATTTTCTATCTAAAGCAAGGCAATTTAAGGTTATGAAATTTCAGCTTTCTATTGCTATGGAGATTCTGCTATAACAAACATGTTTTCCATTTCTCTCTCAACTGTCTATTTTGTATTTCTCTATATGAAAATTTCAGAAAGATCAAGTTTTATTTCCCAACAGAATCTTTCATATATTCTGTAGCAGAGAATATGTCTGCTTTTTGACAACATTTTATTTGTAGCTATGCATTATTTAACTGCAGTGGGGATGGCACTAAAAATCAGAATGTGTATTCTAATGGACAAAATATGTCAGGAATAATAATACTTTTTTTTTTCTTTTGCTAATTAGCACTTTGAGTACAGTATACATATTTTCAGCAAGCATTTTAAAAAACTTAGTTGGGTTGCTAATTGTCGGAATTCCAGAGAAAGTTCAAGCTGAGCATGAAAAAATTGGTTACATACACAAAATTCCTATAAGTAAAAAGGTCCGTTTCAAGGTTTTAACTTTACCTGATTAATTACCTTCAAAGCAAATTAGTACTTCTGTCAATTCAGCAGAGAGAACCAAACATATGTAACCAAGAAATTATGTACAAAACTGTTATAAATATTGGTCAAACTAAACACAAGAAAGGACACAGCCATAGTGTGACAGGCACATTCATCTTAGTGAGGAGGAACAAGGAATACTGCTTTATTGAGTTACCCAATTGTGTATGTTTCATCAAATACATTCTACAATTGATTTCAACTGGGGCTAATGACTTCAGCAAACTACAGCAAAAACATACTGTCACACACATAATAATTTACTCCAACCTGTGATGTACAGCACACAGCTATAACTCATTGTTGCGGTTTAGAGGTTTGGGGGATTGAAACTAGGTAGAAACATAAAATTTGAAGCCAAAATTACTTGATTTTGTTGTGAGATAAGGATTAATAGTAGGCAAAACAGGTTTATACTTTAAGGAATACAAAAATAATTTTATTAACAGACTTAAAACAGGAATAATAATAATCAGGAATTAGCACAAACCCTTTAGAACACCCTTTTCCCTTCCCCACCCCTTTCATTTCTTTCCTACTGACCATACAAAAGTCAACACTTCGACTTGTAGTTAAAATACCACCTCTGGAAAAACAGCTCTTTTCTTAATTCATGTGGGGAGAGAAGTTTTCTCTTGTTCCTATGGTTATCAGCCTCCCAGTAAGCAACTCTCCCGAAGGAAAAAGATTTGCTATTCAGGAACCCTTCCCACTTCAGTAGCTTTCCCAGGGCTACTACCAATGGACATATGATGGTCATGGAGGTGTTTTTTTTGAGGATGAACATTTCTATTACAGTGACAATGAAATCCCCCTTTCTTCTTACTGGCAACACAATTTTTTTCCTATTATTCCCGGGGCAAAGTCTTAATACGAGAGTCTTAATTCACTGCTTATACCTAGAATATTACATCCCCCCTTGTTCCACCCTTTTAGACCATTGTTCATATATTACAGGGTATATTATAGTTAAGTTTATCAACACGTTTTTTACAAAAGAATTTTCAGCCTTAAAGCACTTCTCATCTCTTCCTTCTTTGAATATAGGTTTGGCTATATTCATTAACTTAAAGTCTCTATGTTGTACCTTTTGTAAGTGCCTTCTTTTCGGTGGGGGGGGCAGGGGAGGAAATGAATGTCCCCAAGTCCCATCCTGATATTGAAAAGAAAACAGTTAATTTGTCTTTTGGCTGGGCGATGGTCACGTGACTTTCGCCCACGTGGTTCAAGTGTAGTTTGTTCAGCATTCGAGTTGAAGGAGGGGAATTCATCTGCGCCGTTCTCCATCTAAGCCGCGTCTCAGCTGCAGGGGGCTGGCGCGACCGTGTCCAAACTGTAGAGGGCTGGCCGGGCTCTCACTCGCACCGAGCCGCTCTGTGGAACCGGCCCGGTGGGGCCGCACCCGAGCTGCAGGGAGAGGAGCTCGCCTGTGCCACTCTCCCGTGCCGGACCGCGCCACGGGGCCAGCAGGACCACATCCAAGCTTTACGGGGCCGGCCCCAAGCCCTCTTCCTGCTGCACCGCAGGGAAACTGGTCCGGCCTGAGCTAGGTGGGGGCGGAGTCGGTAAGGCTCCTTGGCCAGGGGCAGCAGAATGAAGTCTCTCTCAGCTCGAGCGGAGCCAATTTGGTTCCCTCTCGAATGGAGCCACCACGAGGAGCTGAAAGACTGGCCCGGGCTCCCCCTCCCCTCCCGCGCTACCCCGGCCAGCAGCCTCCGGCCACGTGGCCTGAGGGTACCTCACCAGACGCACGGAGGGGAGAGAAAGCGAGTCCTTCTTCAGCGAACCGGAAATTTAAAAGAAAACTTCTCCAGCTTCTCTCCTGGTTTTATGAGTTTCTGTAGGTGGAAATTGTAATACCGGATACCTCATTTCCGGCTCCACCTCCTCCTTTCTGTATTGGGAGTTTTTTCAACTAAGATTACTCCACGACACTCATCCTAAATAGCTATAAAGGGAGTATGTGTTCAGGCTACCCAATGTCAAGAGACAACAGATCCCCATCAGCCATCAAAATAAAATTGAAATAATAGAAACCTACTTCACAACATAGATTATTTCTTTCTCTTTATATAATCACATTGTTACTACTGAATCAGCCAGTTCCATGGCACAAAACCCACAAGGCATACAGGCATAACGTTTTAGAAGAGGAAACCTTGTTTTGGTTCCTTCAAAGGTCAAGGAAACAAGTGATTCCATTCCAAAAAGAGCAAAATTAGTAAAACTGGGTCTTCTGTGGACTTACATCTTGCAACTCAACTCATATGTGGATATTGTGGTTTTTAACTAGCAGTGGATACATCAGCAATGTCTCCCAATGCAGAGGTTTTATCACAGAAATTAATAGAGAATTAGAATCTGAGATTTCTAGCCATCTGTCAAAACTGACAGAAAATGACCCCTGGGATAAATAGAAGGAGGAAAAGACAGGCAGACAATGTAATCACTTAAAGCCTTTTCACTTAGGAAATGAGAAAGTTGACTGAAAAGATTATCATTAGAAAGGTATTTTAACCAAAGCTATGAGATTGTTGAATTTTTCTCCCTCTGAAATGCACAAACAGGTACAAGTCCAACCTACTCTGCTACAAAGCACTTCTAAGAAGCAAACTTAAGTCCACCATCATCTCCCATTCTTAAAATTCAGAACTGAGACTGTTTGCACACATCAGCATGGAATCTTACAGGAAAAGTCACAGTATCAATACTACAGTGATTTGAGGGAAACATTACAATTCTCAGAACATACATGAATAAATGCCAAAAAACCATTTGTTCTCTCCTTGAGCGAGTCAATGAAGAAATAATGCTAATTTCAACAGTCAGAAGCAAGCATTTGGAATTTGGAGGAAAGTGAGAAAATTGCATAAACAAAATTTAAAAGCTTCCCAAAGCCTCGTAAACAGTAATATTAGAATTGTTTTATAATTAAAGAGGCAAATGAGAAGATGTTTTTATTTGAAAAAAAAAAAACCTTCTGAAAAATTACACAGGAATTTCCTGACCTTTAGTATTTGTGAGGTCTTTAGTAATTTCTTTTGGAGTCCTTGAATTCCAATACAAAAGAGAATCCTTTATTGGTTCTTAGCCCTCTCTGAAACACTTGACAGATTTCCATTTCAGTTTGTTAATTTCATTATGAATCATTAATTTCTTTATTTCTTTCCTGTTCTAAATATGTATTTCAAAATGGAGAGGAAACAGACAATGAACAAAAAGTAAATAATCCTTTTAAATAATTTCCTTGATTTTTAGTTTCTCCACCATACATTCTGATAAGCAAGTTTTCACAATTACTTTTTTCCCTAATTTAAGTATCCTGCATAAATCAATAAACCCACCTTTGTTCTCTCAAGTAAACTTCAGCAAGCAAAGTTGGGAGAACAAAGTTCTTAGATCAAACCTGAGATTAACATACAAATTTAAGAATTTCAATACAAAACCTCCCAGGTGCAAGAAACTATATAAATAATTAATACAGCTAATTCACACGTTTTTGAAATCATATCTGCACTACATGCTTGGAGTCTTGGAATTCCAAGCATAACAGAACGCTTCACAAATCAAAAATATTTGGCATGTATACCCTACTGTAACTTATCCAAATCTGTTTCCCAATCCACTATTTCATATGAGGCCTTGAATGAAGATTCAAAATCTTAGTTATGCTTATTGCTGTGTATACTATAAAGCAGCAACTACAAAATTCTACATGCTTCTGTAACAAAGGCATCATTATAACTGTAACTTTTATACACTCTAGAAAAAGGGAAGTGTTCTGTTTTAGTTCACCGAGGGAAATGACAACAAAGCAAGCACAAGGGTGGCTAGTATTCATGAGACTCATAAATAAAGGAAATTATGTGCACAGTTATTTATGTTACTTTTCCTCCTTTTGTTTACCATCCTGTAAAGTTCCGTTCATGAAAAAAACAGGAAGAGAGGAAAAGGCCGAAGCAGTCAGGACCATCGCTGCTGCTGTAGCATGAGTTTTGCAAAGACTGGAAAACAGGGTTAAGTAAAAAATGTCTAAACCATATATCTTCTTGAATACGTTCAGTGGATTGCACACAATGTGACAGAAAGCTATTCAAATGCTACACTTAAGAAATTTCTCTCAAAAATTCAAGTTTCAAAACATATTTAGATTTTCAAAATTAACAGCTCATAAACAGTGAAAGATAACCATTGTTCTGTGTGACAAAGGGAGACAAATTTATATAGTATTAAAATAATGCTCTCTGCATGAAATATATGGCAGAATGGTTGGTTACAGTTAACTGAGAAGACAACCAGTTACAACAAACAATTAAAGCAACCCCCAACTCCCCTGTCAATTTAAATGATCCTTACATGAAAAGTGAATTACCTCCATTGAGATTCGTCTGTGTATCCGGCTTCTGAGACAAACTCCTGTGGGAGACTGAACTTCATCAGATGATGTTCCAGAAGCTTGGTCACTTTCCCCATCTGACCCCATTTTCAAATTTTCATGAACAATATCTTAAAAATAATTCAAAGAATTGAAAATAGTTAAGGTACACATACAGAGCAACCAGGCCCAGCGGGAGGTGTCCCTGCCCATGGCAGAGGTTGGAACTAGATGATCTTCAAGGTCCCTTCCAACCCAAACCATTCTGTGATTCCATGATGCACTCTGTACATCTATTCCATACTACTTCAAAAAAACTACAAATTGTTGCTAAAGGCAACACACAAGTAAGAGAGTACAGGAATCTCTGTACTCAAAAACAGCTTTGCTGCTCCTGCATTTAGTTTACATATATCTCGTATGACAAATAATCCATAAAGACTACATATTCCTAAACACAGATTTCTCTAACTACACAATTAATTTTTTTAAACTCTCTCTTCCTGTTAGATTCTCGGCAATTTAACTAAAGCTTGGCTTGGCAAAAATGAAAAAGCAAGTACTGTGTACAAGACTTGAGTGAAATCAGAAATTGATATAGTAGTCAAACCGTGCACACTAAAACCTATTTTCTTGTGTGATAGAAACAGCTGCTATACTAAATTCAAAAGGATATGAGTCTTTTTTCAGTTGGAATGGTAACTCAAGCAGTAAAATGGCATGTTTTTGAACATGATGAGTGGTATTACACCAAAGGAGGATATAAGTGGTTTAACTACTGTCTTGAAGATTCATAGCTTAATCTTGGAAGATCACTTTATCACACTTCTAAAGGAGGGCAGCAGATTGAAAAAATAATAAAATTCTAATTAAGCTGTGATTTGTTCTCATTTTCTAGTATCAATTAATTAAGCATAATTTAAAATAACATAAAAGCAGGATAAAACATTAATGATGACTGGAGGTAGCAACATGACAAATAACTTGAAGAAGAAAAAATATATCATAACTTATTTGCTTCATGGAAGCACAAATATAGCTCAGGTCCACAACAAAAAGATAATTATAGTTGAGTGGCCTTAATTTGTCACCGAAAAAAACATTTTTTTCTCTATAATAATGAGAAGTAATACACCAGTTCTTTTACAATTCCACATATAGGATTATTATCCTCTGTTTTTTTTATATTACATTCATCGTACTTCTTGCCAACGCTTAACTGAGATGGATACATGGTTTCCTTGCAAAGTATTACAAAAGAGTATTTTGTTACTTTTGTAACTTTTAAACTTGTCAAAAATTCATGGGTGATTTCCGTGTGTTCTTCTAATTGCTTTCTTCCTGAATATCTTGAGACATTCAGTGCCTTAATAACAAATTTCCCAAACTCCAGAAAAAATTACTGCATATTCAGTGATTTAGTAAAGCATTAGAGTATCTGTACTTCTTGCTATGAATCACTACAACCATTATTTTTCACAGAAAAATTTATTTAAACAAACAATGCAGGAAATTACCTAATCTGCTCCCATTCCTGGGCATTGCCATGAAAGAGCCGAGGCTGCCCCCTATGACGCTGTGTGGTCTCCGTAAAGGGGGCTTCTTGAAAGATCCCGTGTATTGGTGGAGAAATGAGTGCATGCTGTGAGACGTTGGAGGCCTGCCATTCTTCACAATAGGCTCTAGAGTTCACAAGGATCAAAATATTCATTGCCACAAGCAAGGAGGATTGTCAGGAACATGCCAGGAGAAAAAAAAGAAAGAAAAAAAAGAGTTAGTAAACAGGAAATCACCAGTCTGGTAAAATTATCTTTCATGCTAACAGCAGACCACCATACTACAGCCATTTCTCTCTTAACAAACAAGTATAAAACATGGCATTAAGTGTTACCCAAATTTAATTTTACTAAATCCTGTCACTGGAAAAGTAAATGTCCTGAATACACAGTCTTAGAACGTCAATAAAACCAGAATGCTGTAATTATTTCCTTCTGTCTTGTTGCACAATCTTTCATCTTTACTTTTAAACAGGACAGCTCCTAGATCAACTATGATGTACAAATTCAACTTTAAGCCTTCGAAAACATTCTCCCTCTCAAAATTCTTGTGGGTCACTCGTACCAAGGCCTTGCCATTAGAGATCTTTAGAAGTAAACATACCTGTCTATACCTCCCAGAGCTGTCATGCCATAATTACGGTTATTAACTTAGAAGGCATCAGAAAAATTAAGCATTCAATTTTTTATTTTTGCTTTCTACTGGATTGTGTTTCAGATGGTTCACAGAGATTTTTTTTAAAAAATGTTATTATCATTTATAAGCACTTTTTAAAAGAATGAAACTTTAGAAACTTTAAAATCTTATTTACAAGTGTGAGCAGAAATTGGGTATTCATGTTCCCTCAGCAACCTGACTCCTCACACACGGACTAGCCCTCAAGGACCAACATGGTCCTAGAAGCAGGCTAACTCCAAAAACATGAGGGTTTTTTTACCCCCAAAAGAAGCAGAACAGATGCCCACTTGCATTGACTGTCACAACAGTAGACTTAGCAGAACCACCTATGAAGTCATTCATACAATAAAATAAAGACAAAATACTCTCACTTCAGAAAACCAGATCAGAGCAAGCACTCTCCCTATACTAGGAAAAAGAACAGAAGCTATGCCCAAAGAACAGCTGAGATTCAAGTAATTTTATTTTTCCATTATTTGATTCTTATTAATATGACAGCTTCATGTTTGGTATTATTCAGAAGACAGAAAAGGCAGCAGCCACACACTGAGCAACCACAGTGTGAGTGCTACTGAATGGAGCAGCAGCCACTGGAGCCACTGCTCCCAGGGTGTGCTCAGAGCTTCACTCATGCCTCCTGGGACAGGGAGCAGTCTGGGATGCTATTTCATCACTCCAACTTATATTCCCACATGCAGGGATCACAAAATCTTGCTTTCCCTTCCAAAAAAAGGAAGTAATAATATAGTTAGGAGAACATATTTTATGGAAAGCAGAATTTCAATGAAGGAAAGGAACAGCAACAAATGCCCAATAACCTATGGAAAACAAGATCCTGAAGGGAACACGTCCCTCCCCACATATACAAAAACCTTCTAGATACATTATTATGATTAGTCTGAAGCAGAGACAGAAGTACACAGATAGAATTATCCAAGGACAGGTCAATGACCTTAAGAAATAATTATGCAAGAAATTTTTGCATATAAACATGAATAACACAGTGAGACAAAAAACCCAAAAAACATTAACTCAGCTGCTGCAGGGAAAAAAATAAAAGCCCTGGGGGAAAAAAAAGCCATGCTGTAGGCAGAAAACAGAAAGGACATGTCAGCACTGTTACAAACCTGACTGCATCCTTCATCAAAACAGCGTCAGAGTGGGTGAACATGAGGAAAAATACACCGTACATCCATGTGTATGTTTGTAAAGTATGACCAGGGTCTTCAAATCTCTGCACATCTCTGTCCCAAATGCTTATTTCTGTTCTAATAGTTCGCATCACCCTTTTCACTTAAGAGTGGTACCACCTTCCTTGTTGCATGCCTTTTAATGGCAGATTTATCCTAGGGCAGCAGGCAGCAAATTCCTCAGCAATTTTTAATAGAATCTATTACTACTTCCACATGACAGGACACAGGTTCACACTCAGCACAACTACTGCTTTTGATAAGTTAACATCTGCTTTATGCTTTCCAACTTTCTTGCTAATTTGATTTGAATTTGATAAAGTTTCTAGTCTGAACACCTCACACTGAGTTTACATGCAGTGGTGAACAAATGAACAGTACCTTGTATGTTATGGCTTTTGTCTACTCATGCTAAAAGTAATCTACCTTCATGAACTGTGCAGTACGTAAAAGACGCCAGAATTTATGAATACACTGAATGTCTATGTAGAAATTGAGTTTTATGTTCATTACTAAGATGACAGTGTGATGCACAGAGATGATTATTAAAAAAATTTCCTCATGGGACTGGTAAATCTGAATGTATTTTACAGTTTAAAACAAAATTCCTAAAATATCCTAACATATGCAAAGTTCAGCTCAAATATAAGGATACAGATCACATTAATAAATAAATTTATATAAAAATTAAAGATAAATGGTTGATCTAATAAGACCCAATTATACAGAAATAATTTTTGTCATCATAGGCAACTATTACCTTCCTTCACTGTCCTAAGTACTGTACTAAATTGTGGAGCCCATTATAAAATTCTGCAACAATAATTTAGGCCATGTAGTAGGACAGGCATAACTACTGGCAGACAATGAAGTGAAGGTTACAAAAGCACTCACATGCCACTATATTTCTGACTAAGAAATTTTTACTTTACTTAATTTTACTTGCTTATAAATGGGAGTTTAAAATCCTGATACACATCTGTCTTGGTTTGAAAGACAGGTGTCTGCTAAGGAAGGCAGAAGCCTCCCTTGGAATGGAAAACTGTAACTCCTCTCCCTCCGAATTATTATAAATTTGAAATCAAGGGGCTTTCAGGCAAAGATATGGGAGTAGGAATAACAGTTCTTTATTAATATCTAAGGCAAAGCTAACAAATAACAACTATGGCATTAACCCACAAACAGAACCAGAAACCCAGTGGCAGCCTGCTTGGCCTCAGGCACATTTCCCTTTTTGGTGCAGTTACAGTCACAGTTGGCAGGGGGCGCCGGTGGCTCCCGGTGGGCAGAGCGGGTGCAATGATTGCCCCGCGGCTGCAGGGGACGCTCCAGTGCGAGCTCAGGTAGCACACGGCAATGGCAGCTGCCCGGGGCAGGGAGGGATGGGGGAGAGCCTTTGTTTCACAAACCATCGAGGGGCAGCTGGTGCCGGTGCCGCAGCAGGATCCTCTGATACAGTGAGCTGGGACGGCAGGAGGTCTCGGCGGGCAGGGGAGCACAGTTACAGCGTAGCAAAAACTCGGAGTGGTGCCGGAGGAGTGGGGGAGAGACGGGCCAGTGGCAGCTCGGCTCTCGGTGGGGTAGGGGGAAAACTCAGAGCAGAAAGACCGGCAGCTCCGTGCTGGTTTCTCAGTGGCCGTGGGTTCAGCAAGGCAGCAGCTCCAACCGTTCGGCTCTGAGGGTCCCGAGCGAGAGAGCGAGCCCTTGCCCCTGCCCTTCCTTTTTCCAGTCCCGAAATCTTGCGTTGTCCCTGCTTCCTGAGAGAAATTTCCCCTGCCCTGTCAAGGAGAAAGCCCCTGGCCACGCACTTTTGTTCTCTTAAGTACCCAGTCATTAGTTCCCCAGCAAGCCATGGGAGAAAAAATTCCTGAAGAAAAAAAAAAAAAAAAACAAATCCAAACCCCAACAACATTAATTTACAAAAAAGGAGGGATCGTACGGCATATGATGGTATAACACATAGGCTTATGGTTTGGAAACATATATTTGTTATAAACAATTCAGTGTGCATTGTTGTATGCTAGGAGCTTCTAAAGAAATGGTTGCATGAATTCTGCATTATGTTACCTCCTCCCTGCAAATGTGACAGGAACACCCAAGAGTTAGAACAAATATTGAAAATGATCACGCAAACTCTTGCTGGAAATTAATTCACAAGACTGTTTGTTACAGTTTTCCTGCATTTATGAGATACAAGAGTTAAATAATGTGCTTTTGAAAAAACTACTTATCTCTCTCTCGCTCTAAAGACCCACAAGTACTTATTTTGAAGTTACAGTTTTATTTAATTCACTTCATTTTTTCCAGAATTATTAATACATTGAATCACTATATTTAAAGTACAATATTGTACAATAGCAGTTATAAGATGTGAGTTTAGTCAACTATCTATCCTTGAATAAAATATGCCTAAACTGTAAAAGTTAGATGCCTTTACTACTGTATCTATAAAAACTGCTTCTTATAATTTTATTTCTGTGATTATAGGTTTGATTTGTTGTTAAAAAATGTTTCCCCTATATAAAACTCACAAATATCCCTTAGTGTCACTGTACTTGGTAAATATAACTCACTAAGTGCATGCTGCTATTGGTTTAATATTCAGCTACAGGCAAAATGAATGATGGAAATTAAAAGGTGAGTAAAAAAACACTAAAAAATTCACTGTTCAAGTGTGTGGATCTACTGCATTTTGAAATCATGCACAAATCCGGTCTTCCTCCCTCATCTAGATTAAAACAGCAGAAGCACGATACAATCCACAGACTCAGTGGAGGGCTGAAGAAGGCACCTGGGAATCTGCTGCATCCACCACCTCCTTCAGCGCAAGAGTGAAAGAGCCAGCCGTGGCAGGTTGCATACCGCACACAAAATGATTCTTCTGTGGAAACACCCTGCCACAGGATGCTAAAACTACCAGAACTTGCAAGACTCAAGGGGAGACTGAACAAGCAATCTGCTCAGGGTTACTAACCACACAGAGACTTGCCTAGTTCAGGAAGTCTCTGAGCTAGAAAGTGATACAGTACGCTGGGGAAATGATGCTGTACTTTGGGCTCTAATCTTAGACTTGCCCTCAAATGTCATCCTCAGAGACTGGAGAACAGACAGGCAGAACTCCAGCTGTCCTGGAGCAGGACTTCTGCAGCACCTGGGCACTTCACTTGTGTTGGCTGTCGCTGGCACAACCATTCCAATAAGGGTAATATTAATCATTTATCTCTACCTCTCTTTCCTCACCCTACTCTACAATCTTTAACTCCAAACTGATAAAACAAACTGATAAGGAAACAAGCTGAAACATAGACTTCTCAGGGTTTCTTTTAAAATTGTATTTTGTCACTTGTTATACTCTCTTCTTATTTTGGCTACATCACATAATTTTGGACTCATCTTTCAAGGAATGCCATTTCAACCCTTTCATTTCTTAGGTAGCCTACTATGCTATCATGCAAATCTAGTGTGAAAAAATAACGTTCTCAATGAGAATATTTATAAATATTATACTGATGTACAGGATGACCACACAGTTTTGTTTTCAATGTCCCTGAACAATTCTTGCAATAGACACCCTTTAAGAAAGTGTATCTATATACACACATTAGTTTTATATCTATAAAAACACATCCCTTTTTTTACATGCCACGTCCATGTTATCGTGCTTAAGTGTGCACCTTCAGCAAGGTTTAAAATTGAGCAATGCATGGTGACTGTGCACTGTTGTATTACTCAATGTTCAAGTTTGGTAAGTGCTGAGCTAACCCTTTATAGAATTTGGATAATTTTCTTGTACTTCTCACATTCTGTCATTCAAACTTCTGTTACTATTGGCATAACCCAAACTAAATACAACAGCCCTGTTCAAAGAAAACACTGTTCAAAATACAATCAGCCTGGCTTAATAATGGTTAAGAGTTCCTACATCATGAAATGTTTTATAATACACACATATGTTAAGAAAACACTGTACCCGGTAAGGTACCACTGCTTTGATAAGTTTGAAATAATGCCAACACCAATGCTAACAAACATGTGAAACCAGTAAACAACTCAAATGAACCACTGAAATAATTCAATTGCGAAGTGGCATAAATATATGTTTTAACATAGGCAGAACTAAATATTTTTACTTCATAATTATGAAAACTGCCAGAGTCAAGTAGAACAGCAGTGTATATAACTAAGAAGCCTGTCTGAGGAATTAATTAAACCAAACAATTTAATAAAGATGCTTCCTCTTCTTCCTTTAACTGCAGTTTATATTAACCAAAAACCTTGACCTGAAATTACTCCTGAGTTAAGCAATTTTTCAATAATTCCACAATGTTTCTTTTCCTCATACATCCATAACAAAGACCCACGCTACCACTTTCTTTCCTGTGCTGGATTTACTTAACTGGATTTACTTAAGCTGAGCTCCAGAGAGCCTGTAGAATTGCCTGGCATTTCTTTGCACGGCCTCAGCAACTGACATACTGTCACATGTCAGTCAGCTGGTGGATTAAAGAAAGAAAGAAAGAAAGAAAGAAAGAAAGAAAGTGTTTTCATTAGGAATGTAAATGCATTTTAAAACACTTTTTATGAATATACATTATCACATACTCAAGTAACTCTTTTTATGTCCCATGAGTATTTCTATTATGTGACAAAGAGACCAAGCTGTTTTTCAGATTTCACTGCCTAAATTTTGCAATGGTATTTTCTTCAACTAGCTTTAATAAAGAATTAAAATCACCTGTCATACAAGGTGACATTTTCCCTTAAATCAAACATCTCTGACAGAGCTGAGTATGTCTGCAAAAAAAAGTTTGATTGCACAACCACTATCCATTCTGGACATGTAAACCATGTAAATATGTATTTTAACTTCATATAAATAAAGTTAAAATACACATGTGGTGATTTTCTAACCAAAGTAAGAGATATTGGAGACTCAGCATTTATGATTACTGATTTGGGTATAGAATGGGGATTGAACCCAGGTGTGTTCCATATTCTAAGTAAGGATGAATCTTTGTGCCTGCCACAATTCACTGCTTCTACCAAAAATGTGGCTCAAGGTCCCTCCCCAACAAAAAAAGCAATGTAGTTTTGATTTAGTTTTTTGAACTAGATCACTATGAGGTATACAGAGCACAGCTGCTGGCAGAAGGATGGAGGCAGAGCCTCATTTCACACTTTTAGCTGCAACTTGACTTTGGACTGGCTCAAGTGTAACAAAATCTCACTAAATGTCTCGAGAATCCACTACTGGATTTTATAGGACAAGACTCAATGTAGTTTCTTTTCCACCACCTTGACCTAACCCTTGCTCCAGAAAACTTCCAAGGCTGTTTTTTATCATTTCTAATTTGATAGAGAATGAAAAAGTGTCAAAAATCTACTTTTGTGAAATTAAATGTTCATTCTCTGAACAGGTTTGCATTCATGAAGCTTGCGATGCATCAACACAATCTTTTAAAATTATTTATGGAGGCTTCTCAAATGCCACTATCATATAACTTAATCATATTTCAGCATCATCTACTACACATTCATTTACCTGATCTGAATATTAGGCTCTGCTAATGATTACTCAGTTTTTACACAATAAAAACTGATTTTTTTGGACTTGAAATACAAAATATTTTGAACAAACTGCTGAAGAAGCTGTTGTCAAGAAGCCCTTTTATTTCTTCAGAAAACGTAGAATGTAAGCAGGTGAATTTCTGAAATTTTAGAGTTGGCATGCTGCACTGTATAATATTTAATTACACTGCTGTAAGGCAGTCAGACCCACTCAGTAAAATTATTTGATTGCAGGTGACAGCTTCCATAGAAGATGCATTTAAATAACCCAAAGCAGCAATACGCTTGCTATATATGTACTCTCCAGGAGCTGGATGAGGAACACTACAGAACACTGTGTATTTATAGATTATTTTATGGGGTTGTTTCCTTGGATTCTGTTATGAGATACCCAGGAAAACATTAAGTCACTCTAAAAACAGAGCAACCACCCAATATCATTTAAACCAGTATTTTTCATGAAACAATAAGATGAAATCTTCTAACTATTGAATATTACAATTTTAAAAATTTGGCAAAACTTCAAGGGATTACTCCCATTGCTCAAATTAATCCATTTGAGTACAGCAGTCATTCCAGAGCAAATGTTCTTCACCTGGACAACATAAGGCAAAAAATATTGATAGAACGTTTGAGAAAAATATGCTAATATAACCCTGAACAAACGCAGTCTTCAACTTCCTCTGAGAAATTATTAAATGGCAATTATTAAAATGACACTGTAATGTCCTATAAACTTTTTTAAAAAATTTGGGACAGAAAGGACAGAAATATGTCTGTCTGTTTGAACTAGAAAAACAATGCACAAAATCAAACTACAAATACACAATGCAAAGAATGAGATCAAGACATCTAAAAACACTATTAAAAGCCTTTCAATGTTGACTTCATGCAGAGTGAGGTTTTGCCTTCAGTCTGGGTACCAAAACAATAAAGATCACAATCAAGTGAAATACATTCAAAACCAAAACACCGCCTTTAATATTTATGTATTTCATACTGCTTAGAAGATAATTCTCAGATAATATTTTTGGTCCTCAGAATCTGTACTGGAACATAGGCATGGTAGTTCTGTACCTCAAATCATATAAGCATAACACACCATCAATTTAAAACCATAACTGCAGAAGGCATCACACTACACCAAATCCTTCAGAAAAACGTTTCAGCTACAATTTAATTCCATGCAAGCCAATACCACAGCCAAGCTACAAGTACCCCTGGCCTCTTATCCTTGCATCTACACACACAACTCCCAATGCAAACATCTGTGAGACCACTCCGCCAACCAAACAGGGAACAGAGGATCTGGTTCCTTTTTGCCCTACTTTCAGAAACAGTGTTGGCTAGTTATGTGTATTTTACTTTTCTGTATTTAATGAGTCTGCCTGAATACCATTTGAGAACAAATCTCTGCATATTCATCAGTGAGCCTACACTAACAGAAATCTGGTGTATTTAGGGAGTTAACTTCTGCATCTAAACATTATGTTCTCCTGCCAAACCTGTATTCTACTTCTAAGGAAAACACTTATGAGTGGACAAAGCCCCCACACAGCCCTGCAAGACTATGGGTCTCTGCAGCATGCTTTCAGGCACCGAATTTTCATGCTCATTTCACGTTATAAGCACTTCCACATATGAACAGAGCCTCTAGGTTTTAAGAAGCAAATTAAAACAGAAGGGAAGAAAGAACACTATGTTGTGCCGCGTATGTGGGATGGAGAAACCATACTGCACAGTAATAACAAAAATGGATGTAGACTACAGCACAGAAGGGTACATACAGACTATAATAAAAACACTGCCAGTAGAATGTAAGGGACAGTACAAGGATTAGTGCTTAGCTGTGACAAATGCCAATTACTCACAGTAATCTGTAGCTCTAGAATGAGCTCTAGCAATTCTGGGGATTTCTTCTCCCCCTATCCGCCCACATCTTCATACTGATTCTTTCCTCCAACATCAACAAAGAAATTTTACCAATTTATTACCAGTAAGCATTTCTGTGCTCATATTTTCAATTCAAGAACACTGTCTTGAAAATATGTTGCAACACAGTTTTCCTTCCATACTCAAGGAATTCTATATAGCAGATGGAATGGGAATTTCTCAGCTCTGTTGAAGATGATATGAAATGATTAAAACTACAAAGGCATTTGGATGTTCTGAGACAGTATCGCAATGTGTTAATTTTTATAAACATTCAGACCTCTTTATCAGAGTATTAACTAGTCATTAATGCCTTAAACCTAAAAAACACTTACGCACTTTACCGTAGCTGATCCTTCCATTATTACTCACACCTGTAAAATTACAAAAAAATTATGCAAGTGTTCATGAGACTGGATCCTATGATCACATCACTGAGCTAAAAGAGACCAAATGGAGATAAGTATTATTTTACAAATTCATGTAGCCATTTCTATCAGAACTTCACCTTTTTTGGTTTATTATGTATATGTGTATTTATCTGTACCAAAAAACCCCAAAAAAGAACAAAATAGAATGCTTTCCAAGTTACTTATAAATTAATGCAAGAGCTGTGGATGTATTTTGGAATGCATCTTGCAATTATTCTTAAAAGCATGCTTGGAGTTTGTGATAATGCATTTCATAATATTAGACAATACAGCTACATTTTTTGCTTTCATTAGAGATCATATGCATTTGAAGTATTTGCATAAATCTTACACTTAATTAGGCTTTAAATATGCATGACTTGGATGTTACTCCTAGCCAAATTTCATTAGTATGTCATTGGCAAAGAAAAATTTCAGGGGCAAATGTAGTTGTCAATTTCTACAAATTACCATTTAATATTTTTAATATTAATCTAAAAACATATATTTAGGTAAAATCTAGAATGAAAAAAGCAAGCCAGCACATTGTTAGTATGAAAAATTAAAATATGGCAGAATTAAAAATAAACAACAAATCTACCTAATTGGTTTTATATGCTGAAACATCAGAGACCATGAAAATCTTCTGTACTTAGATAAAAGACTAGCCCAGAGTATACTTCATACAGTCCACAGTTCATAAGGCTTCAGGTATATTATTAGGCATTTCACTGGTCCCTTTATTTTTATGGTTTATGACCTGATTTGGTAGTGCTTCCTCAGCCAGAAGCCAATTATGACAAACATAATTTGTAAAAAAGATTTAATTATATATCGGTTTCTGGTCACTAAATAATTTGATGGTGTTCCAAAAAACCCAAACCCAATGGTTATTCTATATTCAGTGCAACAGCTCTGTGCTACTGCACTGAACAATATAGGTTGATCCCTGCTAATTCCATTTTGCTGCTCATCGATGAGTGATGCACACTGAGATTGTACTGACATCACACAATGAAGGAGGCTGTGTATTAAATGAGACTCCATACAAAAGGGTAGCTGATTCAGTTATATCAATGCACTGCAAAGAAATCAAAAGTTATGGATCTAGTTTTATGTCCGTGAACTACAAATGGGACAATTTGTTCTACATTAGGAGTACTGTTCCTTGAATCTTGGAACTACCCACTCAAAGCTGGAGCTAATGACAAGGTGGGCCTCTGGATGGGAGCTGCAGTTACTTGAAATCACAGGCAATTGTTGTAGGAGAAGAAACATTTGGCAGGGGGCTGAACAACACAGGTTACTGCAAAAAGGTGACCATAAGGAAAGGTCCCTAGTACTATGAACAAGTGATCTACTTCTGGAATGGCAGTGCTGAACTGCAAATTATAATAAAGACTTTACAGGATATAAATATATAAGTATTTTACAGGATATAAATCAGATGGAGATGAGTCTGGATTCTAGGTGAGCATAGATTTGGTTTTCTATGGACACAGTCTCTATAACTGTTCTGAGTTAGGCCAGAGGGGTCAAAATCTAGGAAGTGATCTGTGCTGCAGGAAGGAATACAACTTCCTTCCTGCGAGAGAGAGCCAATAATCAGGTAGTTTTAAGGATTGATAGGTAGGTAAACTAATTAAAAAGTTGATCCGCCTTCGAGGAAAAAACCATATATAAGCAGAGACTCTCTGAAGCTCTTCCTCTTTGGACCTGCTGCTGCTGTGTAGAGAGGAGCAGCTCCTGCTTCTCTCGCTGGTAAGGCCCAAGCGCTTCCCCCCACCCTTCCAAAGGAGGGATGGGGGGGGGAAGGGAGGTTTTACGGCAGCCGTGCCGCTGCAGCCGGGCAGGCATGGGGGAGGAACGGCTGGAATCTTCAGCAGATACAGCTCAGCCGGTGTGCCAGCTACACGAGAGGGAGAGCCAAGCCCCTGCTCCAGGCCAGGCAAAGACCAGGCCAGACTCCATCCAGCTCGGGCCAGGCCCTGCCCTGTCACCCCGGGCCCAGATGGCCCTACCAGGCCGAGCCAGCTTGGCAGAGCCACGCAGAGAGACTCTGAGAGCGTCTGACATCCAGCTCGGGCCTGTTCAAACAGCCCGGCAGAGAGCACGTGATCCTCACACTGCCGGAGAGAGAGAGAGACAGAGATTAACTCTCTCCATGCCTGGACTAAACTCACAGACACTCATCTTTCCTTGCAGAGAGAGGAACGAGTGAGGACATTTACATAGTGCAGCGCAGAGACTTTACAGTCAGTGAGGAAAGCAGAACTGATACCTAGAGGGAGGTGCATGAGAAGTTGCTTCAAGAGTGAAGCTGAAAACTCTTTTGGAGAACCATGGTTGGGGACTGAGCTAATAAATTCTCTGTAATATATGAAGATATAGTCCAAAGGGGGATGTGAGGTTCTTATTACAGCCAATGAACTGAAATACCTAAGTACAGACAAGTAAGTGTTGAAAAAGTACAGCCTGATGAGAAACTAGAACTAAGAGAGAGGAGAGGCTGTGATCCAGAGCCCTGGTCCCGGGGAGAATGCTAGAGAACCTGAGTTGTCAAGAGAACCTGTGCTGCTAAGCACAGAAGAAAGGATTTTTCTTTGTTGCTGCAATTGAACTAGGCATCCTTAAAACAGGTACCCTGTAGACTGTTCATAACCCACCCAAGTGGCTGTGGGAAGGCTACTAGTGTGGGAGAGATCCACCATTAAGTTGGACTTTGCTCCGGGCGGCGGTTAATGGTGAGGCAGAAGACCCATAAAAACTGTATTTTTCTTACAGAAGATCCATGGTGTAAGCAAAAGAAACTTCTCTCCCTAAATGAACTAGAACAAGAGCTGTTTCTGAGGTGGTAAACTGACTGGAGGTCGAAGTGTTGTCTTTTGTATGTTGTCAGGGAGAATGAAATGGAGAGGTAGGAAAAGAAGAGTAGTCTGGGGAGTTTGTTCTGGTTTTTCTTGAGTTTTTTTCTTTTCCCTTTGTCTTAAATATATTAATAAAACTTCTTTGTACTTTATAAAGTTTGAGCCTGCTTTGCCTACTCCTAATCCTTATCTTACAACAAGCAATCAAGTAAATTTAAGTAAGTGTGCTAGCATTTAGCCACAAACCTAAATAAGTGAACTGAAACCACTACAATAACCCAGTGTCGTGGTTTTAGTTTGCTTATTTAGGTTTGTGGCTAAATGCTAGCACACTTACTTAAATTTACTTGATTGCTTGTTGTAAGATAAGGATTAGGAGTAGGCAAAGCAGGCTCAAACTTTATAAAGTACAAAGAAGTTTTATTAATATATCTAAGACAAAGGGAAAAAAGAAAAAAAAAACTCAAGAAAAAACTAGAACAAACTCCCCAGACTACCCCTCTTTCCCCACTCTCCATTTCATTCTCTCTGACAACATACAAAAGACAACACTTTGACTTCCAGTCAGTTTACCACCTCAGAAACAGCTTTTGTTCCAGTTCATTTAGGGAGAGAAGTTTCTTTTGCTTACACCATGGATCTTCTGTAAGAAAAATACAGTTTTTATGGGTCTTCTGCCTCACCATTAACCACCGCCCGGAGTAAAGTCCAGCTTAATGGTGGATCTCTCCCACACCAGTAGCCTTCCCACAGCCACTCTGGTGGGTTATGAACAGTCCACAGGGTACCTGTGTTAAGGATGTCCAGTTCAATTGCAGCAACAAAGAAAATTCCTTCTTCTGTGCTTAGCAACACAGGTTCTCCTGACAACTCAGGTTCTCTAGCATTCTCCCCGGGACCAGGGCTCTGGATCACAGCCTCTCCTCTCTCTTGGTTCTAGTTTCTCATCAGGCTGTACTTTTCAACACTTACTTGTCTGTACTTAGGTATTTCAGTTCATTGGCTGCAATAAGAACCTCACATCCCCCTTTGGACTATATCTTCATATATTACAGAGAATTTATTAGCTCAGTCCCCAACTATGGTTCTCCAAAAGAGTTTTCAGCTTCACTCTTGAAGCAACTTCCCATGCACCCCCTTTTTAGTATCAGTTCTGCTTTCCTCACTGACTGTAAAGTCTCTGTGCTGCACTATGTAGGTGTCCTCACTCGTTCCTCTCTCTGCGAGGAAGGATGGGTGTCTGTGAGTTTAGTCCAGGTATGGAGAGAGTTAATCTCTGTCTCTCTCTCTCCGGCAGTGTGAGGATCACGTGCTCTTTGCCGGGCTGCTTGAACAGGTCCGAGTTGAATGCCAGACGCTCTCAGAGTCTCTGCTTGGCTCTGCCAAGCTGGCTCAGCCTGGTGGGGCCATCTGGGCCCGGGGTGACAGGGCAGGGCCTGGCCCGAGCTGGATGGAGTCCGGCCCGGTCCTTGCCTGGCCCGGCTCTCCCTCTTGTGTAACTGACACACCGGTTGAGCTGGATCTGCTGAAAATTCCAATCGTTTCCTCCCCCATGCCTGCCCGGCTGCAGCGGCACGGCTGCCGTAAAACCTCCCTTCCCCCCCCCCCATCCCTCCTTTGGGCCTTACCAGCGAGAGAAGCAGGAGCTGCTCCTCTCTACACAGCAGCAGCAGGTCTAAAGAGGAAGAGCGTCAGAAAGTCTCTGCTTATATATGGTTTTTTCCCTGAAGGCGGACCAACCTTTTAATTGGTTCACCTACCTATCAATTCTTAAAACTACCTGATTATTGGCTCTCTCTCTCGCAGGAAGGAAGCTGTATGCCTTCGTGCATTCCTGCAGCCCAGATCACTTCCTAGATTTTGACCCCTCTGGCCTAACCCAGGACACCCAGTAACATAGCTGTTTCCCAGGAAGGAAAAAAACTAGCATAAATAAAATTATAGCCATCAGTGAACACAGCCTTCATCATGGAATGACAGGAGACAAGATGAGTGATTTTCTAGAAAGAAAAAGTTAAAACTAAAGAATTGGGCAATAACAATGGAAGAAAATTCTGCTGTAAAGGCCTTCAGCGTTCAGGATCTAGTCTTGCCTTTTGACCTGAAATGCAGTTTCTATGCCCTTCAATTCTTATTTCTCAAGTTCATAATGTAATGCTTGAAAATAAAGCACATATGAAGAACCACTTTCTGAAGATTATTTGTATCCCTGACTCTGATTCTCTGTAGATTAATATATTGGCATGCCTTTGATTTACTAGACAGAGCTATTTAAAGTTTCTTTAGGAACAGATTCAAAGCCTGTTAACTGGGCACATTTGTGTTTCTCTGTTCCACAGGGTAAAATAGCTGTTTATTCTTAAAAGTAGAACTAAGGAGACGGTTACTCCTGCCTCCTGGGATCAGCACCATCACAGTAAAGGATGCACTTTCAAGATCTTAATGCAGCTATCACTTTATAAAATATTCTTCAAGAGACTACATCCTCTCATGTGTCTCAGCTGGATATTTACAGTTGGAGGAGGCTTTGTAGCACTGTGATTTTGTAAGATGCCAAGGCAAACCTTTCTCATGTGTATGCATTCCTTTGTAAGCAAATTTTTTTAAATGCCCACTGAAGGAATTTTTCCACGCAATGTTCTTTACCAAACTGGTCTTTCACCAAAAGAGAAAAATAATTTCTTGGCTGTTTTTCTAGCAATTATTGTCACCCAAAGCCCAATCTCTGTGGTCTGTCTGAAAAATACTCTTCCCAAAATATCTTCATCTGTGGGAAAGCTAGAGTGTCCTTCAGAAAAGCAAGACTAGCTAGAGCATCAAGCATTTTCCAACCCTACTTTCTAAGAAAAGTAGGGTCAGAAAGGAAAAACAAAGGAAAACAAAAATCCACAATGTAGTATCCTGTTCACCTCTGCAAGATCAAAGATAGCACAAGTACTAATAACTGCATTCTGGAAGAATCTGAAAAAAGTAGCAAGTGTCAGTAAAACTTTTTTTAATGACATGAAATGATGAGTTAAAGATTAGGCACAGCAAAGTACAGTTTATATTCTTTGTCTTCTTTCAAGAGGACTGACAACACCTCAAGTGTATCCAAGAAGACTGTACTAAGGCATCAACAACATTCTGCATGTATAAGAATAGCATGTATTATTATCAAAATTTTAGCACATCAGATTCTCTTTGGCCAATGAATTACCATGGAAAGCAAAATAAAAAGAGCACTAAAAGCTAGGTAAGTAATTTGCAATTAGGAACATTTTCTTGAATTGTATTTTTTACTTATTTTAACACTTTAAATATCTACTGAGAAGTTAAGCTCGTCACAGTTTGGTGACAAGCACACAGACATCCAAGTATTACTGTTTGGGATTATTCTCAGATAAATATTACAAACTGCAAATGGTTTTATAGATGGTTTAAGATGGCATAAGCTCATGCTTCTGTAAACAAGTTATTGTGTCCTCTGTCCCTGAAGGTGACACCAAGGACATGGTCCAGTTTAAGGTAAAAATCTTTTTATTCTTCCTGGATTCAGTTTTCAATGAATCAATTCAGCAACCCAGTTCAGTACACTCATTGATGCTGGTAACAATTTTTTCATGCTCATTTCTCAGTGTGAAAGTAACATTCTTAGCACTTATTTACATAATGAAATCAATCTTGCAGAAGTATATATAGGTCTGAAAAAATATGCATCAGTAACAAAGGCGAACACAAGTGAAATCATGTGGGACAACTCAGAGTCTCAGAAAGGACTTAATAGGTATCAGTGCAAAAATGCAGCAATTGTTGCTCTAGAGTAGACCTGTTATATCAACATATAAAAAGTTGTAATAAACCTTGTTTCCCAAAAGACTGGGCATGGCCCATAGTAAAAACAGGACAACAGCAAAGAATATACCAGGGATTAAAGGTAAAAATTAAAAACATTATTAGCTTTGTTTTGCCAAATGTAAATTCTGCTTCCAAAACCTTGGTATGCAATGTATCTTGAATGGGGTTTTCAAAAACTGCAGGGCAAATTCCATTGTCTCTACCTCTGCTCAAATTTCCTGGCCCTGTCAGTTTTCAGTGGGAAAATTCAAAATCCTTTATTGTTGTGAAGTGGGAGAAAAATAAAATTCAGATCACTTGATAAATGAAAAAAATCTTAGATATCAGCGGAGCAAAAAATAACACTAATCAGCATTGAAGATGAAATATGACTTAAATGCTGCAGCCCAGGAAACAGAACAAGCAACAAAAACTCTTCCAGTCATTATTACTGCAGATTGCATCCAAAAGTGGCATGATCATTAATGTGGACTTTACAGCAGCCAGCACATTTATGGGATCAGCCAAAGACTTATGTAAGTGTACAGAGGCAAGCTGGTTATCCTGAATGTTTCTAGTCACCTTCATACTGGTGAAGAGAAATACTACTGAGAGACATGAAGAAATGACAGAATTTAGACTATTGCACTGCATCACCAATAAGGTAAACAGTTTTATACATAATGCTTAAGCAATTAGTCAATCATATTACTAAAACATGATTTGGAGAACAGACTGGATTTGAAGTCATATGAAGCTGATGTGAGATCCACTAAATCCATACAATGGGTTTATTTACTGCAAGAACGTATATAAGTCTTGCTGCACATGGCATAAAAAGATAAATTTAGGTAGCTTTTGATAAATAGCTGTATAACAGTTCAATACCAAAGCAAACCAAACCAATATGTAATAACCTATCAACTTGTTGAAAGAACTAGGGCAGTGGAATGTAAAATAAATCAAAAAAAGAAGTTAGTGAGAAAATCCCTGCAACTGTGAAAACTGAAATAAACCCCAGCAAGGCTCACTTGAATAGGGCCTGACAAAATTCTTACATTTTCTACAAAGTGAAACATATGCTTACCGTTATCTTTGCTGCTGTTTTCTTCAATTGTCATTTGTTCTGCTAGCTCAGACAGCGATTCATCGATGGTCTGACTTCCTCGCAAGGTTAAGGAAAGTCTTCTCTTAAATTTTTTCATTCTATCGATATGGAGTCTGGCTTAAGGAAGCCTGAAAACAAAAATAAACAACAAAAAGTGAGAAAAAAATTAGTTAATTAGAAAATGAAGCTTAATTGACTGACATAAAAATGCAGAAAGGCTTACAGAAAATTTGGCCAATATGCAAGTTATGCTTAAAACAATATCCTTAAAGCAAGATTACTCTACTGTTCTGAAGAATAATGTTTTGAGAGGTTGATGCCCATACACTTTTGCAATTTTTATTTCTATTTGGAAAAAAAAGAACCTTTGGGTTTGTTTTTGTTTTTTTGAAAAACAGCTAATTTGATTGCCAATTTTACAATCCAATAATAAAGGAAAGTCATCTGAAAACTTACTAAATGTGTGCTCTGTGGCCTCCTCCACAGTCTCTTTCACTAATCCCACTAAGCAGAAGGAGACTGTAACCTTTTCTTTTTTTCAGCCCAATTTTTTATGATGAAAACTTACCAAACTCCTCTATATTTTGCCCTTTTCACAAACGGAAGAAGGGGACAATGCCAAAAGCCTTAAACACAAAAGCAGTTCTCAAACACCATCCCACCCAGGGAAATAGGACAGCCAGGGTCTGGTAACAATGCCTAGAATGGATGTTTCTCTTAAGAGTCAAGCAGTAGGATGGAACTGGGAACAAAGCAGAAGGCACTTTCTCCCTGGAAAGTTGTAAGCAAACAAACCATAATAACAAAGGTCCAAGTCAATAAACACGCTGCCACAACCCTAAGCTAGTAAGTGAACTTTGTGGTGTGCCATACGTGTGCCCTTGCATAACAAGAGGCACAGTTCTGTCTTTCCTTACTCCATATGGACAGTTCACCCTTGATGTTATTTCACAGTAACTTGTTCATCTGCTCATAGCCTCCAAGAATCACATGTGCAGTGTTCAACACAAGCACAGCATACTTTTAAGTCTTAAATGCTCATATTTTTTTTCCCTGCATAAGCATCTTTGCCTCCCAAAATTCATAAATCACATACGAAATAAAATTTTCCTCAATGTTCTCCTTTAAACAGAGAAATGCAAGAAGTAGTATGCCAAAGATCCACATTTAATAACAAATTTGAATATGATTCCTTTTATACTGACAGCATCCCTTTAAGTATACACATTTCAACTGTGGGACTTACTCTTTGTTAAGCTGCTTCATAATAAAAACAAATAGGTAGAACAAATCTGAAAGTGGCTGCTTGTGGTAGGAGAATGCATACATAGGCTAAACTCCCACAAGACTAGATTGTTTAGGACAGCAAGTAACACATTAGGGGTGGATAAAAGAAGACCTTTGGGACATGAGCTCCAAAGTCTGAGATGAACAGTAAAATCACTGGCAAAGCAACAGCTGCATCCAAAGGGAAAGAGGTGGATTACAAAACAGGGTAACTAGCATCTTAGACAATCACAGCTACTACAAAGCAGACTTAGGCCCTGGGTACAGACACACAGGAAATAAAATATACTGCTGTAGATACAGTCAAGCCAGCAGTTTCTAAACTGCCCCTTTAATGCATGTATGTGCAATAAAGCCACACCTTAGTATGAATAATTTTGCTCCCTCTCACTCAAAAGCAGGATATTCTTATTGTTAAGAAACTGCATTCAGAGAGCATTCCAAAGGGAACATTTACTTTTCCTGTTCAGGACCAGGCTTTAAAGATCTTACTTGAAACTGGTTTTATTTCTGCATTTAAACTTTTTCAGAAAAAACTGCCCATGTTTCTCTAAAAAGGGCAGTTTTGCAAAAATTTTGGAAGAACACATCATTTATATGTAGTTTTACTCAATTCTTCCATGATGTTTTTTGAAACCTGCATCTTCCCACATGTATTATTCTCAAAAAAGGATACATGCAATTTTTAGCTATGTAATGCCCTAAAGCTACCTGACAGCACAATTTCTTTCCATTTTTCCACTTGAGCAGTAACTGAAAAAACAGGTGCCTTTAAAGGGAAACAGGCTGTTCCTGGCTTTTGATCCTGCAAGTCCTCAAGCCCACACAATTTTTTAATCAAAAAGAAGGTCTACTGCTGAAGAATATTACATATAAATTAACAGATATATGGAATAGAAAATTCAGGAAACATTCTAAATCTCAAGCTAATTAAAAAAACCCCAAAGTGTTTTATTAACTATAATTACAACATTTCTCCTGTTATGGGAAAGTTTCAAGGAGTAATGAAGTACCATTTTTGCTAACATTTGAAATTAATTCATGGTTTGATTTTCAAATAATTTAACTGTAAAAAGGAATGAGGACTGGGAATCCACATGTGAGGGTATGTTTTCTTCTATTGAAATGTATGTCAGCTTTTTAAAGGAAAATATGCTCACCAATACGAAACCAAATTTTTCTCCCTTCAGGCACCAGTATTCTTGCTAGTTCGGAATTGTAAAGGAGGGAAAAGAAAAAGAATTGACTAGTATCTAGTTCTTAGAAATGTCCTCTTTTCAACTTCTTTATTCTCATGGCCAAAGTTGTAGAACCTGCTCAATCTTGTAAGTTTAAGACATTAGTGAACAGATCTTTGAAAATATGATTTGTACAGTCCAAAACTAACACTGATTCTCTAAAATGACAGCACTTTCACAGAAGAGTCTAAATTGTCTGATAATCATTTTCACCAGTTAATAGCAGATGCATACTTCTTATCTCCCTTTAACAGTAACACTAATTTAAATCCAAAATGGAGTTACTTGATTAGCAATACACATGCAGAAGCAATGTTTCCCCAAATTCTTAATGACTGTGAGAAGAATAGAGTTATTTCTATATTTAGTTTTAGAACAGAGCCCACAGGCCTGACTATTCTATTCTGTAAATTTCTCTACTCTGAGTAAGTCATACCCAAATCAAGTATTTCAGATGTCACAGTAGATAGATGCATACACTGGAATGCAACTAATGCAAATTCTAGTCTTCTGCAGACAGAATGAGGGCAAGCAATCTGATATGACACTATCTGATACAACCTACAAAAGCTGGCAGAGACATATTTGTTCAATCCTTATACCGATATGAAATAAAGGAAGCAACACTGTATTAAAGGAACTGCTGCTTCTTACAAACAATCTGCAGTCTAACCCTGAAAAACTGGTCTTTTTGTCCTTAAAAGCAATGTAAGTTTATCCTTGAAAACAACACTCAAATTTACCTTTTCTATTTTCCAACATTCACTGTCATTAACTCAGTTCACTAGTCTTAAACCCCTGTCTCAAACCCAACATCTTTTAAAGTGATCTTTATTATAAAGTTCTGAAAACAAACTCCAATTTTTAAAATGATCCAGGAAAGATTAAACAGGTGTGTTTTGGTTCACTTTCTCTGAATCACACCAATCCTTCCCATGATGCCTGAAGGACAGCACATTTAGCGCACATGTATGTTCACAACAGCCAGGCTGTATAGCAGACAGACATGAAAGCATTTTGATTCCAAAGCAGTAACTGAGCTAGAGTCTGCACTCATGTATTCACCAAAATTCAGAGGTCTTACACTGCCAATGGCTAAAATTCTCAAAAGCCCTACCACTTCCTTCAATTTCCCAGACTCTTGGTTTCTTGGAAGTGAAAAAGGGAATGCATTAAGATCTTCATACACAATTACTTAATCCTTGTAAGTTTAAACAAATCTAGTTAAAATTTTCAAAACCAATAATACTATTTAACAGCTTAAATTTTAGTCAGTTTATTTCAGGAGGGTCACAAATACAAAAAGCTCACTAAGATTTTGCTGATTCAAAGCCCTTTGAAGTCAAAGGGAACCTGTCCTTCAATTAGCTTTGGATCAGTCTAAGTGCTGACTCTTGAGTTTCCATAAGTTATATTGCATCGACATCCATCTACATAGAGATTAAACATTTTCCACTTAGATACACACTGAAGTTGCAATCTGACTGGTTTTACAGGCTGCTTTACAAGGCAGTAGGTATTTTCCCAACATCTAAAGGCAGTTCTTATTCTGGAAAACTCACGTGTAAGACAACAGCTGAAGTAGGAGGAAAAGGGAGGATCAGAAACCCTACCTAACAGCATAAGCAACAGCATGGATGCAGCATAGCCCTTAAAGATGGGTTAGCAAACTAAAGTCCAGACATAAGACATCAAAGAAAACAGGTAACAGCACTCCATATGAACTCCTTGTGTCAGAAAGAGAGGACTGAAAAACTCAAGAGTGCTGCAAACAGTATTAATTACAAACAGAAATAGGAAACACCTGTCAAGGATATTGTCCCCTTATTCTAAAAAGAAAACCAGCTTTCCATTATGTTAAACTGTTCTCAATCTACCTGAATTTAAAAAATAAACACAACTATTGACCACATCAGTATGTTGCAGATCAAATACAGAGCAAACTATTAATTACACTAATGAAAAATATAGGGATAATTTATCCAAGGTCACGAACAAACAGTTTGAGCACTCATAAAATTCACATATAGTACAGATGCACCTCCTTACAACCACAATTCTACTCTACAAGAATGGATTATAAACATGGAATTTCAGTCATTGCATCTGTTCTTTGTATTTGTCTAAACTCACATTTGTTCAAATCAGTGAAAAAAATTTTCTACTGCATTTTTCCACACTTGGCCTTTGGAAACAACATGAGACTGGTCAACTAGACTCTCTTGTCAGGAACACAGCTACTTAAAAAGTTACTAGCTTTATGTTGCATTGGGTCAAAGAACTGACATTGTATAGATATAAGTGACACCTGACAAACAAGGCCTTTCTTACTGATGAAAGAAAACTGAAATAAAATACCACAGCTTAGTCTGACCTCCCCAGTGCAAAAAGGGCAAAAGGACCCTCACAGTCTTTTCCTTATGAACAATATTCAATACAGAACTAAACTTTCCCAGTGAAACCATTTTTTATGTACTTATAGAATGACAGCCAAACAATTACTCAAAATTAGAGGTACAAAGGTATTCACAAAGGTTAACTTTTTATCTGAGGATAGTTTTACAAGGTAATATAGGCAAATAGGCTCCTCCCTAAGTGAATGAGAGCATCTATATTCAGTTCCTGATTGTTGAAGGTTGGATCTGGTTCTTTTCCTCAGGAATTTTTCTCCCATGGGTTGCTAGGACACAAATGACTGGGTACTTAAGAGAAACAAAGCTCAAGGGTAGAGCCTTTCTCCTTGGCAGGGTGGGGCAAAATTGCCCCTCACGGAAGCAGAGCCTGGTAACTCGAGATTTGGAGAGACTGAAAAGCAAGGGCAGAGGGAGGTCACGCCCTCTTGCTCGGGACCCTCGGAGCGGGACGGTCGGAGCTGCTGTCTGCTGAACCCACGGCCCCTGAGAAGCCAGCGCGGAGCTGCCGGTCTGTCTGCTGTGAGTCTCTGCCCTCTACCCCATCCGGAGCCGACCTGCCTGCCACCAGCCCGCTTTTCTCCGCTACATTGTAGCGGGGTTTTTCCCTGCACATGGAGACCCCTTACCGTCCCAGCTCCCTGTGTCCGGGGATCCTGCTGTGGCACCAACACCAGCTGCCCCTCCCGAGGGTCTGTGGAGCAAGGGCTCTCCTCCATCCCTCCGTGCTTTGGGCAGTCGCCATTCGCCGTGTGCTACCTGAGCTCCCGCCGGAGCGCCCCCTGCAGCCACCGGGGAATCACCGCACCCAGAGCGCCCCTGCAGGCTGTGACTGGAACTGCACCAAAGGGAAAGGTGCCTGAAGCCGAGCAGGCTGCCACTGGGTTCCTGGTTCTGTTTGTTGGTCAACGCTATAGTTGTTGTTATTTGTTATTCTTGTTTTAGATAGTAGTAAAGAACTGTTATTCCTATTTCCATATCTTTGCCTGAGAGCCTCTTGATTTCAAATTTATAATAATTCGGAGGGAGAGGGGTTACAGTTTCCCATCCCAAGGGAGGCTCCTGCCTTCCTTAACAGACACCTGTCCTTCAAACCAAGACAGATTTTGGCGCCCAACGTGAGGCACGAGGGCATCGAGAGGAAAAAGGATAACAGTTCTTGAGTAACGCAGTTTTTGTGTGCTGGATATAGGAACCTCATTAGGTTGCACCATGTGGTCTAGCTTATTCCGGTTCGTATGGCAAGTGGTCACAGCTGTTTCTCCCCCATTTGCAGCCCCATATCTAAACATGGGCCCTATAACTAAGGCTACAGTGGCTGTTATACAGTTTGTGTCATGGGTCAATAAGGTGAGGAATTCATGGATTTTCAACTTCCTCTGGAAGTCAGGCATGTGGATTCAGAGCTACCACACAATAATGACATGTTTTCAGGGTTACTTTAATAATGGTACCTACTGCGAGGAAGTGACACCAAAAGAAATGTTCTCACAACCCTTCACCCAGCTCTTTGGGCCTATCCCGCCAATCTTTGAGGGGTTCAAATCTTCTCTAGGTGCTAATGATACCATACAGTGGCTGGTGTTGCTGATAGGCCTGCTCTATTTAGCATTCAGGGATAAGGGGGCTCTGACTTGGATAACCACTCTGACATCTACCCCAGACAATAGGGATGGGGCCCCAGAACCTGACACGGCCCCAAAGACTAGGGATGCTGCCACAGAAACTGACCTGGCCCCGGAAACTAGGGATGCTGCCATAGAACCTGACACGGCCCCAGAGACTAGGGATGTAGCCACAGAACCTGACATGGCCCCAGAAACTAGGGATGTAGCCACAGAACCTGACACGGCCCCAGAGACTAGGGATGTAGCCACAGAACCTGACATGGCCCCAGAAACTAGGGACACCATCCCAGAACCTGACATTGCCCCAGACACTAGGGATGTTGGTACAGAGTCTGACCCGGTCCCACAACCCACCTCAGAAACAACCCACCCGGATTGGGTGGGAGTCCTAGTGTAAGAGATATGCGAGATGGGCCAAGTGCTGAAGGAATACACTTGCCCAGCTGGTGGGAAACCCTTCCCCTACCCCAAAGAGGGAGAGTCTAATGAGGCAGCAGAGGAACCCAGAGACACTATCACCGCTCAGGCTTCAGTCAGATCAGAGGGGCAGCCACAGCCAGTAGCAGTTGCCCCTGTGGAAAAGAGGAAGACTAAGGTCAAACCAGAGCAGCCAGTGAGTAATGATGGGGAAGCAGGACCCTCTCAACCAGTAGGGAGGCCAAGGATTGAAATCACTACTGAGTCCCTGGGGTATGACAGTCTCCGTAATCTACGAAAAGACACTGTGCGACGGGGTCGTGAGCCTTTTACAACCTGGTTACTTCGGGTCTGGGACCTTATGGGTATGGGCGTGCAGCTGGATAGTATTGAGGCAAGGCAGCAAAATGGTATGCCACCATTGACATTGCCAATGCGTTCTTCTCCATCCCTCTGGCAGCGGAGTGCAGGCCTCAGTTCGCCTTTACCTGGAGGGGTGTGCAATATACCTGGAATCGGCTGCCCCAGGGGTGGAGGCACAGCCCCACAATCTGCCATGGACTGATCCAGGCTGCACTGGAAAAGGGTGAGGCTCCAGAGCATCTCCAATACATCGATGACATCATTGTGTGGGGGAACACGGCAGCAGAGGTATTTGAGAAAGGAGAGAAGATCATCATGATCCTCCTGGAAGCCGGTTTTGCCATCAAGAAAAGCAAAGTCAAGGGACCTGCTCGAGAAATCCAGTTCTTAGGGGTAAAATGGCAAGATGGACGGCGCCAGATTCCCACGGAGGTCATCAATAAGATCACTGCGATGTCTCCTCCAACTAACAAAAAGGAAACTCAAGCTTTCCTAGGGGCCATAGGTTTTTGGAGGATGCACATTCCAGAGTACAGCCAGATTGTGAGCCCTCTCTACCTGATCACCCGCAAAAAGAACGATTTTCACTGGGGCCCTGAACAGCAACAAGCATTTGCCCAGATCAAGCAGGAGATCGCTCATGCAGTAGCGCTTGGCCCAGTAAGGACGGGACCAGAGGTGAGGAATGTGCTTGACTCTGCAGCCGGGAACAAGGGCTTGTCCTGGAGCCTTTGGCAGAAGGTGCCTGGAGAGACCCGAGGCCGACCGCTGGGATTCTGGAGCCGGAGTTACAGAGGGTCTGAAGCCAACTACACCCCCACAGAGAAGGAAATCTTGGCCGCCTATGAAGGAGTTCAAGCCGCCTCCGAGGTAAGTGGCACTGAAGCACAACTCCTCCTGGCACCTCGACTACCAGTGCTGGGGTGGATGTTCAAAGGAAAGGCTCCCTCTACCCACCACGCCACCGATGCCACATGGAGTAAGTGGATCGCACTTATCACACAGCGCGCCCGCATTGGAAATCCGAACCGCCCTGGGATCCTAGAAATAATTACGAACTGGCCAGAAGGTGAGAGTTTTGGTCTCACTGATGAAGAGAAGCAAGAACAAGTGACCCGGGCTGAGGAGGCTCCACCATATAATCAACTGCTAGATGAAGAAAAGTGCTACGCCCTTTTCACTGATGGTTCCTGTCGCATCATAGGGATGAGCCGGAAGTGGAAAGCAGCTGTGTGGAGCCCCACACGACAAGTTGCAGAAGCCACTGAAGGAGAAGGTGGGTCGAGCCAATTTGCTGAACTCAAAGCTGTTCAGCTGGCCCTGGACATTGCTGAGAGAGAGAAGTGGCCAAAGCTCTATCTCTACACCGATTCGTGGATAGTAGCCAATGCTCTATGGGGTTGGCTGGAAAGGTGGAAAAAGGCCAACTAGCAGCGTAGAGGAAAGCCAATCTGGGCAGCTGATGAATGGAAAGACATTGCCACTCGGGTAGAGAAGCTACCCGTAAAAGTCCGCCATGTAGACGCCCATGTCCCTAAGAGCCGAGCTAACGAAGAACACCAGAACAACAAACAGGTAGATCACGCCGCAAAGATTGAGGTGGCACAGATAGATTTAGACTGGCAACACAAAGGGGAGCTGTTCCTAGCCCGATGGGCCCATGATGCCTCAGGCCACCAGGGCAGAGATGCCACCTATAAGTGAGCACGAGATCGAGGGGTGGACCTAACCATGGACAGTATCTCCCAGGTGATCCATGATTGTGAGACGTGCGCTGCGATCAAACAGGCCAAGCGGGTAAAGCCTCTATGGTATGGTGGACGGTGGTCCAAATACAAGTATGGAGAGGCTTGGCAGATTGATTACATCACACTGCCCCAGACCCGCCAAGGCAAGCGCTATGTTCTCACAATGGTGGAAGCCACCACAGGATGGCTGGAGACCCACCCTGTGCCTCATGCCACTGCCCGGAACACTATCCTGGGCCTCGAAAAACAGGTTCTTTGGAGACATGGTACCCCCGAGAGAATTGAATCCGACAATGGGACTCACTTCAAAAATAGCCTTATAAACACCTGGGCTAGGGAACATGGCATCGAGTGGGTGTACCATATCCCTTATCATGCACCAGCAGCTGGGAAAGTTGAACAGTACAATGGCCTGCTCAAAACCACCTTGAAAGCACTGGGTGGGGGGACGTTCAAGAACTGGGAGACTAATTTGGCAAAGGCCACATGGTTAGTGAACACCCGAGGTTCCTCCAGCCGGGCCGAGCCTGCCCACTCTGACCCCTTGCGAACAACAGATGGAGATAAAGTTCCAGTAGTACACATGAGAGGTATGCTAGGAAAGACTGTTTGGGTAAACTCTGCCTCAAGTAAAGACAGTCCCATCCGGGGGGTTGTCTTTGCTCAGGGACCAGGCTGCACCTGGTGGGTGATGCAAAGGGATGGAGAGACCCGATGCATACCTCAAGGAGATCTTGTTTTAGGGTGAACTACTTATGACACTGCGCTTGTATCTGTATCTGCATGTATGTATATACCTCAAAAGTTTAAATTTGATGTAAGGTGTTTGCATGGGAAAAAAATTCGGGGTGGAGAATGTTGAAGGTTGGATCTGGTTCTTTTCCTCAGGAATTTTTCTCCCATGGGTTGCTAGGACACAAATGACTGGGTACTTAAGAGAAACAAAGCACAAGGCTAGAGCCTTTCTCCGTGGCAGGGTGGGGCAAAATTGCCCCTCACGGAAGCAGAGCCTGGTAACGTGAGATTTGGAGAGACTGAAAAGCAAGGGCAGAGGGAGGTCACGCCCTCTTGCTCGGGACCCTCAGAGCGGGACGGTCAGAGCTGCTGTCTGCTGGACCCACGGCCCCTGAGAAGCCAGCGCGGAGCTGCCGGTCTGTCTGCTGTGAGTCTCTGCCCTCTGCCCCATCCGGAGCCGACCTGCCTGCCACCAGCCCGCTTTTCTCAGCTACATTGTAGCGGGGTTTTTCCCTGCACGTGGAGACCCCTTACCGTCCCAGCTCCCTGTGTCCCGGGATCCTGCTGTGGCACCAACACCAGCTGCCCCTCCCGAGGGTCTGTGGAGCAAGGGCTCTCCTCCATCCCTCCGTGCCTCGGGCAGCCGCCATTGCCGTGTGCTGCCTGAGCTCACGCCGGAGCGCCCCCTGCAGGCACCGGGGAATCACCGCACCCAGAGCGCCCCTGCAGGCTGTGACTGGAACTGCACCAAAGGGAAAGGTGCCTGAAGCCGAGCAGGCTGTCACTGGGTTTCTGGTTCTGTTTGTTGGTTAACGTTATAGTTGTTGTTATTTGTTATCCTTTGTTTTAGATAGTAGTAAAGAACTGTTATTCCTATTCCCATATCTTTGCCTGAGAGCCTCTTGATTTCAAATTTATAATAATTCGGAGGGAGAGGGGTTACAGTTTCCCATCCCAAGGGAGGCTCCTGCCTTCCTTAACAGACACCTGTCCTTCAAACCAAGACACTGATCTAGATCATCAACTGGAAGAACCACTCCAAAGAGAGGAAATATATGGAAATTATCCTGTCCTAATTTAATGTAGACTACGAGGATTTTTCCTTATCTTCACATCCCCCCCAGTCCAATCCCTTTGCCTTTAAAGAATAATGAAGGACAGAAATTAGTAGAAGGGGTTTGTGGGGTTTTTTAAATTAATCTTTTAAGTAAAAAAAAAAATTGAACATTACTGTAGGCATATTTAACTATGCTACTGGTACAGAATTTAAAACACTGATGTCTTAGGTTACACTGGTATGTATTCTATCACCACCTTCATGGGATGTAGGGGCCGGGTGTGGCAGTGTTCCTGGCTCATCCCTGATGGCCGCAGAACATTTTCCAATGGGCCAGTCGTTAGATGTTTATAGAGGTTCAGCAAGTAATAAAACAAAAATTTGACATTTGGAGGAAAAATTGTGAGCTAGAAAACTAATTTTTACAACAGTCTTCATTTTGTCTGTAGTCTTAAGAAATACAATTTTTTTTTCCCTGGGATGATTTCTCACTTGGTGGTTAATTTCCAGGCAAGTCATCATAAGGTTTTCCCATCACCTTCCCCAGTGCAATTAATTTCTGTTCTAAGAGAAAAAGGCCAAACTGTTTTTTCATCTTGCTTCGAAACTTGTACCCTTGTTCTTTGTTCATCCAAACAGGTGTGTCTTTAGTTTGATTTCAGTTTATATTGCTCTGATGTCTTTGTCTCTTACTGCTTGATTCAAGAACATCAAAATAAGTTGAAAGCTTTTCATTGCCTTAGGTCTCGGACTGTAAATAAAACTTTTTTTGTTAGCACAATAAGAACCAAATGTTGAAGGCTCTGGTGTGGAAGTTCACAGGTGGACAGGTGGTTCTGGGCTGAGAGCTACTGGAGTTTGGGAGAAGGTTCTTTGGTATGTCTTAGGTTACAATGATATGTATTTGTCCTGGGTTAGGCCAGAGGGGTCAAAATCTAGGAAGTGATCTGTGCTGCAGGAATGCAGGAAGGGATACAACTTCCTTCCTGCGAGAGAGAGAGAGAGCCAATAATCAGGTAGTTTTAAGAATTGATAGGTAGGTAAACCAATTAAAAAGTTGGCTCGCCTTCAAGGAAAAAACCATATATAAGCAGAGACTTTCTGACGCTCTTCCTCTTTGGACCTGCTGCTGCTGTGTAGAGAGGAGCAGCTCCTGCTTCTCTCGCTGGTAAGGCCCAAGCGCTTCTTCCCCCCCCCCCCCGAAGGAGGGATGGGGGGGGGGGAAGGGAGGTTTTACGGCAGCCGTGCCGCTGCAGCCGGGCAGGCATGGGGGAGGAAACGATTGGAATTTTCAGCAAATCCAGCTCAGCCGGTGTGTCAGCTACACAAGAGGGAGAGCTGGGCCAGGCAAGGACCGGGCCGGACTCCATCCAGCTCGGGCCAGGCCCTGCCCTGTCACCCCGGGCCCAGATGGCCCCACCAGGCCGAGCCAGCTTGGCAGAGCCAAGCAGAGACTCTGAGAGCGTCTGGCATCCAGCTCGGACCTGTTCAAGCAGCCCGGCAAAGAGCACGTGATCTTCACACTGCCGGAGAGAGAGAGACAGAGATTAACTCTCTCCATGCCTAGACTAAACTCACAGACATCCATCCTTCCTCGCAGAGAGAAGAACGAGTGAAGACATCTACATAGTGCGGCGCAGAGACTTAATAGTCAGTAAGGAAAGCAGAACTGATACCTAGAGAGAGGTGCATGAGAAGTTGCTTCAAAAGTGAAGCTGAAAACTCTTTTAGAGAACCATGGTTGGGGACTGAGCTAATAAATTCTCTGTAATATATGAAGATATAGTCCAAAGGAGGATGTGAGGTTCTTATTGCAGCCAATGAACTGAAATACCTAAGTACAGACAAGTAAGTGTTAAAAAAGTACAGCCTGATGAGAAACTAGAACTAAGAGAGAGGAGAGGCTGTGACTCAGAGCCCTGGTCCCGGGGAGAATGCTAGAGAACCTGAGTTGTCAGGAGAACCTGTGCTGCTAAGCACAGAAGAAGGGATTTTCTTTGTTGCTGCAATTGAACTGGGCATCCTTAAAACAGGTACCCTGTGGACTGTTCATAACTCACTATAGTGGCTGTGGGAAGGCTACTGGTGTGGGAGAGATCCACCATTAAGTTGGACTTTACTCCGGGCGGCGGTTAATGGTGAGGCAGAAGACCCATAAAAACTGTATTTTTTTCTTACAGAAGATCCATGGTGTAAGCAAAAGAAACTTCTCTCCCTAAATGAACTGGAACAAGAGCTGTTTCTAAGGTGGTAAACTGACTGGAAGTCAAAGTGTTGTTTTTTGTATGTTGTCAGGGAGAATGAAATGGAGAGGTGGGGAAGGAGGGGTGGTCTGAAGAGTTTGTTCTAGTTTTTTTTTCTTGAAGTTTTTTTTTTTGTTTTTTTTTTCCCCTTTGTCTTAGATATATTAATAAAACTTCTTTGTACTTCATAAAGTTTGAGCCTGCTTTGCCTACTCCTAATCCTTATCTCACAACAAGCAATCAAGTAAATTTAAGTAAGTGTGCTAGCATTTAGCCACAAACCTAAATAAGCGAACTAAAACCACGACACCCTCCTTTACACCAGTGACCTCACAGAGCAGGATTTTGCACTGTGATAGATACACATGATAATATATAAAACCAACCAAACAACAAAAGCAGCAAGTTGTCATTTGAAGGCAACCCAATTCATAGTGGAACAAGTTTTATCTCCCTTTTCAACCATATCGTGCCCAGAATCTGATCCAGCACTTGGAATCACAATTTTCCTCCGTTTGCCTAGATCTGGGATAAGAGTTAATCTCACCTGAGAGCCACACGAAAACCTGTCTCAAATAGTGGCCAAATGATGGTGTTTGCCTTCACAGAAAGCCTGGGCAGGAAAAATTCTTTAAGTCCACCCCTCTTAATAGTATATTTGATGATTAAACTTTATCAAGCTCAGCACCATGAAAGAGAAGGTTATTTCAACCCAGGATCAGACTCCTGGACTTTAATCCTCCTTGCATTGATGCATCAGGGAAGTAAAAGCTGCTTTCCTACACAGAACCACAGTGTCACTGATCATCCTTGGCCACAAAGCCCAGGTACAGCCAGTGTTCAGAGGTTTTCCCATCCACACCAGTCCACTGCAAAATCAAAATATAGACCTGGTTCTCTCCCTGCTGTGATTCCTTTCACCTCCAGCCTCCCAGTCTGCACAGCAAGCAGCCTCCAGCTCACAGAAATGCCCTGTTTGAATTTCCATCTGTCAACAACATTAAAGCAGAGCCACTGCTGCAATTACAAGTGTACACAACAATCCCGGCGGCCGGTGTCTTTAGCTCATCCCAAGATGCATTAAAACAGTACCAGGAGAGACTGGGCTCTGTTGGCTCAGCTGTAAATCTGCACAAAAAAACCCCACGTGTCAATCACAGGACGTCCCTGCTCTTTCACAATGCATAATTTAGCTCCTACACTTGTCAGGTTCTCCACGCCGCTCCTGCCCCCGATGGTGGATGCGCCCATGAACTCGACTGTCACCAACAGAGGAGAACAGCACGTGGAAGTGAACAGGCTAAAGGACACTTCTTTTCCTTTCACTAGTCAGGAAAGTTTAGCTGGGCTTAAATTTTTAATGCTCAATGGGTAAAACAGCCCAAGGGATGACGGATGTTGACAAACAACTGCACTTTGAGGAGGAAGGCCGTGTTTGGGTGAGACACAGGAGGGGATAAATGCTGTCCCTGTTCCAGGTTGATATAACAGGGAGATTTTAACTAAATTATGGAAAAATCTACGTTACATCCTACCCTTATAGTGCTGAAAACAAAGCCTCCCACACCACCACGGCCCTGCCACTGCACTTGGAGGCAGGTTGTCCTTCCTCATATGAATTACAATTGCTGAAGGGCCTTGTCAGGAAGGATGAGAATTTCACACTCAGCTACATCAGGCAGTAGTTACCCACTGCTTACACCACAGTTAATATGCAATAAAGAAGAAATCTCTGTCCCAGGACGTGACATTAGAGCTGATCAGTGCCAAAGCTACAGACCATAAGGACAGCTTCACACTTGCCTCAGCTAGTTCATGAATAAACATCCAATTCATTCAAATGAGTTCTATATTAACTAATTTAAATAATTTTCATTTTGCTTTGAATGGTAAACAGATCTATTCTGCCAGGATAGTTGAGTTTGCAATTCAAATTACACACCGATTTGTAATGAGAAAAATATAATTAATGGCAAAGCTTGAAGTAACTACAATTTTACTCCTTTGATTTCCTGTGGAGGAGGGGCTTGGAGGGTGAAGCTCACAGGCACACGAGCACTCACACCATCCTGCCACGAACCAAGACATTTTATTGTCACCTCAGGTATTCCTGATCTGGTGACTGCAACCATCACGTCACAGGAGGACAGAACATGACTTGACATTTTACTCACAGGCCACGGGCACCATGATGCAAACACTAACGTCACCCCATAAATAACAGAGCAGCAGTCTGTAAATTCATCAGCTTCCTTCCATTTGGATCATAAACTACAATTATTTGGCAGCCGCCTCTTAAAAGCTCCGTGTGAGTCGGACTTTAAATCAAGTTCTATTGATCTGCTGAACTGAGCCAGCCCATTTTGTTGCATCTCTCTCCCATCTAATGAAATTCTCTGTCCCATCACTCTGCCATCCTTGTCTGGCATCACATTTATGAGATGAGCACCGATCACTCCAACCTGACTCGTGAGCAGAAGCAGAGCATTGTCCCAGTGCTGTCATTCTGGCTGTTAAACAAGCCCATTTTGGCAACTCTGCTTTTTAACCAAAGCCTTCAGCTCCTGATTAAAATCCCAGCCTAATGAGAGATAACCAGTCCCAGCCATGCTGCTTGCATGGTCCAGCCAACAGACACACTCCCTGTAATCAAGATGTGCAGAACTGATCCCTTCAGAAATGGGTCCATGCAATTCAAAGCTGCTTTTTGTTTCTCACAAAGGTCTGACAACAAATTAAAGTGCAATGCTAAGAAGGTTTAAAAAAACATCCACAGAGTTCATAAAAAACCATCAGTTTCTCTTTCACCAGTGCATACATTCTATGTTCTGAAGGTTCAGATCCTTCTTGGGCATTTTAGATGCCTCATTCCAAAATATGAGCCAAGATCTTAAATCTCTTTTGAAATAACAACCCACACATTTATTTTATTCTTTCTGAGAATTATACTATGACATATTCAACAAAGTTTATTCACTGAGAATGGGAGTGGGGAAAATAAACTAACAAACTCCCCTCCCCCCAAAAAAACAAAAACAAGAAACAAAACTAACACAAACCAGGGCAGCTGCCCACATTTAAGACCCTGGAGTACAGTTACATCACCCACCAGAGGAGAAGGGATGTAGGACACACTGCACACTTGCAGTCACTCAAGCAAGGCAATTCACACTGAGTGGCCACGACCCAAAGGGCAAATTCCAACAGACCCATGAAAAGCAGTTGCCTCTGGCTCCAAGGGAATTGTTATTTTCTATTATGACATTCAGTAAGCTCTGTTACCCCCCTGACCCTCACATTTTGAGATTTAGTCTGTAGCACTGTACACCTTTCTGGTAACACTGATTGTAATCCACATAATAAAATGTACTTTAAGAGGCCAATAAAATAAAACACCTCACCCCTCTCACATCAGCTTGATTTACTCTGGTGCTAAGCCAAGAGATTTCTCAGCTGTATTTATCTTCAGGACTTCTTTTTTTTTTTTTTTTTTAAACAATCAATCTTGTGTTTATTCAAAATACACAGACCAGAACAAAAGGATAAGTTTAGCTCAGAGTTGGGCATATGCAAGGCAGGGATGTCAGCTTTGATTCAGAGACTGTGTCTACAGCTCACTTCAGGAGGAAGTCAGGGAACACCTACTCCAGGAGAAATCCCACATGGCACACAACTGGCACATGCACTGCTTCCAATGGCCACAGGTAGCAGATAGGAAAAGAGTAACTTCAGCATCAGAACCCTTAAATGAGACTTTTCTTAAATGCATGCACAAGCTGGAGGCTGAATACTCATCCCTTCTTCCCTTGATCCAGAAAAAATGGGATATATGGCAGGATATCCTAATACTAAGGATTAACACTCTGCCACTGCTTGGAGCAATGTGGCAGCAAGGATACACCACAGCTGCTCTCTTGATGCACATAGCCTATATATATACATTTATATTCTTATACACTAGGGATCAAATTGTATTATTAACAAACTGCCCCACATGGGCCACTCAGGAACCTACAACACTTCCATTCAATTTTTTTGTGCACCTAAGAGCTGCCAATCAGGACACACCCCAACCAATGATGACCAAATTCTGCTATCTTTAATCACGTGGATCTACCACTGGAATTAAAAGCTGACAGAGTCTGGTGGCGGAAGGTTTTAAACTTTCAGGGCAAAACACTTCTGAGTGCAAAGTCAGCTTCTGATTTTGGTTATACCCAAACGGATCTGGCCTATTTCAGTTTGTTCCCGCTCTTGAACTTCACCCCTCCTTTCTACAAGAACAGGACAGTTTTCTCCCCAAAGTGAAAATCACAGCATTGTAGTTCAGCAGTAAGAAGACAGATCCTTATGGAAGTGCCTTCTGTTGTCACCAACTAGGGCAGAAATGCCTTTCCTGGAGGCTGAGTGGCAAACTGAACCCTGTGGGTACCTCACCCACATCCCCCAACACCAGCAGAGGACCTGGAGTTCCCATCCCAGACCACCCAGAAACCTGGAGATGAACCCACAGCCCAACACCAGAGCAGGACCCCAACAGAGCAGGCAGGACTCACCATCTGGAGGCATCAGGACCTTGTTGTTCTGCGTGCACCAGCCCACGGGGTGCAGGTCTGCTGTCATCACATCACACCAGAAGTCTGCCCTGCGGTCGTCGCCGTAGCCGCAGTAACGCAGCAGCAGCAGCTGCCCGCAGGTGGTGATGATCGTGGCCACCCAATATGTGTCTGGGTTGCTCTTGTTGGCCACTTCTAACTTCATCCCTGGCTGGAAACTGCTCTGAAGGCTGATCTCAACCTTGCAAAATGAGAGAGGCACGGTGTTACTTGTTCTGCTTCGCAGGGAGACCCTGTCTCCCCTGGAAATCCTGCACTGAAGAGCAGCCCTGGGACAGGACATGAGCTGATTGTGCTTCTTAATCCAAACACCTCCTTCTCCACCTGTCTGGGCAGCTCCATTCCTACTTCACTGGCTCACATCCCCTCATGCAAGTCCCACAGGCTCCAAAGTGCAGGAGTGGTACCTCCATGTGTACTGCATCCAAGAGAGGACTGGCACCCATCTTCACTCCCTGAACCTCACTAATGCCTGGGATACAGCCAGCATAACTCAATGAAGCTTCAGCTCCCACTGCACAGCTCCACCAGGCAAATCACAGGACACATGCAAGGTAGAAAAGCCTGTGCATGAAGCACCTCTAGGAGTAAAGCCCAACTACAATAATTCGGCACATAACAACACTGAAGAGGCATAACAACACCTCTAGAGGCTTGACAAGCATCAAGGGCCGAATGCTGTACCAGGCAGACCAAGGAGAGAATTTCCACTGCACCCATCCTCAGCAGCTCAAGCCTCAACCAATTCCCCCTCCCAGCACCCTGGAAAATGAGGTATTACCTGCCCCTGGAAGAAGCAAATTGTCTGGGTCACTGTCCTGCCATCTGATGGAGATGTCACTTCCATTGATCTCAGCAGTGACAGGTCACCTGTAACTCAGGACCCTGGAGATGCCAGTGCATCTCTTTTGGGACACTGCTGGCACTGCTGATGAACACCAGGGCCTATTGTAGCATAACCTGTGTCCCAAGGACCAGTGAGATGCTTTGAGCTGCTGCTGATAAAGAAGAGGTGGATGCCAGTTTGCTGGTGAGGTGCCAGCCTTGTCTTCACCAAACCATCCAAAAATGTAACCTGTAACTCCTTAGGAGATGTTTAAGGACAGGGTCTGACAGGTTCCTTAGAACCTTATCAGCAACTGAAACCAGAGGGATTGTAAATGTGGGTAAGACTGGCTCTGATTAACTTCCAATTGAAATGGCAGGTTAAAATGCCTCTTTTACTCACAATGATAAATATAACATGGTCTGCTTGGTCAGCTGAGGATTTCACAGACATGGGGATGCCAAGCTGCTGAGAAAACACTCCTCTGACCCCACAGCAGTAATCCCTCACTCATCCAGCTCCAGCTTCTGACCCCAGGGCTGCCCAGCCAAACCCATTTATCATTCTCAGGTGGCAGCACTCCATGTGCCTTTCCCTTTGTGGGCACTTCCAGAAGAATCAATGCCCAGAGTCACAGAACAGCTGAAAGGGACCTCTGAAGATGGTCTAAAACTGAAGGTGGTCTGTGATATTCACTGCTTTACTCAGTGCTAAGACAAGATCACAGTGATGCTCAGAGTCCTCATAAATAATCCAGGGTACAGACTGGCCCAGTACAAACTGGATCTCCTGGCCTCCTCCCAGTACAGACTGGCAGCTGCAGCCCAAAACACCTGAGCCTGATGACTGCAGAGTGATTGATTTGTTGGTTTTCTCCCTGTGCTCACCATAACACCAACGTGGCACTCTGGAGGCAAGGTATTTGTGACTGGAAATCACATCAAGAGTAGAATCAAACAGACAGATAATATCATCTTCTCTGAGGATTTTTTTTTTTATCTTCTCTTTCAGGTTTTTGGCCAGGTTTCTGAGGCTCAAGTTTCAGATTGTGAAGCAGTCACCAAGGACTACTCCCAGCACCAACCTGTCCCACAATCCCAGGACTGAGGTGCTGTGAGACACTGCAGTCAGCAGGACCAGCAGGATGAGCTGGGCATCTCCACACAACTGAAGACATCCTCAAGGGCTTCATGAAGCCCAAAACTTTCTACCTTGGGCCTGGAGCAGAAATCTGGGACAAGAAAGTCCAATAAAGAAACAATAAAGAAATCTTTCTCCAACAAAGTCAACAAAAAGCACTGCCCTGCAATTCTCCAGTATAGAGAATTATGGTCCTTCACCCTGCAGTACTCCACTGTTGTTAAAATGAAAGCAAAATAGGGAATGGAGGGCTGTAGTGCTGAATGACTCTGCCAGTCAGTAAATCAGGCATTAAAAGGAGTTTTGGAGAAATAAGACATTCTTGTGAGATGTTTCTCTACAGGCTGGCATGGACAGCAAAGAATGTAGAGGGGAAGATAGGTGAAAAGAAAAAAATGAGTGCATTGTAAGCAAAAGGAGAGAAACACAAGCCCTCAAAAATGGAAAATCTGAACCAAAGGCAGAGGATAAGGGGGTGGCACAGACACAGAGCTCCAAGGTGTGACTGCAAACACACCAAGGTCACCCAACACCAGCTGGGGGGGCTATTCCCACTCAGGTTGTCATGTGTGTGGACGGATGATTTCTCCCCAAACTGGTCAGCCTCCACTACAGTTCTCCAGGGAGCCCCTGAAAACCAGAAGAGGGAAGGTGTCCAACACCCACGAGGCTCAGAGGAAGCACGTACGTGTTTGAAGGAGGTGTGGGGAGCAGCACTGGCTCCTGTTTCCTCCAGGAACTCGTCCCAGTTGAAGTCTGCATCCTCAATGCTGGAGCCCTCATCTGCTCAAAAGCAAAAAAAAAAATTATTAAAAATGAGAGAAGGAAAAGCAGCCTAAAACACAGCCAAAGAAGGCAAAAGTTGTGTCAAAGAGTTCAGGGTGAGAATAGCAACCAGTATAAACATCAACAGAAGGGAAAACAGAAAGCTTGCTTTAAGGATCTGTGTTTTGACCAGCTCTTACTACACTTTCAGCAGACTCTGGGGCTTTAGCAGCCAACACTGAGACCAGAAATTACTCTGCTTCCATGGCAGTGGGGGCACAAAAACTGTCACACACTGCAACAGGCACTTGTGCTCTTTTCTTTTGCATTTGATGACTCCCTGGCTGCCAGGGAGGTGGCTGCCTGCCCACTGTCACCGAGGTGCAATGTCCCTGTCCCCTGAGAGTGGCTCACCCAGCCCTGTTAATTACAGCAGTGCCCCAGTGATAAATTAGAAGATGCTTCTGTTGGCTGAGCCATGTGTAGACCAAACACCCCAACTCTTGGGGTGAGGGAGACCCATTTTCATTCCTGCCATCCCCCTCCTCCTCCTTCCTCAGCATCACTGCACCCATAAATCTCAGATGAACCCCCCAAGCCTCCCTCTTCCCCCAAGACCACAGCTGCTTTTCCCAAACCCCCCAGCACACCTCACTAGACCCCTACTGACTTCTTGCTCCCTGCTCCCCTGCAGATTTGGGGCTCTGCACCCTCTGTCCCCCATCCACACAATCCCTCCCCAAAGGAAGATTTTATTTTCTTTCCTCATAACCACACTGAGGCAGAGCCAAGGCCCCAAACCATCTCTGAAACGCATACAGCAATAATTAAAAATAAATCTTCTTTCACTTACAGAAAATCAGCCAAATCTGATTGTTTTCATTTTGTTCCCAAGCAATCTCACAAGCCCAGTTTCATCCCCAGAGCAATGAGCTCTTTACAATAAGCATTTATCAGGCAAACTCTGCAAGACCCTTTACCTGCCCAAACATTCATCAGAGTGGTCATGATGTAATTAAAGTGACTCATGACAAACTGAATTAAGAACCCTCCCCAGACAGTTTTATGAAGAAAAAGGCAAGGTTAATTTATTGCAATTATTGCTACAGGTCTCCAGTTTCCAGGACCAGAGAAAATTATGTTGTGCAAGGGGAATCTCTCATTATTAAAAGGGGAAGACAGAGTTTCTATTTGCTGCCTGTGGCACCAGACTCATGTAGGTGAGGGAAAAAAACGGGGATCAGAAGAGAGTTTTTGAGACAGAGCTGGTGGAGGGTAAAGATCTGTCTGGGAGTTCAAAGCTGAGCTGTCAACACTATTAAACATTTGCACGCTGCTGCATCAAGTCTGACTCCTTGCCCTAAACTCAAACAATCTGCTTAAATAAGGAGATGCAAATCAACGTTTACTCCAGTGATAAAGAGACCACCAGACGACTCTTCAACTCAGCAAGAAATAACCCAACTCCATGATTACAATCCAAAACCAGACAAATCCAAGGCAGAATAAAGAATGGGCTTTGTTTTGATTTTCTGCAATCACTGCAAAAACCTTCAGGCACAGAAGCTGGCTCTACTTGAGATATCTGACCCAGAATGAGGGGTTTGTTCAACCTTGACTGAATGATAAGCCACAACTTAACCACAAGGCAGGAGCTTGGTGGAAAAAATTCTGTATCATGCAGGCAGGCAATTTAGATGAACAGGGATATTTTTCATCCTTCATGCCTGCAACCCTGCAGAATTAATGTTACAGAGAAGAGCTGGGTGCAGAGATTTCAAAGGCTGAGCCTCTAAAACCAAGCGTGTTAGTCCATCAGTAGATGGGCAGATATGATTGTCCATCCCAGGCTGAAAATTGCTTGAGCAACTTTTTACCCTGAGCACAACCAACCCCCATCTCACCAAAAGCCAGAAGCTCTTGACATGAAAAGCTTGAAGTGCATCATCCCCTCTGCCTCATGGCTCCCTGCTCCTGCATCCATCTGTCTGTGGGGTTGGGATGGGCTGTTCCAACAACCCCAAGGGCATCTTCACCTCAGGACATGGACAGGGAATTTCGAACAGGCTGGAGTCACCATCCTTGGAGGGATTTAAAAGACACACAGATGTGGCACTTGGGGACATGGACTGGTGGTGGCCTTGGCAGTGCTGAGGGAATGGTTGCACTCAAAGCTCTCAGAGGTCTTTCCCAACCTAAATAATTCTGTGATTCTGTGACCTCCAGGCCAGCCCTGGGCTCTCTTCTCTCCTGTTCAGACACTTCCATTTCAGAGCATGAGCCCTTTCCCTCAGTCCAAGATGCTCTCTGTGCTCTCAGTTTTTGTTCCTGTCTTTGCTCTGATCTCCTGTGTGACTCCAGCTCTCCTTCAGCACACCTCCTTTTCTCTAGGACTCCTCTGCAGTGTTTCATTCCACAGAGTAGAGGTTTTCAGCAAGCTCAGTGCACAATCTCCAGCCCTTGCAAGGAGCAATGTCTCCGGGGGGGGGGGGGGTCAAAGTCTTTTCCAGAATCTGGAAAAAGCTTTTTAATAAATATAAATAGATGCTAGTCATGGATGCATCAAGTCCTGCTGTGCTTCACAACCTTATTAACCCCGACCCACTCTGCCATGGGCCAGCACAGAGACACTCACTGGCAGGTTCTTTCACATGCTGCCAGGCAAAACTCACAACAGCACCTGTTTAATAAAATATCAACCAGATCTCTCCTTTCTAAACCCAAATGAAGAGGCTTCAAGGCCCGGAGGTGAGGCAGAGTGAGAGCTGCAGCCTTCCCTCCCTGTCAGCTCATTCCTCTCTGACACATCACCAGCCTGGCTCCTCTACCGTGTTTTATCTGCAGACTTTATCAGGAAATTACTTTTACAAGGTCTGTAAAAATAATGTCAGAGTACTCATTTATCACAGCATCAGTGGTTTATTTTGCTTCATTTCACCACAACGAATTTTGAAGGGACTGTGTTTTCAGAATGGTTTTTTAATGGCCTTTGTTGCCTGCTGGAACTCTGGCAGGGGGGCATCCAGAGCAGGCACAGGGATGAGAGCAGCCCAAAGGATCCACACAGGCTGCACACAAATCTCCTCATCCATCAGAAAAACCCAACTGCTGAGGAGCACAGGACACCCTGAAAGGTGATAAATCTGCCATTAAACCTATTTTACATACCAGCTTCCTTTCCAATTATTGGTACTTAGGTCCAGGGCTTTTTCTTAATGAAAGAGTCAAGGCTGGCTGGTTTACAATACGGTGATGTATAAACAAGCCCAGGATGGCAAATAAAATCAACAAGTCATTATCTGTGAGCCTCTCAATGGCTTTAAAGTGCTCATGCATTGATACTATAAAAAGGCAACTGTTCCAGCTGTTAACAGCCCCCTGGGACATTCAGCTATGCCAAAGAAAAGGGATAAAAGACCCAAACTCTGTGGCTCCAGAAACACAGATTTTTTTTTTTTTTTCTCCCAGGTTTCACTGTAGGAGAAAGCATTTAAGGCAAATTGCTTAGACATCTTATTTATAGCACCTAGATACACATATATGACTTTTTGAGTGAACAGAGCACTGAAGTGCTCACACACCAGGTGTGGGGAGAGGGAGACACACAGACACCTGATCAACCACAAACCTCTGGCACGGCCTTGGGAGAGTCATCGAAATCCTTATCCCCACAGAAATTTAGGCCTTGAAGGCCAGTTCTTCTCACTCCCAAAAAAATGTCCATGGTTGGCCAACTGAACCTCATCTTAGAGGCTCCTATCTCTCTACCACAGATAAAAACAGATCCAGTGGTGACCAGATCAGCCCAGATGTGCCCACTCTGGAAATCCAAGGATCTGGCGTCCAAGGAAACAGGAAAATCACTGAGCTGCTACAAGAAGTGAGGAAAAGTAAAGGCTGGGTGGCCAAATTTCTGACATGCTGAGGGAGAAGCAGGGAAAAGCTTGGCATCAGAAAGAAAGTAGGTTAGGTCTAGCCATACTGTACTTTTTTGTCATATGACACAGTCTCCTCCTGTTAAGGTTGGATATGGGAAGTTAAAGCTCCTAATTCCATCAGAAATCACCAGAATGCAGCACCTACTTTTCTGTACCTACCAGAGAATGCACGAATTTAGCACAGCAAATCCTCAAACCTTCAGGAGCCCATCCCAGAGCCCTACAAAGCATCCAGTCATGAGCACAAGGACAACATGTGACCAGCTCTCCTCTGGCTGGTCCAGTGTTTCTGAAGTCCCCTCCCCCGAAATGCTCAAAAAATAATGAAGGAAATGAGGTGGAAGGTCAAAACAAAGGAGAAATACTGTATTTTCTCAATGTTTGTTTCATCTCTCAACCACAAAACTTACAACAGAATAAAAAAATGGTGGGGAAGCTGGGAGAACACAATATGATGCCTTGGGAAAGGTTTGCCATGGCTTTTTGTTCAAATTTTGAATAGCTGATATATATTGTGGAAGAGATACAGAAGAAGAGCTCCTATTTCCCATCAATCATGGGACACAATCATGGAACCCATAAGACTCAAAAAATGGCTTGGACAACCATTCCCAGCTCCTCCCTGGCTTCCAGCTCTACCTGTGAGGAGCAGTGACAGTGACAAGGACTCATGGGGGTGGAGGGGAGCTCACCTGAATCAAACTGCTCCCCATCACCATTGGCCAGGCTGGGATCCTTCTCTGGGGAGAGGGGCTGGGTCTCTCTCATGCTGGCAAGGAAGGATGCCCTCGTCTCCATGGCTCAGAGGAAGAGGCTTTGCCTTCCTAATTCATCCTGCAGCAAGGAGGACAAGCTGAAAGGAAAATTTAAAAAAGCAATGAGTGATTTATTTTACACCAGCCCATTCCCTCAGCCTTTCCCGATGGTTTTCGTGTCATCCCATCTCGATACAGTTGGAATAAAAGATCTTAGAAGTCTTTTCCAGTCTAAACAATTGCAGGATTCTCTGGTGACCCTTCCATCCATCCTGCTCTTGTCTCCAAGCTGAAGCTGGGGGTGAATGAAAACCACAGCAAAGGACCTTTGTGGCAATAATTTCATAACAGCAACAGCAGAAACAATGACAACACAGAAGATAAGAAGGAAATAAACAGCACCCACAGGTTTCACATGTCAAAGTTCCCTCCAGCTCCCAATGCCACCAACAGAGGGAGAAGGACCAACCCACAAGGCAGCACAACCCATGCTAAAAAACCAAACCAAACAAAAATAGGCAAGAACCATCTCCACCATCTTCCAGCCATTTCAGCCTTTGAATTCCAGCTTTCTGATGGCTAACACTGTGTGAGATGTGTCTCACTCCATAAATACTCAAACTTCCAAAGCAGGAGAGCTGTGGTAATCAAACACAGGAAACACTGGAGTGAAAATAAATACTCATGAGAGAGACACTGGAGTAACTCTATAAAATAAAATTGAGCATGCAAAATGCAGATACCTTCATGAAATGGTGCTGGCTGCAACTGCTTATTGAATGAGGACTGACCTGAAGTAACTGTACCAGTTTCAACATGCAGGGTAGCAAATACTAACTCATTTTAAATTGGGTTATGTTAGCAGAGGAGATTCTTCTAATAGGAATGACCACAGTGAATTCAAAGTGGAATAAAAATACACAGGAATGAAAAATTATATGAGAAAGGACATCCAGGTTGAGCAGACTAAATGAGAACTGTATTTCCAGCCACAGCAAGCCACCAGACAAGCAACACCCTGAGACACACCTTTAGGAGTAGATTAAAAAGAACTCCAAAGTGAGCTTTTCAGTAAAACTCTGAGATGCCAATGAATTACGAGGTGTCAAAGGACGACTGAAAACGAGAAACCAAGAGCTGGGGTTATGGGCACAGAGGGAACCAGCTACTCACACAAGATATGCTAAAGCAAAGACAGGCAGTAGGGAAGGTGTGTCCCCAGAATAGCGGATGGGGAGGACTGGTCCTGCTTATTAGAGGAGCCTCCAAATCGTGCATGACAGAGGGAACTGTGCTGGCAGCACCAGTGCCAAATGCTCTGCAAAGAAGTGTGACTAAAAGTAGGAAAGAAGTTTACTGCCAGAGGCCAGGCAAAGCGGGATGTAATAAGATTGTAAAAATATATGGGATTTTTTCAACTTTTACTACTCTGGAGGCATATTCTAGAAGACTGGATATGATGGTTATAAAACAGAAAGGAGGAGAGTGTTCTGCTGTGGATTTCTCACTCCCAGTTTTTAAGGCTGATCCAATGGTGATTTAGAAGAAGAGATGGATGTGTGTGAGCAGCTACATTAGAACTGAAAAGGATGAGGAGCATGTCACATGCCTGATATCCATTAGCTGGACCATGGTGGGACTGGCTGCTGAAGCAATCACAGCTGCAACTAAACCCTGCAAAAATCACTGTGTCACAAAAAAATCACTGGTGGAAGCAAACTACCAAGGCAGGAGATTCAACCCCTCAGTGAAGATTGTCAGACAATGTTAGAAATTTGTGTTCCCCACCCCAAAGGAATCTGCTTATGAAAGGAAATAAAAAAGTATTTTTATAAAGGAAGATCATAAAGCAGCTCAGAGCAATATGGTTGTTGGTCTCTTCAAAAAGTGCTCAGCAGACTTTAAGAACTCCACAAATAAAACCCTTTTCCCACTGCCAGGGCCACTACAGCACTTCATCTTCATGCTTTGTTGACATGAGACTTGCTAATGAATTAAGTGTATTATAGACCCCGAGTATTCTGAGTGCAGCTAACCTCAGAACATACACATCACTCATCCCCAGTGTATATTAAGTTTCAATTAACCAGAAAACTAGAAGCAATCAGTTTACTGAAAGTCAAAAAAAAACCCCACTTCTCCTCTGGTAGAGAAACACTTCCGTAAATATTATTAATAATAAATGAGTTAAGTATCAGGACTTTACATCAGGCTTGTTAAATGTGAGAGGAGGGGAGATGCCAGCTGAAGCTAAATCTTGGGTGGATGTGGCTGTTTCCATTTTTGCCTGGGACCAGACAAGGATGGAAGGTAACCTGGGTGTACCAAAAAAATTCAAAGAATGGAGAGTAACAGAGAGATCAATTCAAACATAACAAATCCATCATCTTAAAGAGAGCTCAGGGGTAACAATATAAATACCAAGAAGAAACATAATCCTCTTGGTATTGTAGTTAAATCTTCTGATGCCTCTATGATGCTGATAAAACAAAGTTATGAGCTGATAAAAAGCTGAAGGCGCCCAATCAGACAACAACAGTATTTGCTTTGGTTTTTTTTTTTTTTTTTTTTTTTAACACAGCCATGTCCCAAGTCTGCCACCAGACTCATGAGAGGGACTCAAACCCCTGGATCACAGAATTTCCCATCAGAAATGGAAAGTGGATGGGCAAACCAGCAGGAACCTGCCCAAGCTGTCTGCAACATGACTGGGACCCATCCTCAGTGGGGCTGGGTTTGAGCCCATTTCAATTAAAAGGGGGAAGTCCAGAATCTCTGAGGCACATCCAGCAGCATCAACATTTTGGGGGTTTTTAATTCTATTTTAATGTATTTTTTGCTTAAGCTATGGACAACTTACTGGTTTTGAAACATCATGAAGACAGCATCCACATCCCAAGAAACTGCATCTATTAGAGGCCATTACTTGGCTTATTTTGGGAACAACAAAGTTAAGGTAGAGGAGAGCACTTCAGAATTTTCCCAAAACCACGTGGCAACAAGACCAAACTCTTATGCAAACACCAGCTTCAAAACAGCTCTGAGCTTTAGTGTTGATATAACTAACTAGCAAAGAAAGCTGACACAGGGTATTAATTTTTCACTTCTTATTAATTGCTGCTAATTAACACTTCAAACAGAGTCCCCAGCCATCCTGTTAACAGTATGTCCTGGGTTGACTGTATGATGCTTGTATCCCCAATCGTCTGTCCTGCTTATGCCAGGTATTAAGTTCTGTAGCTTTAAGTTAGGCCCAGAGAGAGAGAGAGTGAAGAGGGTGAAGGGGGGAGAGAAAACGCACACAGTTTGTCTACAGGAGTTACACCTTACTCCCCCGGAAATTCCTTCAGAGACTGCGCTCGAAGCGGAGACAGAAAAAATAGAGATAAGCTCTCTGTGTGTGCTCTTGGAGTTCGCAGCTGGGTGCTCTCGGAAATCTCTCGGCTTTTGCAGAGAGAGAGAGACTTTATTTCTTTTTCTGGTTTATTTCTTCTGGGACTGGTCAGCATCTCTGTGGTCCAAGACATCAGGACAATCCCCCGGGGGCCCCCTGACTCTGCAGCCGGGCCTGGCCATCGGCCCCAGCCTCTGGAGGGACTGAGGCTGACACAGCCGCACCCACAGAAGGACTCTCTGGATCCACCATCTCTTCAGAGAAAGGAGAGGTTTCATTGTTTTATATCATTCAATTTTTGTTCCCAAACTTGTGAATATTCTGCTTATTAAATAAATAGTTTTTTCCACTTTTTCTCTCAGGAAATCTTTTCCCGAACCAGTTTGGGGGAGGAGTGGCTGAAATTGGCTTGTCTAGAGGAGACCCCCTTGGAGGTCTCCTCCTAACATTTGCCCTAAACTAGGACAAATATTTTGGCGCCCAACGCGGGGCTCGAGAAAGTGGAAAAAGCTTGTACTGATTGCATTTTGGTGGTGCTGACTCTGTATTGGGATAAAGCAGTCAGTAGCCATGTTGCCTGGGTTCATAGTGTCTCTCTGCGTGGGGGTAGCCATGTCTCTCTCGTCCCTAGGCTTGTTTGAGGTGTTTATCGCTTACTGGTCCCTAGGTTTGTTTTCCTATCCACAGATAGCTCCAGTATTGTCCTTGGCACGGAGTTTTTACAGTAGAGGGGCACGGATTAAAATTGTTATTTTGCTGGGCATGGTGATAATGATTTATAGAGAGGTAGCAAAGGTACTGGGGATTGTTCAAAATATGTATGGTTTGTTGTTTCTCCATCCTGCCCTGCGTCCTAGTTTCAGTAGCATGTTTTGGGGGTTTGTTAGTAATGGCACCCAGTTTGTTGGAGGAGGGGGGGGTGAGGCCTCCCAGCCTTTTCTTCCCTTCTTCTCCTTTCAATCTGTTACATCATTTTTTGAGAATGTTCAGTTTTCCCTGGATGCCAAAGATACCACCCTTCTGATATTTCAGATATTTCAGCTGGTGGGTTTCCTCTATACGGCTTACAACTTTTCAAGAATCAGGGCTGATATGTCCAGAGGGACTGAGGAGACACCCGACCCAGTAATGGGCCCAGTTGTGGAAAATCCTGAGTGGTGGGGGGAATGGGAGGATATGGGCCAGATCTTGAAGGAATTCTCAGAACCCATAGCTTGGGACTTTCCACGTGACCAAATACAGAATCCAGCTGAGGTGGCAAAATATCTGAAAGAGAAGTGTAATGATGGTTCTAAGGAGGAAAGGATCATTGCAATAAGCTGGGCCCTGGCATATGCTTATCACACGCTGCTAGATACTGTAGGGCAGCAGATAGAGGCAGGGGGGCAGGAAGATGAATCAGTAGCCACCCCAGTCACTCAGGCTGCGGTGGCTACCCCAGTCACTCAGGCTGCGGTAGTCACCCCAGCCACTCAGGCTGCGGTGGCTGCCCCAGTCACTCAGGCTGCGGTGGCTACCCCAGTCACTCAGGCTGCAGTAAATACGCCAGTCACTCAGGCTGCAATAAATACCCCAGTCACTCAGGCTGCAGTAGATACCTCAGTTGCTCAGGCTGCAGTAAATACCCCAGTCACTCAGGCTGCAGTAGATACCTCAGTTGCTCAGGCTGCAGTAAATACCCCAGTCACTCAAGCTGCAGTAGATACCTCAGTTGCTCAGGCTGCAGTAAATACCCCAGTCACTCAGCTGCAGTAGTCACCCCGGTCACTCAGTCTGCAGTAGATACCCCAGTCACTCAGGCTGCAGTAAATACCCCAGTCACTCAGGCTGCAGTAGATACCTCAGTCGCTCAGGCTGCAGCTAGACCAGCCAGTGAGCCCAGGCCAGTAGCTAAAACAGACAGTGAGCCTAAGCCACTGGCAGTCGCTGCTGCGGGACAGAAGCGCAAAACCAAAACTGATCGACCAGTGGATGATGATGATGATGATGGCGATGGCGGGGGAGGACCCTCAGGGGCAGCAACTGACTCAAGAGCAGAAGACACTATTGAGTCTTTTTCCCTGAAGGATCTTCGTGGCCTAAGAAAGGATTACACTCGACGACCTGATGAATCTATAATTAGTTGGTTAGTCCGTCTTTGGGATGCCGCAGGCGATGTTACAATTCTAGACGGTACTGAAGCGAGGCATTTAGGACACCTGTCACATGAACCGGCTATTGACCAGGAAACAGTAAAGGGGGCTCACCCTAAGAGTCTCTGGTCACGAGTCTTGGGAGCTGTGGCACGCAGATATCTGTGTACAGACGATCTCTATATGCAGCAGACTCAGTGGAAGACAATAGAACAAGGGATCCAACGCTTGAGAGAAATGGCGTGGCAGAGATTGTTTTCTCAGAGGATCCAAATACACCTAGGAATCCAGACTTGGTAATATGTACACCCATAATGTGGCGAAGACTTATACGACTTGGGCCAGAAGAACATTCTAAGACTCTAACAATAATGAAGCGGGATGAGGGAAATGAGACTGTGCTTGATATGGCGAGGAAACTCCGAGCGTATGCAGATGCCGTGCATGGCCCAACACATGCAAGAATTGCAGCTGTGGAAGAACGTCTACAGAAAATGGAAGATAAGATGGAAGAGAATCACAAGACACTGAGAAAGGACCTTCTCCAAATCTCAGCAGTACAGTTCAGAGGTCCTGTTACCAAACGTAGACGTCCCCCAGACAAGGAGAGAAGGTACCCCTCACGACGTGATCTGTGGTTTTTCCTGTATGATTGTGGGGAAAACATGAGAAGGTGGGATGGAAAACCCACTCCTGCTCTGGCACAATGAGTACGTGAACTGAAGGAGGCTAAGACTCAGAAAGGAAGTTCTACCAGAAAGGAAGCAGCTCCAGTTGCCCACAGCCGATCTGCCAGATGATGATGATGATGATGACGACATGTTCTATCCCCTTGAAGGAACCTCCAAGATGTACACCCAGGGAAAGAAGGATAACCAGGCTTAGAGAGGCCCTGCCTCCAGCCAGGTGGAGGCTAGGGAAAACCGTGTTTTTTGGACTGTGTGGATTCGTTGGCCTGGCACATCAGAACCACAAAAATATGAGGCTTTGGTTGACACTGGTGCACAGTGCACATTAATCCCATCAAGACATGTGGGGGCAGAATCTGTCTCTATCGCTGGCGTGACTGGGGGATCACAGGATTTGACTTTGGTGGAAGCTGAGGTGAGCCTGACTGGAAATGAGTGGAAGAAACATTCTATTGTGACTGGCCCAGAGGCCCCATGCATTTTGGGCATAGATTTCCTCCAAAATGGCTATTTCAAAGACCCAAAAGGACTCAGGTGGGCTTTTGGGATAGCTGCTGTGGAGACAGAGGGCATTAAGCAATTGAATACCTTGCCTGGACTATCAGAGAACCCATCTGCAGTTGGGCTGCTGAAGGGAGAAGAACAACATGTGCCGATTGCCACTTCGACAGTGCATCGCCGACAGTACAGAACAACTCGAGATGCTGTGATTCCCATCCACAAGCTGATTCGTGAGCTGGAGAGCCAAGGGGTGGTCAGCAAAACCCACTCACCCTTCAACAGCCCCATCTGGCCTGTGCGCAAGTCTGAAGGGGAATGGAGATTGACTGTGGACTATCGTGCTTTGAATGAAGTGACTCCACCATTGAGTGCTGCTGTGCCAGACATGCTGGAGCTCCAGTACGAGCTGGAGTCCAAGGCAGCAAAGTGGTATGCCACTGTTGACATTGCAAATGCATTTTTCTCCATCCCTTTGGCAGCAGAATGCAGGCCCCAGTTTGCCTTCACCTGGAGGGGTGTGCAGTACACATGGAATCGGCTGCCCCAGGGGTGGAAGCACAGCCCCACGATCTGCCATGGACTGATCCAGGCTGCACTGGAAAAGGGTGAGGCTCCAGAACATCTCCAATACATCGATGACATCATTGTGTGGGGGAACACGGCAGCAGAAGTGTTTGAGAAAGGGAAAAAAATTATCCAGATTCTCCTAAAGGCCGGTTTTGCCATCAAGAAGAGCAAAGTTAAGGGACCTGCTCGAGAGATCCAGTTCCTAGGGATAAAATGGGAAGATGGACGGCGTCAGATTCCCACTGAGGTTATCAACAAGATTACAGCAATGTCTCCACCAACCAGCAAGAAGGAAACACAAGCTTTCCTAGGCGCCATAGGCTTTTGGAGAATGCATATTCCCGAGTACAGCCAGATTGTGAGCCCTCTTTATCTGGTTACCCGCAAGAAGAACACTTTCCAGTGGGGCCCTGAACAGCAGCAAGCCTTCACCCAGATCAAAAAGGAAATTGCTCATGCGGTAGCACTTGGCCCAGTCAGGACAGGACCAGATGTGAAAAATGTGCTCTACTCTGCAGCCGGGAGCCATGGTCTGTCATGGAGCCTTTGGCAGAAGGTGCCTGGGGAGGCTCGGGGTCGACCACTGGGATTCTGGAGTCGAGGTTATAGAGGATCCGAAGCCAACTACACCCCCACAGAGAAGGAAATCTTGGCTGCCTATGAAGGAGTTCAAGCCGCCTCGGAGGTAATTGGCACGGAAGCACAACTCCTCCTGGCACCCCGACTACCGGTGCTGGGGTGGATGTTCAAAGCAAAGGTTCCCTCTACCCACCACGCCACCAGTGCTACATGGAGCAAGTGGATTGCTCTCATAACACAACGCGCCCGCATTGGAAAATTGAATCGCCCTGGGATTTTGGAGATAATTACAAATTGGCCTGAAGGCGAAAACTTTGGTCTCACTGATGAAGAAGAACAAGAGCAAGTGACACGGGCTGAGGAAGCTCCACCCTACAATCAACTGCCAGCAGAAGAAGCATGCTGCGCTCTTTTTACGGATGGTTCTTGCCGTATCGTAGGGATGAACCGAAAATGGAAAGCAGCTGTGTGGAGCCCTACACGACAGGTTGCAGAAGCTACAGAAGGAGACGGTGGATCAAGTCAACTCGCTGAGCTCAAAGCCGTTCAACTGGCCCTGGACATTGCTGAAAGAGAGAAGTGGCCAAAACTCTATCTTTACACTGATTCATGGATGGTAGCCAATGCTCTGTGGGGATGGCTGGAGAAGTGGAAGAAGGCCAATTGGCAACGTAGGGGAAAACCAATCTGGGCTGCTGAAGAATGGAAAGACATTGCTGCCCGAGTAGAGAAGCTACCTGTGAAAGTCCGCCATGTAGATGCCCATATCCCTAAAAATCGGGCTAACGAAGAACACCAGAACAACAAGCAGGTAGATCAGGCTGCAAAGATAGAAGTGTCAAAGATAGACTTAGATTGGCAACACAAGGGAGAGTTGTTCCTAGCCCGATGGGCCCATGATGCCTCAGGTCATCAAGGTAGAGATGCCACCTATAAATGGGCACGAGACCGAGGGGTGGACCTAACCATGGACAGCATCTCCCAGGTGATCCATGATTGTGAGACGTGTGCTGCAATTAAGCAGGCAAAGCGAGTGAGACCCCTATGGTATGGTGGACGGTGGTCCAAATACAAGTATGGAGAGGCTTGGCAGATTGATTACATCACACTGCCCCAGACCCGCCAAGGCAAGCGCTATGTTCTCACAATGGTGGAAGCCACCACAGGATGGTTGGAGACCTACCCTGTGCCTCATGCCACTGCCCGGAACACCATCCTGGGCCTCGAAAAACAGGTTCTTTGGAGACATGGTACCCCTGAGAGAATTGAGTCAGACAATGGGACTCATTTCAAGAACAGCCTTATAAACACCTGGGCTAGGGAACATGGTATTGAATGGGTGTACCATATCCCCTACCACGCACCAGCTTCAGGCAAAGTGGAGAGGTGCAATGGACTGTTAAAAACCACATTGAAAGCATTGGGTGGGGGATCTTTCAAAAATTGGGAACAGCATTTAGCAAAGGCCACCTGGTTAGTTAACACTCGAGGTTCTACCAACCAAGCAGGGCCTGCCCAATCCGAACCCCTGCACACAGTAGATGGAGACAAGGTCCCAGTGGTTCATGTTAGAGGTCTGTTAGGGAAGACTGTTTGGGTCAATTCTGCCTCCAATACAGACAAACCCATCCGTGGGGTTGTCTTTGCTCAGGGACCAGGTTACACATGGTGGATAATGCAGAAAGATGGAACAACACGATGTGTACCCCAGGAAGATCTGATTATTGGGTGAGAACCATGTTTAAATATCACTATTTGCTGGATTTTACTGCCATTTTATATATATATATATAGCTATATACTGTATATATGTGTATAATGTATGCGTGTTTAGAATCAGAATATATTAGTTTTGGTAGTGAGTTGACGATATGGGGATAAGGGGTGGAATGTCCTGGGTTGACTGTATGATGCTTGTATCCCCAATCGTCTGTCCTGCTTATGCCAGGTATTAAGTTCTGTAGCTTTAAGTTAGGCCCAGAGAGAGAGAGAGTGAAGAGGGTGAAGGGGGGAGAGAAAACGCACACAGTTTGTCTACAGGAGTTACACCTTACTCCCCCGGAAATTCCTTCAGAGACTGCGCTCGAAGCGGAGACAGAAAAATAGAGATAAGCTCTCTGTGTGCTCTTGGAGTTCGCAGCTGGGTGCTCTCTGAAATCTCTCGGCTTTTGCAGAGAGAGAGAGACTTTATTTCTTTTACTGGTTTATTTCTTCTGGGACTGGTCAGCATCTCTGTGGTCCAAGACATCAGGACAATCCCCCGGGGGCCCCCCCGACTCTGCAGCTGGGCCTGGCCATCGGCCCCAGCCTCTGGAGGGACTGAGGCTGATACAGCCGCACCCACAGGAGGACTCTCTGGATCCACCATCTCTTCAGAGAAAGGAGAGGTTTCATTCTTTTATATCATTCAATTTTTGTTCCCAAACTTGTGAATATTCTGCTTATTAAATAAATAGTTTTTTCCACTTTTTTCTCTCAGGAAATCTTTTCCCGAACCAGTTTGGGGGAGGAGTGGCTGAAATTGGCTTGTCTAGAGGAGACCCCCTTGGAGGTCTCCTCCTAACATTTGCCCTAAACTAGGACAGTAAAGGAGAGAGAGAGAAAGGTAGCTGTATAGAAATATCAATTCTGCTCTAGTCAACACAGTTAGATGTGAAAATGGGAAGAAATTACAGAGGAATGCCTTGTTTCAATCTCCTATTCATTATTCGTCATGGGCAATACTCAAAAAAGACTGCATGATAATGAAATGTGCTTACTGAATACCAAAGGAACAGCTCACCTTTAAAAGATGATTTTACTCCAAACTGAGCAGTCACATGCAGCACTGCACTGAGCCTTTTTTGAATATAAATAAAACAAAACATGTTTAAGAATTTGAAGAATTTTCTTAGAGCTAGCTGAAACGAATGAGCATTCAGCGACCTCATACTTTCTTAGGAAACACCTTTGTTAGAGATTGCATGGAACTCTTTTTTATAGTAAGCAAACATCGTCTTGGAATCCTCATTCAAGAATTGTTTAATAGACCAGTTAAAATACAAGAAGCCATCACTAAAAATAAAGCGTATATGAAAGAAATGGTCACTGAGGGAATTACAGTGGTAGTCTCAGGAAACTAAATGCAAGCATTGGGGGGCCTGAACATTGTTGCAGGGCAAGGGAAAGAGGCTTTGAACAGAAATAATTGATATTCCTGTACAAAAACTTGTAGCATAACCCTGAAGGAGACAGAAGTGAGAGAAACTTCTGGAGTTCCAGGTGACAGTGGGCAAATGAGGAATATTCATCAAAGAGATTGCCAGGTATTTCCAGAGTTGTGAAAGAGGGGGAATAGCTTTGTGAGGCCCCTTTCTAAATAAACATGACCGCATGGGACAAGCATCTAGTTGCCTCATCAATTCCTCATCTGAACCAAAACAAATGCAACTGCTCCAGCCAAAGGTGCAGCAATATATTCTACCAGGAGGCAAAACTGTCATGCAGACATGCTGCAATTTCTAACTTGAGATCATAAAATACTTTGGAAAGTTAATGATCTGCACTCATATAAATCCAACCAGTGCTCAGCTGGCATACAATAAAATACTGGCTATGTCACTGACCACAGTGCTATTAAGATTAATTTAGAGCACTTAGAATCTCTATCATCTTGTTGAAATGGCTCAGGGACAGAAAGTGAACATGTTAACAACTAATGTAGAACAAATGTAATTACAGACACCATTTCATAGCCATTTTAGCCAACTATGACTGCCACAATCTCACCACTACATACTCAGTCATTTGGGCTCAACTCTTTTATTACATCAGCACTGGAGCTCATCTCCTGTCACAGCAACCTGCCAGCCAGATGAGGCAACCAACAGTGCCAACCAGGTGGGTAGTGTCCAGGTAGCCCAGCTTCCTCACCTGGCCACCATGAGCTCAGTGCTACAAACAGCATGAGAAAACATTCGTGGAGAGAAGAGAGGACCATGACAGACTGGTTACAGATAAATTTGAGTTATTACAGAACTTCAACCTAGGAGAAAGGTTCAAGTTCTTCTGAAGTGCTATTGTAGGGAATTCAGTGCCTAAATTGTTGAGATTCCCAGTGATTAAAGCTCCTTCCAGTCCTTTGTAGGTGGTGAAAAATCAATATAGCTTTAAGTAACAAAGCTCAAAGATTTACATTACTTACATATTACACATAAAAGCTCTGTATCACAACCCCAGTGGTAAGATGATGTGAGAATGGCTTTTTCCTCCAGAAAAAAAGAATCTGCAGTAGATGTATCCCAACGGTTAAAACCAATTTTGATTTCCTTTGGTTGGGCTGGGATTGGATTGAATTCTCTTATTTCAAGTATTATTTATTCCCTATTTTATAGTCAAAGCATTCGTATCATGCATCATTCATAAATAATATTTCACCTACTCTTGGTTAGAAAAAGAAGTGTTAAAGAAGTACACAAGTTTAAAGAAAGTGCTAACAAGTGGCCCACAATATTCAGCAGTCCTATAGCATGCCCAATTTCACCTGGCTGGAGACTGTTTTGTCACAAGCACACAGATGTTACCTTAGAGTAATTCCATTTGAAATGATAATATGAAAATACTGTAACTGCTTATTTATATTTTGGGATTGTCTAGAGACTGTCAATATGACAGCACAATCCCCCTGTGCTTAGTCAACTACATAAATAGAAGCAAGAGATGTTTGTTATTCTCAGTCTTTCTGTCTAAAGAGTAACAGGCAAAACATGGGGAAAATGAACTGTTATCATCTTCATTTTATAATGAAAGTTACAGAAAGATGAGCTTGACATCAGGAAGAAAGTCTAAAAAAGAGCCAGAAATAGAACTTGAACATCACTTCCCCAAACTGATGAATCATCTTTTCATCATAAATCAACAAATTACTATTCCTAAAATACACTTTCTGAAAAACATCACCTTTTCCAACACAAATTTTTTAAAAAAATTTAAAATCCTCTTCTTAGGTTCCTTAGTCACAACATGTTTTTTGAAAACCAAACTTCAACTTCCTTCCCAACTGTAGACCTGTATCCCTGAAATTGCTTAACTTAGAAGCATTCTGAACACTGAAGTTTCCCACATTAACTGATGTCTAAGAGTAACCATCCCATTCCCATAACATCTTTTGTCAAGTGGCTACCATGCTGAGACGTATTTAGGTTTTTTTAAAGGTAAAAGTTATTTTATTACTCACTTAAAAGTAATTACTTTAAGAGATGCCAACACAGTGGTCCCCTACAAAACAGCTACTGAGTAAAGTGATGTACTTGTCCAGAGCATAACAAAAAAAGCTGGGAGGAGATAGACTGTACGTGACAAATCAAAGATGAATGCAAGGGCATGTCAGTGCTGTCCTGTTCCACGCAAATTCTGCACAACCATAGTGGAAATCAAAGTCTGGTAGATATACATTTCATCCTACTCATCATATGTTTGCAGTAATCTTGATCAGTATTAGAGAAAAAAATAAATTGTGATAAATAAAGGGAACCACTGACAAAATATAATTGCAAGAAAAGCAAAGCAGAAGCACAGCTCACCTGTGAGCTCAAGAGCATTTGCTCAATGCATTGCTTTGTAACAGCAGCAATAAGCAAGAGGAACACAACAAAGTATCTTGTGAGCTACATGTAAACTTAATAGAAAAACTGTTTGCAAGGTAAACAGATTAGAGCTATAAGTGCTAAATTTTAAAGTATCCTTTAAAACTTGTTGGCATTGAGGAAATACAGCACTTTGTAGACAAGTCTGCACTGTGCGGGATTGAGCTGGAGATTTTGTTAAAAATTGTACCTAGCCCATAGGAGGGAGAAAAATATGCACATGGGAAATTTTGTGCTCTGACTGGTACAAAAGCCCTAACACAACCAAAAACAGGTTACACCAATAAGAGCAACAACCATATTAACAGTGAGAGCTCCTTCAGACTAAAAGGAGCAAAGAGACAAGCAATTAGACCAGTGAAAACAAAACCCATAAACCATGAAATAGGAAATCGAGAAATCAAATTTTTTGTACGAACACACACTACAATCCACTAAAAAGCTTCATTAAGGGCTCTGGTTCTCACTCTCAACTAATGTTTCAAATGTATTTTTTAAATCTCCAAATGGACAGAACAATATAAAAATGAAACAAAAAAGCTAAATGCACTAATAATATTCAAACACTTTTGCTTAACTAGCCTTGGACAAAACCATGGGCAAATTAGGAGAGAGGTAATTATCTGTCATTAACATCTCCAACTGGAAGGATTTCAGCCCCCTTCTGAGAACACCAATCTCAGTGTAAAACATGAAAACCAAAAGAGGAAAAAAAACTTCAAAGGCATATTACAATTATAAATAGAGAAAACAAAATAGAAGGGCTGAATCAATTAGAACATTATTCCTATGTCAGAACTCCCATCTGAGAAAGATGAAGGCTACAACCAGGAAACAAAATGATTCACCACCTGACCACCAGCCAGGAGACACAGATAAGTAGCAAACTCAAGGTTTTTCACTTTAAGACAGAAGAAGCTAAAAATTTAAGTACTTTGACACATACAAACTTAAGCAAATGTATGTGATGACTCTGAAGTGTGCTGGTTTTAGTCTACAAAATACACATTAATGTAACGTGAATTGTTTAAATTAAAATACTATAAAATCTTTAACTGCAGAGTTATTAATCCAATCCCTTCCAATATATGAATTGCTCAGGTGTTTATGATTATGAAAAATATTTTTGCACATTTTATCATTCAAATTACTTTTCTCATCTTAAAACGTGCACTATTCAGGACATATTTCCTATCAGGAAGATGTGAGTTAATCAGCAGTGTCCTCTGCATGCCTATGGAAAAGGTCAATTTGCTAACAATGCTTTGTCATTAGTCACAGCTCAAACACCACATCTGATTTACATCCAAACAGCCAGCCAGTCAGCTAAGCAGCTGAGGTTAAACTAGGTCTGGATGACTATCATACAAATTTCCTAAAACAAAACAATTTGCGGAGAGCTGACCTCTTCATTCATATCAATGTGCTGGTTGGCATTAGATTAAAATAGTGTGTTTAAGACAGGATCAATTATAAGAAGAAACTCTTTCTTACAAAAAAGTCAAGGCAATTCCTTTCCCAGGAAGCTAACTAGCACAAAGCAACAACACAGTAGATGAAAAGAAAATTTTCTGACACCTGGTATCAAGCACAGTGATCATATTGCAGACAAAACTGAACTTGCACTAAACGTTTAAGTCTTAAACAGCATGTCAATTAGGGAAATAGGAAGACAAAAGCATTTTTACCACCATCATTACTTCAGTTCCTAGCATAATAAAATGGACTGCACAAATATGTTTCTTTGCTGACAATGGAGCAGATCACTGTTGTTTGAACAGTCCTTCTCTTTTTTCTAGCTGATGAAGAAAGCTATTCCCTTGCTTAGCTTCCAGCTGACATTCACATCAATATAACAGCTTCATTAGCCTCTCTCTTTTTAACACTTTCTTAGAGTCTAAGATAGCATTCCCTCTCATGAGACGTACCCTGACTGCACAGTGCAAGGTAAACCTTTAAAACGGCAGCCTTTATTTGCTCTTGTCATATCTCTACCCACAGCATAAACTGTGAATACAACTGGAGGATCTGCAGATTAACAATCATTAAGAACAATTACTGTGGCAATATCAACAGTGCATGGGCAGCAACAGCATTTGTGCACTTTAGCAAGTAGACACCAAAAAACGCAAAATCTTTTGGAAGCTTCCATAGGATAAAAACACTGGAAAGGATAAAATGGGACCTTGCAAGGAAGGTTCCTCTAAGTTTAACATATCAGAACAGCACATCAAATAGCCCTTTTCCCCAAAGTTTCTGGTGTTTGAGTGTTGCTGGCAGGACAATGAAAGACGAGATCTGTCCCACAGTTTGTATACTCTTAATATATGTAACAAAGTATCAGTGAAGACTGAGCCTGAAAACTTGATTTCCATAAAAAACAATCACTAATGCCATGCGGATGGGAAAAGACTATTAAGAACAAAAGCAGACTAAAGGAGCTAGGCTGAGAAAATAAACTAATAAAAATTTGAGTCTTCTGATCAGTCTACAAAGTGAAGGAAACTGCTACCAGAAGCTTCTAAGAAAAATATTTTTATAAATATCATTGAATAATATTCTGCTGCCAGTTTTGCCTAAAGCTCTCAAGTAGAGGCTACTGCCTCTAAAATATCTACTATACTTTTCCCATAAGAGTGTTCAAAGGTTCCATTTTCTATTAGGTAGCGCAAGGGGGGGCGGGGGGGAAAGATGAGAGACTAAGAAAGAAATCCCAGGGAGAAGTATTGCTGCTGGATTGCATGCTCACAGCGCTGACTGATTCATTCTTAAATGGAAGGCCAAAGCTCAAAATGTTCCCTGGTTCAAGGACCAGTCAATCTCCTTAACCCAACCCAAGGGATTAAGGCTATGAGACAGTCAACTTCAGCTGCTGTACTTCAGGGCCTCCCAAATGCTACCCAGCCTATGCACCTCCGTGCGTTACGCTTACAAATCCTAACAGGTCTTCTGACTTTTACTGCATTTCACCATTGCCCAGCTTGCTCATGAAAAAAAAAAAGAAAGGTCAGTAGACACAGATTATGTTAAACATTTATTAGAGAACTTCACCTCTGTTTTTTTTCTCTAAGAAAATGAAAGGGTCTCGTTCACTCACAAAAAAAAAGAAACCTAAACTAACTACAAGATCACTGCAGGCCAGTAGGTGGTGAGCTCAGAAAATGGTAAGCTTTTGAAGGAAAAGACACACAGAGATGCGGCCAACTTCAGCAGCAGCCTGACCTTGCTTGTGAGGAGAGCTTCTCTCAACAGCAGAGCATGGCATAGAGGAGCTGGCAGACACACCAGCATCACTGCGTGTTACAATTCAGCACCACTCAGAGACACGTGTATGGCAGAGGCAGAGCCATATCTGAGCTAATAAATCTTGACTTGCAACACAGCAAATTACCTGAGACACGATGCTCTGCTGACAATGCTACCCCATTCTCCATTCTAGATTGCATTAAGGGATCCTCATGCTTGTACTTGCACTGTACTCCACTGAGAATCTCTCCCTAAAAAGAGCAGATGAGCTTCATTCATTTTACACCAAAACAGGAATGAGGTCAAGTATAAGCTGTGCAATAGCTGTAAGTCAGCTGAACAGCCATTGTTCTCCACATTCTTCTCCATTATTTTATGTATCTGGACACTGTAACACAGACCCTTAAGCAGCAGTCAACGCCACTCCAATGATTTTTTCTGACCCAAGTTTCACTGATGCACATTCTGCAAAGCACACTCAAGACTCTGAGAAATTACTCTTGTTTGAATGTTGATTTTTACTGTCATTTGTGCTGAGATGGTTAAGGGCTTTTCAGGCTCTTAAGCAATAGGCATCCTGAAAGCTCTATGAATGTTAAAAAAATAGTTTAATAGGTGGTGGCCTTTGAGCTCATAAAAACAAAGCATCTTCATCACACTCAAGAAAGTGCAGATATTCTGGAACAAACTCCAAATTCTAGGTCACTGAAGGCTTGGGAATTATGGAAATAGATCAATTTACAAGGTTGTTCACATAAGAAAGCCAGTAAGCACAGTAAGGAAAACATGTTATAGCACTTCCTGTCATTTTGGTCCTGCAGCTTCAGAAGAAAAACTGAGATAAGAAAGCAAATACAAATTTAAGGGTTTGTCTACCTTGAACACTACAATGTTTGAAGAGTTGATCTGCAGTGCATTTAGACCCACATTACACAACATCATCACAATTATAGTCTCTCCAATTAAATTACTGGTTGTTGTGGTTTAGAGGTTTGGGGGATAGAAACTAGGTAGAAAACATTAATTTTGTAGTCAAAATTATTTGGTTTTGTTGTGAGATAAGGGTTAATAGTAGGCAAAGCAGGCTTATATTTTAAAGAATACAAAAAGGAATTTTATTAACAGACTTAAAACAGGAATAATAATCAGGCATCAACACCAAACCCTTTAGAACACTCTTTTCCCCTCCCCACCAATGGACATATGATGGTCATTGAGGTGTTCTTTTGAGGATGAACATTTCTATTACAGTGGCAATGAAATCCCCTTTCTTCATTATTGGCAACACAAGTCTTTTACTATTTCCCAGGGCAAGGAAAATCTTATACACAAGAGTCTCAATCCACTGCTTACAACCTAGAACATTACATCCCCTTTTTCTCACCTCTTTTAGACCATTATTCATATATTACAGGGTATATTACAGCCAAGTTTATCAACATGTTTTTTTACAAAAGAATTTTCAGCATTCAAGCACTCCTCATCTCTTCCTTCTTTGAATATAAGCTTGGTTACATTCATTTACTTAGTCTCTATGTTGTACTTTTTGTAGGTGCCTTCATTCCTGTGCTCTTTCTGGGGGGGGGAGGAAATTAATGTCCCCAAGTCCCATTCTGATATTGGAAAGAAACAGCTAATTTGTCTTTCAGCTGGGCGATGGTCATATGACTTTCACCCGCGTGGTTTGAGTGTTGTAAGTCCGTGCCTGAACCTCAGGAAAGGAGTTTGTTGTACTGCCCCCCCATTCAAGCTTCGTTTGAGTCGTAGGAGCCCGGGGAGGGGAGGGGGGTTGGTTCAAGCCTCATTTCAGTGCCAGACCGTGCTCAGGGCTGCCCGGCAGGAGCTGTGTCCAAGCTGCGGGAGGAGCCCAGTCTGAGCTCTCTCTCTCCCATGACGAGCCGTGCTGCGGAGCTAAACAGGCGGGGTGCTCCCGAGGCCCAAGGAGCCCGACCCCAAACCCTCTTCCCGCCAGGCTGCGCCGTGGAGGGGGGACCAGCCTGGCCCAGGCTAAGCGAACGGAGCCAGTAAAGTTCCTTGGTTGTGGCAGCAGAATGAAGTCTCTCTTGGCTTAGACGGAGCCGAACAAAGTCGATCTGGCTCCCTTTCGCATGGAGCCGCCATGAGAAACAAGACTGGCTTGGGTTCCCTCTCCGCTCCCCCTCTGCACCATGCTGGTTGGCAGCCTCAGGCCAACATGGTCTGAGGAGACCTTTCACAGCTCGGCGCGGAGAGGGAGAGCGACGTCTTTCCTCAGCAAACCAGAAGCCTGAAAGAGGCTGTCTGCCAGGGTTCTCCTGGTTTTATGAGTTTTTTCTAGGCAGTATTTGTCATACCGGATACATAATTTCCGGCTCCACCTCCTCTTTCTACACCAGGAATTTTTAACTGTAATTACTCCACAACACTGGTATTTCTAGACTTGACCTTAGCGGATATGTCACCTAGCCCTGCTAGTTTATGTAACAGCAGCTTTCCTAGCTGTACATTGCACTGCATTCATATAAACATATTCAAGGACTTAAAACTTACAACAATCAATATCAACACAAATATTTAGAAAGTAAAGGAATGGATGAAACAATAACACCCTGTGAACATTTCTGACTCATTTAACTCCTGTGGTAAGAGTCAGCAACAAACTAAGATCATTCTGTGGACACAAAACCAGAGTTCCTAATAGGTTTGTATATTGTAATCTAATCTGAAAAGAAAAAGAGCTCTGGTTCAGAAGTTTCCTGTACAATTGTGGATTCCGAGAATCATTTACTGAAATGAAGACGCTAAAGAACAACCTAGAAAACAGATGTATTTTCAGCTGTACAAGGTGTTTAGAGGCCATTTGCAGTAATTTTGAGTCATCATAAACAGCCAATAGCACATTATACTAGTATGAAATGCTATCCAGAATGTTGAATTTTAACTGGGAGGGAAGGGATTTCATTATTGCTATTATTATGATTATTATATTACTATACTGCAAATAGGTACTGTGGAGAGACAGCATCCATGATTACAGAGTCTGTGATTTCACAGTCAGCTATTCAAGAAGAAAATTCCAGCTTGCAAACAGTTTGCAGATGTTCAAGACTTCATTAAAAATATATTGTCAGACCCAATCGGGAACAAAATGCAAGTTTGCAGAAGTCTTTCAAAGTTGTGGATTCCTTTTTGTGTTTTGATTCCAGTGTAGGCATATTCCAAAACTAATTATTTTTCCATTGTGAGTTTACCACAAACAGTACAGCACTGTACAAATGCATAATAACTTGAAACATTTTATTTGAATATAAAACAGAAAATACACTTTTATTATTTCTTTTGATAAAATGAAATTGGTAGGTTTGCCAAAATTTTTTTTTTTACTACTACTACTTTCAGTTGCAGTGTAAGCTGGTCATGTAGTCTATAACCCTCAGTGGTAGCTCTGCTTTCACAACCCAGAGGTTCAGCTGCCTGCATGCCCATCTCTGGTATTGCCTAGCTGTATAACTACTGAAAGAGAGTTGAAAGGAAGTCTGGAGGCAGATAACAACAGTTACAGACTGTTGTCAGTACAGAAAGTTACAGACTAAGATTATTGAGACGTCATCATTAGGTCAATGATTCAAGAAGAAAGTACCAACACAAAGGTATAAAATCACAGAGCATGGTTAGCTGGCCCCACTGGGAATCATCACCTCCAGTCATCACCATCAACAGTATTGACAGAGCTGGTGGAAGACAGCAGCTCAGCAGTGCTGAGAGTCTATAGAAAGGAGTCACACTGGGCAATCCTATCCAGTCAACACCTGCCAGGCCAGCAAGAATTGTGAGCAGTGGTGAGCACACTAACACAGAGCCTAGCAGCTCATTAACTCCTAGATATCTTTTGTATGCATTATCAAACAAATAATTGTTTTACACTTTTAACATGAATGTATCCTATATGCAGAATCCTTTTTATACCCTGCCCAAACAATGTAAGACTGGCTGAAATAGGCTTTACCTTGGCAACAACAAAATTCCATTATTGGCAAAGCTAATAACTAGAGGCACTAAATATGTAAGTCACACTCATTCTTAGGATTTTACAGAATCAGGACATCTATTTCCCTTGCAATTAACTAATAACAAAGTAATTTTTCTTTATATAAATACAAGAATAAAATACAAAAGGCATGTACTTTATTTAAAACACTGTCTGGAGTTAGCCATACTGGGCAATTGTGCGTTGCCAAGCACTGATTTGATTTTCATTATACTGCACTGACAGCAAAGTAATTTACCTTTTCTGCTCCCAGTCTCCTTTTACCTTTTACGTATGCTTCTGTACTTTTCCTCTATCTTGCAGTGTTGCTGAATGCTGATGAGCAGAAAATGGTACAAAACCACATACAACTTCTTTCAGATTAAAAGTTCAGGTATGGAAGGTCCAACTTTTTCCATTTTGGGGTTTCCAAAGAAGCTGTATATTTGGCATTGTCCAGGTACATAAAGATCAGTTAAATACTTTACTGGCTGTCCTTCTCTAGAACAGACAGACTTTCAAACAATGAATGATGTTTCACTCATAGTCCTAATATGTTTCCCATTAAAAACAGAAATTATACTCCTGTCACTGTAGCCTTGGATATTTAAACAAATAATAAAACAAATTTAAAAAAAAAAAAAAAAGGAAAAGCAGTTTTCCACATACCAGAGCCATGATCTTTTACCTTTTTTTTCACATTCAACTTGTTATATTTGTAGATTACTAGCATTCCATAAAAATCAAGAAAATTGACAGTATAAAGAAAAAAAACTTCCTAGCCCTATGGTACTTATCCTTTACATGTCAGCATCTCACCAGTGATGACTACAACTGACAACTATCAACTCACCAGCTGAACTTGCCATTATTGGTTTGTTAGTATTGAATCAAGATTTCCTTAACCCAGTTTCTCACCAAAACAAAACCTCAGTATTTAATGTCATGAGAGACAATACATCCCTCTTGAAATAAAGCAGAATTAAAATTTGTTAAAAAAAAAATGTAACAGAATTACAGTCGAAACACTATAGCTGATGCTTCACAAAGCAGACACTTCAGTTGCATTTCAGGTCCCAAAGGTCTCTATGCTGTGCATGTCTGTACACAAGATGGTATCTGTACCTCTGCTGTCAGGCAATGGCAGTCTGTTCAATAGAGTTAATAGAACCTAAAGAGGGATTCTGAATACTCCTGAACAGATACAGTGGCTAAAATGCACTCAGAAGAGTTGAAGATGTTGGTCAATCTCAGCACAACAACTGCAATTGCTAATGTTATCCAGACTTCTCACATAGCAGTGATCTGAACCATAACTACGCACAACTTCTAACAACAACCTTTCTATTCTCTATTCATCTGATTAGATGTATATATTATCACACTATCAGCATCTTTTTCAACAAGACATTTTAGTGACCTTCTGTAAAAGTTCCCTGCCACAAAACAGAACACGCAACTGTCATCTTCTTGTTAGCCATGAACTCTTCTGAGTGTCATGAACCCTGCCACACCAGCATAGATAAGCAATAAGGAATGTGTTCAGAACTGACATGGACAAATAAGCAGAAAAGTGTTCAGTCTATACAGAATTATTCAGAGCAGTCATATGTAAAAAATGCTGCAGGTGAATCTCATGACAGCAAGTGGCTGCTTGGTAAAACAGCAGAAGAAATTTAACATCAGTAAGTGCAAAGAAATGTAAACAGAAAAACATAACCATAACTATGCATACACATTAGTAGTTGACATTAGTTATAGCTCAGGGAAGAATTCTTGGGAATCACTGTGGCCAGCTCTCTGAAAATGCCAGCTCAGTGCTCAACAAATATTCAACAGGAAAACACAAAGTTACAACTGATTAAGGAAAGAAAAAAAAAAAAACAAAAAAAAATTATTATGCCACAGAAAAAACTCAAGCATATAAACTTTGAGCACTGTAGGCAGTTGCAGCACCACCCCTCTCTCTTGTTCAGTGTTTCAAACAGGCACCGTAGAACTTAAAATGCACAGAGAAAGGTGATAAGAATAAGAAGAGATGGGAAGTGAATCCCATGCAAAGAGAGATTAAGTACTTTTGAGTTCTGAAAAAGGACAGGTAAACTGTCTATAGACTCAGAACTGGTACACAGCAAATGGAGAACAACCAGTCAGTGATCATGGCAGAAAAAGAAGAGAGCAGACAATGAAAATGTGGAATAAATGCATTGAAGTAAATGAGACATGTAAGTAAAATACAGATGATGTTGCCAGATTGTCAGAGTGTGAAGTGCAACAGCTTCCAATGCAGATAATATACATTCACAGGGAGTGGGTCCTTTGGCAGCCATTAAGCCAGTGGCCCGTGTACAACTCCAGATCAGGGTCACTGACAAACTAGAGTTTAGGAGTAATAATCCACTGATTGTCTTCTCTAAACTGGTCTCCATATAGGACATAAGAAAATATTTTCCTCTGTTCTTATATTAGGTGTGTTGTGTTTTTTAATAAATACTGTGAAAAAGTATCTCAGTGTAAACTAACATGACTCAAAGACCAGCTCTAGTTGTGGGTCCCTTGAATAATGTCTCTTCCTTGTGGACAACAGGACTTTTTCCTTCAACTATAGTGACCAACAAAGCTAGACTCCAGAAAATAATTGATAACAGGTTCTTAATAATCAGGAAGGTGATGTACAGATAGAGAAACAGTAACATCTCAGTATTCTGAAGGATCTTGCTTGTAATTCACATATATCAAGCACTAGTGTTAACTTTTCCACCTGGGCAATAATGACAGCAGCTTGGATGTGAAAGACTCATGGTTAGAGGGACGCTTCACAAAGTTAGAGAGGTATGGTTAGTCATATTTCTCAATGACACCTCTACGAGTCATCAAGAGTGGCAAAATATCATCATATAGCTTGATATTGTTCTTTCTCCACATCGATGATAGCACATCACTAAAAAGGACAGTTGTGCGTTTCCTTCTCCTCTCAAATTAGATCCATAGACTATCCACATATTGGATTAGATGGTTCAGTCAAGAGGCAATTAAATTTTTTTAGTTTCCCATTGGATAATTGCAGGCTCACTGTCCAACCACAGGTCACTGGATTTGACAGAAATGATACAGCAAATTGTGCAGGCAAGGGAGGGGGGAGGAACAACACAAGTCAATTCACTAGCAGCTTTCTACTCTACACTGTTCTACTCACAATGCTAAAATGCAATCTATGGTTCAGCAGCACTACTTGAACTTAGTCTGCTGAATGGAAAACACACAATTCCTTGGCCCTGAAAGACAGTGAAGTGACTAGAAACCACAAAGCAGTCACCAAAAAAGAAAGAAAAGGACATGAAAATCTGTGGTTAGAGGATGTTAGATAGAGCAGAGCTTGTCCAAGTTCGGGGGACAGAACTCAAAAAATATGGAAAAGCACATCAACTTGCAAGTATTAATTGTAATTACTACAACAGCTCAACTTAATGAAAACATCCCAGCATCAGTAAATCATGTCTGCATTTGAGAGGAAGCATCTTTCAAAACAGATAGATTCTGCTGGGAAATCAGTTTTTTTTCTTTTCCGGACTTCTTCATGTAGGTAGTGCAAGGTGTCATTGTACTGGTGAGATCAGCTGCAGAACAGAATGCATAATTAAATTTATTTCAATACTTCAAATTCTGCTAAAGCACAAATGTACATACAAAGCAGCACTCAGGATATTTCTTCTTAGCCATCAAGCCCTGAATAACAGAACTGTGAAGCCAGGCAACTCTACACTACCAGCTGCACTATGATTCACAGATCCTTTTTATCCTCACAATACTTCATGGTAGTATAATCATTCCTAGTCATGTGTGATTCATCAAAGGATTTTGTAGTAAAGACAAATGTGCCCTATTGTAACCACGCAGATTACTTGTCTTCATTTCCATACCTAAATTATGCTTTCGCTGAACATTTTCTGCTGCTCAAGCAGCTCTCATGTTCCAAGCTAGTTCAGCATTTCAAAGTTGTTTCATAGCAAGGAGTCCCAAGTTTTCTGAGAGGAAGCCTTCTTCATCCCCTTTCACTTTCTCAAGCCTCTTTATGCTTTACATATCACTGTTTTGAAAAGGTTTGCACTAGGTTCTTAACTCTAAGCTACCACCCAATCTCCTCTGTATGCCTGACATGTTTCCTGTGGACAGAAGTTAATGCAAGCTCACTTGGCAGACAAACTGTATGATACTTTCCTCAGCAACTCTCCATGACAGGTCTTCTGTGGATCATCACAAGCCAAGCAATATACAGACACAAGGAAAAGTTTCAAACTTCCTTCTTCTGCACCAGGATACATATTCCCAAGGGATTCATCTTTCTGCTCTCTTGGGGCCTGTTAACTTTAATATACTCATTGCTGTGCTGTTCACAAGAGATGTAATATTTTTAAGCAGGAAAGGTAATACAGTCTATTTCTTAATCCTCCGCCTATCAAAACTTTTTTTAAAGTGATCGTCAGGGTCAGCAATGCTATTTTAGAATGGCTCATATTAACTGCCTAAACTTCCACTTCAGACCTAATGGTCTTGGCTCAAGAATAAACATTCAACAGCCCCAGAGGAAGTAAAATACAACACAAGTACAAATCACCACTCCATATTTCACAGTTATAAAAAGAGATCACAAGAAAGATTGAATACAACCTGAGCATGGCATGATAGGAGATTTCCAAAGAAGGGCAGAATGCTACTACTACCTCTGCTGGTACTTATCGCAAAAAGGTTGTATAGTGAAAGTACTGTGGACTGAAATAAAACAGATATTCCCTGTGATCACTCTTTTACTTTAGAGCTGCATATTTAACATTTTAAACATACAGCATTGCTAAGGAATAAAAAGCAAAGGTTAATGATGAGAAGAAAAGCAAGTTTGAGCACCACTCCCTTTCTATCCCCCAAATCCAGTTAGTAGAATTTCAGTAATATGAGAAGAACTATTCCTTTAGTCTTGAGAGAGGAAAAAAACCCTAACGTATGTCATCTCTGATGCAGCAGTAGCCAAAAATCTAAGTATTTATGAATGCATATGCATTCATATGTATGATTTTGAATGAAGCAGTACATGTTATCACTCACTGATATTCCCACATACAGATTTGGGCTTCTATCTGAAAAACAGACATCCATCTATCAGACAAAAGAACTAAAACTATCAAACTTTCTCATCAGGTATAAATCAGTTTCCCTTTTTTCTCCATTGTATTTAAAGTGCAACAATGAACTTACAACAACATTATCAAATTTTAAACATATAGGAACACTTTTCAATAAAACAAAACACAGCATGATGTTATTATTGTTCAACAATGGACTGTGATTTATTTAGCCAGGGGACTGAAGAGCTACAAGAAACACATGTGGTATGCAAATGATTTGGTAGGTATACTTTCTTTGAAATTATTCTATAGGAATCCATTTCCCTTCTTCCTCCTCCACCTTTTATTTCCTCCACCTTTTATTCCCTTATATCTTTATTAACTGAGGTACAACTTGCCGTCCTGAGGATATGAACTCTTAACTGAGGTTCCAAGATGCTGTGACTACCAAACTATCACCACTCTTGGGAAAAGGGAGGTGAGAGGGAAAAAGTGTGGGTACCCCCAGAGGTAAATGCTAATAACCACCTTTTGCTTCTTATCCTCTCCCCCACGCAGTAATTTCAAATAAATAAAATACTAGTCTTCTTGTTCTGTCCCACATTGCCACACAGCGCCACTGCATGCTGTGAAACAAAATGCATTGCTAAACATTTTTCATGATAATCCACTGTGGGATAACTTTTTTTAATAAACTTTAGGTCATTTACCCTTCAAAGAGAAACATAATCTGCTTTCAAATTATGCTGTTCCAAATACAAAGATAACATGCTCAGTTCTCATTTCTAACTGCTTTTGCTAGGTCTCAACAGCATGCAGCAGCCAGAAAGCTGCCAGGCAGGAGCAGCGGAGGATCTCCAAGGGGTACCATTCAGTGGAACCAGGCCAACAGAGCTGGTTCTCTGGCACCTGTCCCCACCCCAGTGAATGAGAGGCGTGCCAGGGGATGGTGCCACATGCCGAGCTCGAGCAGTTGGACAGTCACAGCAACCACTACGAGCTGGAATAAACTTGAGAATGAGAGCATTGCCTGCAAGGCAGTCAATCAGCCTCGCTATTTCCACTGCTGCAGAGTTTGCCCTGTGCAAACAACACCCCTGGAGAGTAGCAGGAAAGGACATGTGAAGCCATGGAGGCTAGACCCTGGAAAAGCACATTTACAGATTCACAGAATATGCTGAGTTGGAAGGGATCCATTAGGATCATTGAGTCCAACTCCTGGCCCTGCACTATGCCCAAGAATCACTCCATGAGCCTGAAAGCATTGTCCAAATGCTTCTTGAACTCTGACAGGCTTGGTGCTGTGACCACTTCCCTGGAGAGCCTGTTCCAGTGTTCAAGCACACTCTGGGGGAAAAACCTTTTCCAGATAGCCAACCTAAATCTCCTTGACTCAGCTTCAGGCCATTTCCTCGAGTCCTGTCACTGGGCACAAGAGTGAAGAGATTGGTACCTGCCCCTCTGCTTCCCCTCACAAGAACGTTGAAGACACGAGGTCTCCCCTCAGTCTCCTCTTCTCCCAGCTGATCAGACCAAGTGACCTCAGCCACTCCTCACAAGGCTTCCCCTCAAGGTCCTTCACCATCCTCATGGCTCTACTTTGGACACTCTCTAATAGTTTAATATCTTTTTTATATTGTGGCACTCAAACCTGCCCCCAGCACTCGAGGTGAGGCTGTCCCAGTGCAGAGCAGAGCGGGACAATCCCCTCCCATGCCTGGTTGGCGATGCTGTGCCTGATGCACCCCAGGACAGGGTTGGCCCTCCTGGCTGCCAGGGCACTGCTGACTCATGTTCAATTTGCCATTGACCAGGACACCCAGGTCTCTTTCTGCAGCACTGCTCTCCAGCTTCTCATTCTATTCTGGCACCTGATAAAAAAAACTTTCAAAAAAAAAAGGTACCTGAAGTGTGAAAGCACCCTACCAGAAGAGCAAAAGAGTTCTGTCAACCCTGTGGTACCTTAGGAGAAAAGCAAATTGACTAGGTATTCTACTAGTAAAAATGGGGGTAAACACCATAAACCTCCAGGCAGCAAAAAATACTGGGACCAAAGCAAAAATAAGATGGCATTTGTGCAGGTTTTCCAACATGAAAACAACAGGTCAAGGCAAACCTAAAAGGTGAACATTACAGACATTACGGAACATTACTGACTGTCTGTCCCCAAAAAAGGAAGGCTTGGACTGGCAACAGGCATGAATCTCTGAAATGAGTGGTTACTTTCCCACCACTGGCTATAAAAACTGGGAACAAACAGGCTAAGTTTCTTGTTCCTGTAAGAAAAATACGATTAAAACTTACCTAAACCCTGGAAGAGACACTGGCCTATAAATAAATAAAAGCACACATCACTCTCCCCCATCAACAAATACTGTATCTGTCACTCAACTAGATGTCAACTAAGTCACCTGCCTCTGTAATCCATTTTCACTGCATAGAGACCAGTTACTATGGTAGGTATGCAGGAAAGCACTGGCTTGACTGACAGATGTTCAGGCTGGTGCAGCAATGTGTTCACCTTTACGTTGTTCTGGAGTGAGACACCTCCTAGAGATTATTTGGCACATCATTTTTGCTTTTATAGCAAGAGCATGACTCTTATGGAAACATGCTAATAGACTCTTACTACTTCCTTGGATGTCAGAAAGCAGAATTCATGTTGATGCCAAGGACAGACGAATAAGTTAATGAAGTCAAATATGACAGCACAACATAAGAAGCATAAGGAGACATGAAATAACATAGTACAAAAAGCAGAGTGCAGCTTGAGTGATCAGTCTTGACTATGAGTTGCATTGTCACAGCACATACTCCTAAGCATATGCTCATTAACATATGAAAGGGAAGGGAAATAGAGTCTCTTCTCTTACATTTCCCTCCTTTCCTTGCTTGTAATGTGGGAAGTAGGAGGAACTGCAGGTACTTCACTCTACTCTCCTCTGGGCAAATGGCAGGGAAGGAGTGGGAATTACTAAGTCTCAGACCTTTCTTTCCTTTCATTAGCCAGCAGAGACCCCAGATGAAGCAGCTACAGGCTGAACTGCTCTTGAATGTACAGAATTACAATTAGGAAGATGTTCTGACAACCATCAGGGCAGGAATCATGTGCTGCCTCTTCTCACTGTAATTTGCAGGCAAGCCATAAAATTGTCACAAATTAAGAAACTGATTTGTGCTTTTTGACAGTCTTCTTGCTACTATATACAAAGTACACCACTGCCCCAGATACTTACAGCTGATGCTCCTAGCCTAAAACAAAACAAAAGAAAATAATGTTTCCAAACTCATCTTTCAATTCAATAGCACTATTTGCAGAGTGCACCTGGGCATTTACATTAGTAAAACAAATATCACATTTAAATACAGCATGTTTGTGGCAGGACGTTTACCCCATTACATCCTCTTCCTGTGTGCCACAAATAACAGATGCACAAAGAGATAACCCAAGGACAGGAAGGCCCAACAGGGGTTATCTGTGGTGCCAGAGGGCTCAAGCCTCAGCTAAGAATTAACATCTTAGTCTGCAGAGCTGATGGAAGGAGAGAGAAAAGAAAAATTGCTGACTTAAGAATCATGGTTTTACACTATAAAAGATACACGAACTAACACTGGGGCAGAAATCTCTCACACCCTAAAAGTGTTTGAACCTTCTCCCCGAAGTTTGGATGCAGGCTTCGTGGTTACTTCCCCGGGGATTGAGGTAAAGGATCTTGATGTGTGCCCCACCAGCAATTGGATGGTAAGATACATTGAATCCTAAGCCTATACTATTTCTTTGCTAGCTGTAACTGAAAAAGGTACCATTCTCGTGCACTGTATATATTAAACTACTAGTAGTCCTTCTTTTTGTTTGATTCCTGTGTAGTATTGGTTTGCTTTTAAGTCTTATATCTGTTAGTTTCCACGTCTATTAATAAGGGATTCATTCTATAATAGACAGAATCAGTCATCATTAAAAGAACTTATACACGAGAGTGGGTTTTGGGGTGCTGGTTACCTCAATAAGGTTACTACCTACTGCCAAGGCCTGGGCAGGAGACAAGGACTAATTTTAACTCCCACATCCATTCATGACAATGTTCTACAAGTGCTGACGGAGAGCAATTTTTAAAGGAGTAAGCACAATAAATGTACAGTGTTTTCCTAGTGCATTCAACTTGCAAATTCAACCAGAAATCAATAACAATGGATTGCAAGTTTGCAATTTATGTTTTAAACAAATTCCCTGGCATATTCAGTTTAGCATGGATGCTGATCACATAGGTTTTTGTTTGTTTGTAGGATGTTTTTTAGCTATAGTATCTAAAAATTAATAAACTGGAAGTTATTTTCAATATACAAACCTGAAACAGAATGGGTAAACAAATACTGATGCAGTGAATCTGAAAAAGCTACAATTTCTTTGGATTCCTATTGTATTATAATACAGATTCCCACTTGAAATCATTCACAGTAGTAAGCACTGAACTGAGTAAAAGATACTTGCAGATCCAACCTGTTGTTACTACAGAGAAAATTTCACACACGCAAAAGAAAGCACAAACACACCTATCCATATCCACGTGTGCTTTTCTAGCTCAACCTAATTGCACGCTTCCCCATACACTCTTTCTAATATGCATCTTATTTTTAACTGTTTGATGAAAGCTGTTGTGGAGAAGGCAAGTCTGGGAAATTAGTGATAAAAAGCAAAAACGAATGTGCATCATTATAAGATTCAAGAACATATAAAGGTTAAATATTACAAGTCTGCATTGTACCAGGCTTCAGAAATATGCCTGGTGCTTCCTGTGTTAGCTGTTACCTGTTTATCAGATAAACATGTGGCCTCCCAGTGGTAAGTGATGGGCTAACAAAAGTTATTTTGCAGGGCTTCAAAAGTAGAGCACAACTCTGGAGCTGGACTTAAATTCAGGTTGCAGAGGAAGAAAATTTTAATTGAAGACCAGTTCTACTTTTGATAACAAAACCATTCTGCTGTAACTAATATGCTCACCCACAAAGAATTATCTCATGTATAATTGCTTCAGTAGTGATTAATAAATAATAACTGATGAAGAAACTTTGGTGGTAGTTACTAACCGTCAGCTGAAAAGAGGGCCTAAGGAAGAGCCTCAGGTCTTTAACCCAGGTAGTCATTACCTGACAGAAATTGCCTGGTCTTGAGGTCATTCTTGCTATTAGATAAAAATATTAATACATTTTTCAAATACAAAATAATTTTATAAAAGCTACTGGCCAAACTGTATAGTAAGTGCATAGTTATTTTAAACAGGACTGATACTTTCAGTTTTTTCTAGCGACTAACAAATGACAAAACTCACTGGAAAAAAACAGTTATTTTGCTGTCCAACATGGTTTTTTTTCCTTTTTCTTAGACTATTACTAAAAGTCAGCTCTTTAGTCTCCTCAGACTGATCACCACACTTCAAATAAGGGAATGTCCAACACAGCTGTCCAGCTGGAAGCACTGTATAATGTCCACTCGTCTTGTCTTAAGGACATGAATAAAACCATGGTCCCATGCTGGAACTAAACCAACATGAGCTGCTAGACGTGCACCGATTCTGACCTAAATCTGCTTAAGTGACTCTGTTCACTAGCTCTTCCTGGATAGAAATAATTTTTCACTTGTGCAGAATTAAGCAACTATTACTCCATGGATCCCATTTTTGAGACCACTATATCTTTTTGAGTTATATTAAGCCAAACTGCATGAGTCCTCCAAGCACAAGCCTGAGAGAATTCAATGCCAAGAGCTTTATGCAGGTTCTCTGCAAGCCAGAAAGCACTATAGAAACAGTAAATATCTTTCCTTCAGCCAGATTATTACAGCTCCTCCTCATTGGCCAGAGTAAGACTTAAATGTATTGTGTAAAGTTTGTGAATATTAATTACATCTTAGATAAAGTAATACCAAAACAAAAGCAGTGCAATGAAGGTTGACTTTATTCTGGTATAATTCTTAACATAAGATCTTTCTAAGCCCTAAGGTCTTTGTGTCATGACAGAGTACTCAGCACTGATGACATTACAATAACATTTAGTACAGATGAAACCAAGATGCACCTGGTTGTAGAGGTCTCTTCAAAATGGAATGTGCATGGGTTTAGTCAGACAATGGAGGTCCTACCCTGAGCAGCTGACCCAGCTGTGGTCAGGCACACACTGCCAGTCCTGCAAAACATGTTTCCACCAACTTTGGAATGGAAGCAGGGGTAGGAAAAGTGAAACCACGCAAAATTCTTCTTTGGGTACTGCCTTCCTTCGGCATTTGTCCTCCCACTGACCACCACCCAGCTAGATAGCCACTTTCTTTCACAGCTGCTCATTCCCATCTGCTCTGGTACTGTCTGCACTTGTGTCTTTAACCCCTGTGACCACAATTCCTCCTGACTTCACTCCTTTCCATACACTTTCTTTTTCTGTTTTCAGCAGATACTCCCCCTGACAAGAGAAACACTTCAGTGTTGCCAGTTGGCATTATATTTCCATACCTATCTCCACACCTCATCCACTGCAAAAAGGAAGAATAGGAGATTAATCTCCCAGAAACATCTTTTCCAGCAATACATTCATCTCCACTGATACATTATGTGCTCCCTCCTTCCACTAATTCAAAAAGAGAAAGAATTTACAGGGAAAAAAATGAATTAAAATAACTTACGAGACACTGAAAAGCCATGCAGGAAATAGCGAGTGTCCATGTTCACCTGACAAAGGAATGAGAAACAGAGGGTTTGGAGAATAGAAGCACTAATCCAAGCAGGGGAAAAGATAAAGCAAAATAGTAGGAAAAGGCCTGGTGGACTGAAAGCACAAATAAAGACAACAATGAAGGAAAGAGACACAGAGATGATGTGACAGACAATACAATCCAACCAGTAATATTTTGCTTTTAAGAATTACTGACAAAGAATGTATGATGCATGATTAGGAAATGCAACATAAGACTAGAAGCAAGCAAGTATGTGGAGGTAAGTGGAATTTTCTGGATTATTGTACTGTACAAAGATGACAGTATACAGATGCCATGATTCTCCCCAGCTGCAGCTGGTACAACTGCTAGAGCCTGATTGTAAGGGCACCACTCGTCCCTCAAAACAGCATTACCTCAGGCACCACCCTGGTAGAACTACACTGCTCCCTAGTTCATAGCAGCATAAATGACTGCACCATTGTCCTTTCCACAGGAATGAAGTCCCTGCCCAAAGACAAAGGCAGTTGCAGTAATTTCCTGTAATCCCATCTGAATCTGAATAACATATTATATACCTGTAATACATATAAAAAATCAGCTTTCCTTTTAAATTACCTAATCTGGAAGGGATTTGGATCAGACCCATATGGACTAAAGAGTTATAGATATGATAATGATTCACATCCACTATAGGATGCTCCTAAAAAAGAACTGCTTGTCTTAATTCCCTTCTCTCAATTAATTTTAGTGTATGAAATACAAAACATCTTCATGCAATAATTATAAATGCTATAGCCATGTAAGTATTTTGATTGGCTACCTAAGCTATCCAAAAGGCAGTCTCTATTTAAAACTTGACTTGTATTGGATGTCATGCTTAGGTTTAAACTAATTTTGAGGTCAGTGGCATTCTTTGAGAAAAACTGAACAGCTAACATTTAAGCAGTTTTCAGAGAAAAATCTGCTTTTCATCTCACAGCTACTTCTGATCCTCAGAGAGTTTATCTACCTTTGACCACAGCACTTTATTAATACTGGTCAGCTGGAAGAGAAGTGAGATTAGAATCATTAGCATGCTGTCAAAATTTGAAAGGACAGCCCACTCCCACCCAAATGTTTTGCGAACCAAAACCAGGTTCATAGAAGTGCCAAAACAAAAGAAAAAGTATATGCAAGCTGGAATCTTTTAGGTGTCTACTAACAAATATAATATACACTGCATTAATTAAAATGAATATTCACCAATATAAGAAATAGCCTATAAAGATGCTTCATCTGAAGGTTTGGGTAATTTCATGAAAATCCATTCATTTTTAGAAGCAAACTTACTTTCATTATACATTTAAGTTAATTGCTATGGATATGGGAGTAACTATATTTTAGTAAAAAGAGGCTTTGAAGGAAACCAAGAAATTTGAAATTCCATGTAAAAGGATTCAGATAATTTCAAATTCACCCAATAGCGTCCATGAACTCCTGGCACTGCAATACAAGAGACTCAAAAAGATGGATTACCTCAGCAATTCATCTGAAAGAATGCAGCGCTGAAGTGCTTACCATGAGTTCATACGTTAAGACACTCTTTCAACAAAACTGAACCATGATAAAAGATGATCAGATCCCAAATGGAACTGAAAAATAGCAAGATATATTTAACCAATAACCCAGTGCAAACTATTTTGGTATTCCTGGATGTTAATACATCTCTGTGATAAGAGCTTTATAAAAAAAGCAAGAACTAAAACTCTAGACTAACCAAAGAAGTTTATAAGAGACTATCTCAATCTATGTAGGATTTTGGTCTTCAAGTCTTCATGAAGATTAACCTACTAATTTTCATAATTGTTGGCAAAGTTCTGTACAGTGGTACTGTCAAGCTGGTGGAAAGTACATATATATGTCCTACATGTGCTGAACCAACAGACTCAAGCATAACTATAAAGCTCTAGTAACCACAACTTCCTAACAAAAGAATACTTGGATTTTCTCTTCAGATTCCAGGTAAATCTGAAGTCTTGAGAACAGTTTTGGGAAACACAAGAACAGCAGAAAGTTGTTGTCTACAAGACATAAATGTGCCTCTGTCTTCAAGGCATCAAATATACTCAAGCAGCAAAAGTCTACAGGATATGAGGTCTAAACAATACTACAAGAAAATGAGTTAAAGAGGAAGTAGGTTGCATGTTTCAAATTGATGGTCCTGAGGTCCATCCCCTACATTTCAAATATTTGGCTATGCCAATAGCAGTGATAGGACAAGGACTAACAGTTTCAAAACAAAAGTGGGCAGCTTTAGATTAGGTGTTATGAAGAAATTCTTTACTGTGAGGGTGGTGAGACACTGGAACAGGTTGCTCAGAAAAGCTGTAGATGACCCATACCTGGAAGTGCTCAAGGCCAGGTTGGATGTAGTTTTTGAGCAACCTGGTCTAGTGGGAGGTGTGCTTGCCTGTGGCACGGGGGTTAGAAGTAGATGGTCTTCATGGTCCCTTCCAACCCAAACTGTTCTATGATCCTATGACTATTACGTAAGTCTCAGCAGTTCCCATATCATTATAGGTTGAAGCACCTCAGGAGAATCACTTCCTAGTCATACTTCCTCCTTGTATGGTGCCAGAGAGTAGAGTCGCAGTCTGCTGGTCACAGTATAAAAGGGCTGAAGAGGAGTGGAAGGCCCCCAGTGTCCTACCCAGCTGTTCCAGTAACAAAGGCAAGACTTATTTGTTGATCCCTTAAGTATGGCCCAAATGAGATATGCCAATGCTGTCCTGGGTCTACTTTCCATCAGCACAGCCTTGAATCCATGCTAGGGCTCTAGTAGTAGCACAAAAAGCCAGATTAGTGAACTGTTTTGGCTGAAAACTTGCCACACTTTCAGTTATTTTTCAGGTCAGTTTTCAGCCAGATCATATGGCTGTACAGAGCTGATGGCTGGCACAAGGAAGGCCAAGAATACCTTTGGCTCAGAGAAGGTGGATCAGCTTTCTCCACTGCAGCACAATGCTGAGGCTGGCTCAAAGTGTTTAAGGAGATATTTCCTGATATGATCAGTATGCAGCCCTTCCTCGTGTCCCCAGGCTACAGTACAAAATCATACAGCATTTGCCGAAGTATAAGGTAAACACCCCTTTGAGTTCACAGCTCAAACTGCTGTCTAGTCCTCTACTTCCAGAACTAGCTCTGTTTTGTTATTCACAGTAACTAAGTAGGAAGGGTTTCTCTGTATGTTCATCTGAAAAATCAAGATGACAGCGCTGTGAAATATTCTATTAAGTTGACAGCATTTCTCATGTATATTTTGGCTTGTTATACAGTTCTGAGCTTGATATTTGTACACAAAACCAAAACTGACATAAATAAAGGATTTTCTTTCTTATTTTTTTTCAAGGTGTAACTCCTGGAATCCTGACACATTTGCAAAAAACAGCTCCAGAAACTTAGTGCTTCCATCAGCCTCAGGAAGTGGATAGGTTGCAAAGTCCTGCTCCTGAGCAAATGATCCAAGAGAGAAATTACTATATCAGCCTCCTGTGCTAGCATACAGCACACCAAAGGACACGTCAGTACTGAAGGAAGGAGACTGGAAACCTTACCAGTATTACTGCTTCCTTTTAATAGTCTCATGAACACTGGTAATCAAAAGGCTACAGGAAGAATAAGAAAAAACTTCCCAAGAAAACCAAAGTGTAGTTTAACAGCCTATTTAAAAGCCTAAAATTTCATCAGACAACCACACCTACTAAGCTAACCATTTACAAAAGTCACAAGACAAACCAAAAATGTTAGACAAACCTCCAGGAAAGGTCCCAAACAATACACACAATCATTAAATAGACCAGCAAATTTTAAAAATACTAATCAAAAAAATATTTTAACTATTTGCTGGTACAATCCCTTTACAAAAAATGAGGGTTTTCAAAGTAATTAAATGTATTTGGCACATTAGAAATACTTACAACTACTCCACTCTTGGTGACAGTTTCCCGGTATGTAAAATTGCACACTGCCCAAGCCAGGTAATAAGTGGACATGAGAGGCGTCTGTGAAAAGTGATCTGTAACCCATCCATCTTCTTCAAAAACAGAAGTTTCAACTGGCATGTTGGACAAAGATAAGTAAATCGCTTGATGTCTGATGCTGATTTTGAACGTGGCCTTTTAGATGGGCTCGCCAAAGCAAGGAAAGGCTTTTCTGGCATGAGTAGGAGAAAACTGCGTAACACCAAGAAACCTAGAAAAGCAGAAAACAAAAATAAAAGTTGATTACTAACTGTGCCTAGCACTTGATTCATAGACATACCAAATAAGACACTGCTTGACTACTGTGGTTTAAGGGAGGAAAAAAATACAACTGTACAAAATATAGTGTTTGAACACTGCTTGATCCTTTTCTTACTACCTCTACTGCAATGCAATAGAAACAAATTAATGGTCTACAAATTTCCTACAAATTTGTAGACACCACACTGCCACTAAATAAATCAACCCTCACCTTGCATCAAACTTCAGGTTCCAGCAGTATTGTACATCAATATGTGGGAAAAAAAGCAAGCCACTGTTGGTTATACAATGTAAACCAAGCACACTCAGTTCAAACCAGGATTTAACAGCCTTCAGGGAATTCACTGCCCTGAGACACTGACAGGGCACTTTACCATTCTTTGGGCATGAGAACTTATGGTCACACAGTGCACTCAGGAGGGTCATTGTTTTCCACTGCTGATTACTTCTCTACCAGCTGCATGGAGGTCTGGGACACAGTACTATACAGCACTGCTGTGTCTGTGCATATCCAAAAACAACATTCTGTGAGCTTTGCTGAATCACAAATGTAAGCAAAGATTAAACCAGCACAAAGTATTTCACCATTCTTCTACATGTGCTTTTCTTTTCTGGTGTTTTTATAGAGAGCAAATCCATGTTCTCAGTTAATGGGTCAAATTATGGAAAGATCTCTGAAGGAGGTAAAGATATTTATTGTGCACATACGGGACGAATGGGAAGGCTTTAGCTTGACAATAAGACCTGTAACTGTTTTCTTTGGAACTAAATAAATTTTGATCCACATACAGAATAGGAAGCTTTCTGGATGGAGACTTATATTTGCACATTTGGAGGAAACCCATGATCTTTTAGCAGAAAAAAGAAGCTACACTTAAAAGGTTGAATTATGGAGTTTGGTAAGAGTATTTTCTGGAGGCATGTAGAATCAAAAAATTACCATGGGCCAACCATGTAAATGTGAAGGTAGCACATACGTAGGCTTTTTGAGTGGTATTGATTCATGTCTCACTTTCCAAGGTTTCACCTGTGGAAATAACTGTGCAATTTCAGATACCAGGCAAACATTTATCAAAATTTTAGAGGCTGACTAATCATCTGTTATTCCTCTGAGGGAAAAGGATGGGTGGATAGTTTTTGATGTAATGAAAATGGTAGCACCTATTATTAATCAGTCTATAACCATTAATCTGCAATATGATACTCTAACACTGACAGAGCAAAAAAATAGGTAGTCCATAGGAAAAATAAAGTATCTAATTAACTTTTTCTAAAACTTTTTGGGCTTTACACATATTTTGAAGGCAATGAAGAAACAAGTTTATTGAAATGTTACACCTTTTTCTTGCTATAGCGCCTGATAGAACTAGATAAATGTTTTCCAGTGAATTATCGCCTCTTGCAAATAAGGATGACTTTTTAAAAACTTGAAAAATTTTTCCGCCACAGAAGCAGTTACCATTGGTCTTTTTGCTAAAATAAAAAGTCTTTTTTGGCCAATAATTATTGAAGGAATTCATAACATTTTTCTTCTGTCATTACAAAACATGGATTATTAAAACCATAATTTTGGATAAGCTTGCTAAAGCTAAGGTAAAAAGTTGGTGCCAAGTATCCCAGTGTTAATCCAAAAAAAAAAGATATTATCCGTGGATTTGCACTACTGCAACAAAGCCAAAGGAAAGGGAGTTGTACTCTGGGGATCATACAGCCAGGATTTTTTTCTTCTACCAAAGCCAGAGGGGGATCAATTAGGAGTACCGGTTTATGCTGACCTAAAAAGGAAAAAGAGGAAGTGGATTGGAGGATCTCAAAAATGGGTAGATGAGGAATGGCCCCCTGAACGCATATTGGAAACATATGGGCCAGCCACTTGGGCACAAGATGGGAGTTGGGGATATCGAACCCCCATTTATATGCTAAATCGTCTTATAAGACTCCAAGCAGCTGTAGAAATAATATCAAACAAAACTTCCCAGGGAATGGAATTAATAGCAAATCAACAAAGTCAAACAAGAGGTGCAGTGTATCAAAACAGGTTGGCTTTAGACTATTTGTTAGCTGAAGAAGGGGGTGTTTGTGGAAAATTTAATACATCAGATTGTTGTTTGAAAATAGATGACAACGGGAAGGCCGTCCTAGATATAGTCAAAGATATCAGAAAAACAGCCCATGTACCAGTCCAAAAATGGGAATCAATACTAAAAACTAGCTGGTGGGATAATATATTGGGAATAGAATGGTGGAAGAAGTTAGGCTTCTTCCTTTTATGTGCTACAGCTGGGTTAATATTTCTTCCTTGCTTGATCCCCTGTTTTATTCGGCTAATCACCAGCGTAGTCCAAAATATGCAAGTGGTAATGATGCCCATGGACCCAAAATTGGCTACATCTGGGACAGGACAAAAGATAATGATGTTAAGGAAATAAAATGATATAGAAGACCCCTTTGAAGAAGCAAAATTGATCTATGAAAGAAATGAGCAAAGAAATGAAGGTTAGAAAGCAAGAATTATTGCTCAAGCCAAATGATTTATAAAAAGGAAGAGGGGGGATTGTGATAAATACATATTATAGTGTTGGCTTTTCGCAAATGTTAAGATGAATGCTATGCGTATAATGTTAATCCTTATAGAAGCAGCTTTTGTTATAGAAATGTAATCATTACTAAATGCTTTTTCCTTTGTTCTAACTTAGATATAGTTGAGAAATAACTAATATAGCTGTGTTAAAATGTACCTAACTTACAATAATTAAACCACCTGCTTAGCTAGATGTCCACAGGACATCTCTATCAACAACAACCATCTGCTGGAAACCAACAGACAAAGGAAGATACTGGACTCTCCAAAAGGACTATGCATGCTCTAAAAAGGCGGACCCAAGGAGTGGCCATGCTAACGAGTTCTTGGAATATGTAAAATAGTTTGGAGAAAAGTTTGAATATGCATACTTGTCTATGAATATGCAATAGGCTGATGCAATAAGAAAAGTATATAGAGTCTCTTACGATGGCAGGTGTGCTCTTGGCTCAGTCCCAAGGGTACCCAGCGTCCTAGGCGTTGTAACCTTTTGCTCTATCCTGTCGCTTATTGTCTTTTATTAAACCTTTAAATTTTAACAGGACAGTGGACCTCGTTTTTCACAGGCAGGCTGACTATTTCATCCTTCCCTTTACATACCTCTCTGTACTAACACTTTTACCTCCAGTTCCCCAAAATATCACCATAAAAGGTTGTACTTGAGGGAATTACAGGCTCACAGCCTGTCTTCTCAGAATACCCATGGCAGTAACTTGCAGGTGTTTTAAGTCTGTCTTGTCTATTAAGGGAAGACGTGTTTCCTCAACAACCTATTTTGACATCTTAGTTGCTACAAGACTAAAGAATATGTCTTTGTTTTGTCTGTGTGATGTAAGACTCTTTTTTCCTTTTCACTTATGCCAAAGTTTGATGTTCATTTATATTATGGCCTGCATACTCCTACAGTAGTCTACAGTAGCTCTGTGTTGTATTTCTGTTGATTACTGTCAGTAAATTCTAGCACATAATGCAAAGTAAATTTGTACCATATCACTTGCATTTTTCATTTCAAGTACAGCAGGAAAGATTTCAGTCAGAAAATAAATACTTTTACGCAGCTTTTACATTTCAGGCTGATTTACAATGTTCACCTGTGAAGGCCACAGAAACTAACTTTAGGGGAAAAAGTCATAAAGTGAAGGCATTAGTATGATGCCTCACATCAGAGTTATTTGCTCCTCATGTACAACAAAAGTGAAAAAATGATGGTTTGGACCCTTTTATAGCAACTACTACTCCAATTAGGCTGCTATATTTTAACTGAATATAAAGATGTCAAAAAATGAAAGCCCTGCTGGAACAGCAAGGTCTCCCAGAGCATGCAAGCCTGTCTGTCTATCATAACAGAAGCTGTCCATGGTTAAGGACTAAAAATGGTTATATGTATCATATTAAAAAATGGGTTATTAATCAGACTGCAAATTGCTATTGTAACAGCACTGATCAAAAAAGTTCCCTGGTTTAGGATGGGTATTATTCACTTTATACTACAGTGAGTCATTAAGCCTGTGACAGTTGAAAAGGAAAAACACTTCTATTTAACACCTGAAACTATAACCATGCAATGACTACAGTTTTAAAAATGTTTTACTGAAAGAAATATAAATGAACTGGTGTAAAGGAAAAACATGCCACTGATTTCTATATAGCAATGTTGCCTTAGGTAAGTATCTTGCCCAGTACAACTAGACTTAAGCATATTAAAAACAAAGTAATTTATACCTGAAAAGTTACACACAGAGCTCTGTGAAAAACATTTTACCATCGCCTTCCACCCTGTGTTTTAAACTACCCTGATGACTGAAACAGTGAATAGACCTTTTTTGTTGCTGATGGTTTCTAAATCTTTAGGGTATTGGTACTGAAGTATAGTACAGTAACTCTGGAGAAATGTCACTGCCACACCTATTTGACAGTTCAATTATTCCTACACAAAGTCAACATACACGAGAATAATAACTGCTTAAATAACTTCTCAGATTTGTGAAGCGAAATATACCCCCTGCTGTTAACAGTATTTTGTTTTCTGATTTGCCCATTTCAATACAGGTCTGTAAGAACTCCCAATTACCCCAACTATTAAGTCAACCGTGATAAAAGGCATTTTATCTGCATCTTTTCTTATAACTGTGCTTTTTCAAATTTCCTTTTTATTTCACTGTGATGACAAATCGCAAAAACTTAATTTTGATCCTGCTTGCAGTTCTAATATCAGGCTTTTTAAAACTGTCAGCAATCACAGTAATGAAAATATGTTTTAATAAAAGGGCTTTTGACTTAATTGAGTTGGTGAGGATGCTTTTCATGTCTTAATATTTTTGCCCAGTTCTTCCAACTATAAAATCTTTGTTTCACTTTGATTGTTTTCACAATCTAAAACAGTAAGATTCAGGAAAAGAAAACTTGTCATTGCACAGATATTTCAAGAAAGGATAGCTTAAAAAGAATCCAATTCTAAAATTATAAACCATGCCAGAACTTTTAAGAAGTCCATCCCGCCTTTCTTTTCCATTACAAAGCCTCATTGTGGTTAGGAAAACACCTTCTTTAAAAAGAAAGCCTCTGTAACTGGCTAACGGGGCCCTCCACGGTGACCCTGCCTACAGTTACAAGGGCCTCGACAGGGACCCAAGGGGCTATAACTCCATGAGTAAATACAGATCAAGACTGAATCTTGCTCTGCCCGCAAACGAATCAGGTTTGCCGGGTCACAGGGTGTAAATCTGCAGCGACCCAGGTGCAGCAGGTGCAAACGTATTCACCTTACGTGGATACACATCCCACCACGTTTTTGCTTTACCTAATAGAATAAAAACAAAACTGAAGTCTCGCTCCCCTACACGCTGCTATTTGTAACCTGACAAGGCTCTGTCACACGAGGGCACACGGCAGCCGGACACGGAGTCTTTGTGTGAAACAGACCCGGAGTCTCTGCTCCGGGCCTGCCCTGACAAGGACCTAGCGGACGGTCTGCTTCACTGGTGCCACCCTTGGAAGTTTGCTCCTTGCCACCGTCCGTCCCCAAGCTGTGCTGCGGCATCTCCTGACCCGGCGGCCGCTCCCCTCAGCCCTCCCCGCCCAGGCGGGGCACGCAGGCGGAGCGCTCCGCTCACCTGCCGGCAGCCCCGGCTCACCCCGGCCCGGCCTCCGCACGGCCCCAGCCCGGCCCACCCCGCAGCTCGAGGCGGCTCCGCCCGCCCGCCCCCGCTAGCTCCCGCGCAGTCCCTCAGCTTCGGTCGCCCCGCAGCCGCTCTCACGGCTGTCTCACGACACCGGCCGGTGGCTTGGAGCGGGCGAGGGCTCGCGGCCCCCGAGAACCTCCGCATCTCTGCCCTGACAGCCGAGCCCTACGGAGATGTCCAGAGAGAGGTGGCGGGAGGAGGCGAGGCCTGGCCTGTGCTCATAGGCCGGCCGGGCTTGGTTGCCGTTCCCCCCACCGCAGCCCCTCCCCGGGCAGCCGGCCAAGCCCCGCACCCTTCGGCGGGACCGGGCAGCGCGGGCCCGCGGCATCACCCGCCTGGCGGCGCCCTGTCCGAAGTTCGGCGCGGGGGCCGCCAACTTCGGACCGAGTTGGGTTTGAGGCGACGTGGCCCCTCCACTACCTTCGCTCGCCGTGGAGGACGTAGGAGCTGCAGAAGAAGCCCAGCAGCTCGTTCTCGATGAGGGCGTTGTAGATGATCTTAAGGTTGTAACTTCTCTGCACCTCCAGGCTGCGGTTGAGGACCACGACGATCACCTGGGTCTGGGGGTAGAAGAAGGTGCGGGCCATCCGCACACCGCCGGCCAGCTTGTCCTCGGCCACGCGGACCGCCTCGATGTGCATGCGGTGGGCGTGCAGCACGATGTAGCGGCTGGCGTTACGCACTTCCAGCTGCACGTTCACCCCCCCGCTGAAGGTGAAGTTCTCCATGAAGGCGCTCAGCATCAGGTTGTAGTGTAGCGGCCGCAGGTGCCGCGGCAGCCGCGGCCGGGCCCAGGACGGCAGCTCCCGTTGCCGCTGCCACTCCTCCTCCTCCTCTTCCTCCGCCGCTTCCCCGCCCCGCGCCTCCTTCTCCGGCCGGCCGGGGGGCTGTCCCGCACCGGGCGGCTGCCAGGCTGCCCCCGAGACGCTCCCGTTGCCGCCAGCCCGCAGCGGACTGTCGGCGGCGGCGGCGCACTCCTCGAAGCGGACGCTGAGCAGCACGGCGATCATGGTCACCGCCAGCACCGCTAGGATGGAGACGGCGAAGCCCAGCACCAGGCGCTTCTGCACAGCGATGTGCCGCTCCGTGGTGCGGGGTCTTGGCCCCGCCGCCTCGGCCCAGGGTCCCGACGGCAGCCCCCGGCTGCCGTTCCGCAGGGCGGCCTCCTCCTCGATCATCATGGGGGTGACGGGCGGGCGCTTCTCCCGCTTCTCCTCCAGGACCATCACGGCAGTGCCGCCCCCGCCTCCCGCGGGGCCGCCGCCACCCGAGGGGGCCCCGAACGCATGGGAGACTTTGAGGCAGGGGGGCCCTTGGCCCACGTGGGACGCACTGTCTCTCACTTCCCGATGAGCCGCATCACCCCGGCCGCCGGGAGCACCACGGGGGAGCAACCCTCGGGGAGGAGAACGGGACGAGGTCAGGTCGAGTCAGGCAAGAGGACGAGCGCTCCCCGCCGTCCGGCCGCGCCGCGCAGGCAACTTGTGTGGCTTCTGCGGGGCACTTCAGCACATGCCGCCGAGCGCACCTCGGCGCCAAGGGGGAGGGCTCTGTCGCCCCGGCCCCCCTGCTAGCGCCGCTGTCCGCAGGGAGCTCTCTTACCCCCGCGTCCCGAGCCGCCGTGGCCGGGGTCGGGCTCTTCGCCCAGCCCTGGCAGCGCCCGAGCCATTCGCGCCCCCGGGGCGCCGCCGCGCAGGTCAGCCCGTCCCCGCGGAGCTCGCCCGGCACTGGGGGCGGTGGCACCAACAGCGGCGCGGGCCGGGCCCGTCCTCCTCTTCCTGATAGCGGGTCAGCCTTCGAAGAGTCGCTCCTCTTATTTTCTCTTTCCTGTCTCCTGCAGGTACAGAGCAATCTCCCGGCTGGCTCGAGCAGAGGCGGCTGTATATAGGCACCGGGGAGAGGCGAGGGAAGGGGAAGGAGGGAGAGGCAGGCAAGCCCCGCCGCCCCTCGGCTTCAGCGGCTGCTCCGGCTGCCGGCGGTGACGGCGGCGCCCCGGGGGAGCGGGCGGGGGCGGAAGGCGGGGGCGACGCGGGGACGAGGGAGGCTTTTCTCCGGTGTGTCACACGCGGCGGCTCCGGGGGAGGTCGCTGAGGCGGCGGTGGGAGCCCCGGCCGGGGCGGACGGAGGGCGAGGGCCGGGCTGCACCGGGAGTGGGGAGACTGCAAAGCCTCCGAGCCGCAGGACTGCCCGGGATTACACACAAATGCGTGTGCTCTCCACATAAATATTGAACGCCCTTACTGCGTCATATTTATAGAGACTTAATAAAGAGCCGCCGACTACGTGTTTGGACGACAATAGTGCTGTCATACTAACGTGAGGCTGGAGCTCAGAAAAGGAGAAATACTCCTACTTAAATCGATAGGATTAATATGCCCAGAAAAAAATCGCGCCCTAAGCATTGGCTGAGACTTTCAGAAATCCCCCTGCCATTGCTCCGCGGCCCCAGGACTCTCTCCTACTCTCCGTGCCAGTGCTGAACCCCCCCTTCTCAGCAGGAGGGATTTAAAGATGTGTTGAATGCTGCCTGCGGTAATAAAGCAGCACTTGGCTTGAGTACCCCTAGGAGTGAACCCCTGTCTGGAGAACTCAATCAGCCTATTTCGTCCACCTGCACCCAAACTTTTGTACATAGGGTCTGCGGAAGCACAGAATTGATATATACAGCAAGGATCTAGATCAATGTCTGAAAGCATTTCTGTTCCCCTTATTTTGCTTGCATACTTCAAAAACTATCTCTGTTCGTTTTCTTTTTTGAAGCTCTTTAGCTCCAATCTTGTAAGCAGTTACAGATGTGTCTTTGGCATTCAGTCCTGTGGAATCTATGGGAATATATGCTGTACATCAAGTTAAATGCATACATAACAATTGGCGGGATAAAGGCCTTACTTTCCATAGTGAAGAAAAAAGAACAAAAAACAAAAATCAAGTCCTACACTTCTTCATAAGCAAAGCAAATCTGAAGAATTTCGTGAAATGTCATACATTAGCCATTTTACTTCAAGAGGAAATTCCTAATCTCTCTTTGTCCTGAATCTTTGACATCTTCAAGAAGTGTTACATCACTTAGCATGGTGTTGCAGAATACAAATAATCATTTATTGACACTCTAACCAGTTTAAGGATTACCAGTTTCAGTATAAGGAATTTACTATTTTCCTTATATATTCCTATAGAAGAATTGTATTCAGGTCTGCTGTCTCTGGAAAGAAATGAGCCTTTATTTTTACCTCACAGCACAGTCTTTAAAAGGTTTGTAATCTTATCAATTTTTAATTAGAAGTATGTTGATACACTTGCTAATTGTGTTTGTATGTCCTAGGAGGACTAAGATTTTGCTCAATAACTAGCATTGCCACACATTTCCTGTGGTGATATTTGGCTGCCCACCTGTTATAACAGGTCAAAGAACAGAAACATTTTATTATCCGAAAACAGCCTTCATTATTTGTTGACTGAAGTTTCATGCAGAAAGGTAGAAAACTATTGCTTATGTGATTTGGGGAAAAAAAAAAAAGAAACGGACATGGCAAAATAACATCCAAAGCTACTGGTTTAAAATGTCAGTTTCTATACGTTTCATTAAACCCTTTAAAAGTGGGCACAAAGGAAGTGCCTGAGTGCTTTCAAGATTTTGTGTGCAGGCTGTTAGTATCAGGCATTAGTTAAATAGGCAGTGTTTCCCTCTGTCGCTCTCTGAACTGCACTTTCAGTTATGTTTGTTCCCATCAGCAGTGCAGGAAGACATTCAGGCAAAAATGTGATTCAAGAGTAGAAGTAGCCTGGAATAAAGTGGTACAGTATGTCCCATTTATAAACATTTATAATTTTTAATAATTTTTAATTAAATACAGTTTGATAGTTACAAGTTTCACCGGTTAAGGTTTTTGTGAAGCCTTCTCAGAAAAGCGGTGAGTAGCAGGCAGTTGGGCTAACCAGCTCTGCCACTTGTAAAGAGAAAGGTACAACTCTGTGTGTGACAGCACAGGAGCATCATTCTGGCCTTCTTGATGTACAGATAACAAATACATAACTCTCCAGGATGAGCTCTTCCAACCCCTGCCAAGGGAGTCAGTCACACAATTTAGCTTCAACGATATTAGTCTATAAATTGAAGGGTCAATATTAGAGAGGGTATGTAAAATGTTTAAGGTGCATGCTAGTAAGGAGCCATGAGGCTGATTCCTTTTAAGCCAAGTTGGAATAGCACTCCCAAAACTGGCACAAGGCATGAGTGATGGGAATTAAGTTTGTCTAGATTCACCTCCAACTTTCGTCATTGCTCAAACAAAGTATTGAGAGGTTTGCGACCCCTCCTCTTTGGGCTTGTCAGTCTGGAGACTTACAATAAGAAGGTGCAGCTAGGTATTGTGTTAAATAGCTAATGTGCCTTGACTCATCCATCATTCTGAAACTTCACATTACCAGATTAACCTCTTCTTCATATTAGTAATGACAGGTTTCTAAAATATAGCTTGACCAGATACAGGTCAAAGAAGGTATTAAATTAGTAATTTGTTCTCAAATGCTACTCTCTGCAAGTAGTTCAGTGTACAAACTGTTATATATTGCCATTTTGCTGAAGAAGATATAAAGGCATGCAGCTCCCAAAAAAAACTGTGTGTACATCTGGGAAAAATTCTGGTTTTTTCTTTGTCCACAGTTACAAACATAAACATGGATTTCATGTCTGTGCTGAAGCTTGCAACTCCTTTGGTCTTTCTGCAAAGACTGTTGGAAAATGCATCAGATCATGGATCATTTTTTCAGCAAAATCCTGATAATGACTCCCTTTTGTTCAAAACTTCCCCTAGGCCATCAACATCTTGTATGCAATCTCATTTTATGAGCTTATAGCCTAGGGTTTCAGGTACTCATACAAAATAAAAATGTCTCACCTTAACTGAATTGCTATGGAGATGGCCCTCCCCAGACAAGTCCATCAGAAGAAACATGGATAAACTTCAGATAGCACAGTTTCCAATTCTATACCAGCTTATAGCATGGCTAGCAAAGAGCTGATGAGGGACCCGCATAAAGCTGTAGTTTATGGTACGTTAAGATTGCACACAACACCTCTCAGTATTCACACTGGTGCTTTACAGTCTTGGATGAAAAGCACTATAAATGAGCAACTTCATTGTATATCATGCAGCTGGGTACAGTTCATCCAACTTAGGGATTGGCATATTACACTTTTCTGAGTCTGCCTAACTATTGCTGCTTTTTAATCCAAGTGATCCATCCTTCATTCATCTGGATATAGCAGAGGTTTACAGACAGACTTTATCATACTGACACTACTCACAAAAAAAAAAGAGGCTCAGAAAATGTCCTTCTATGCAAAGCCCAAAATCAACTGGAATTTATATTGGGAAAAATTACAGGGAAGAAAGACTGCATCAGCCCACATCAGTCAGTGCTCCACTGACCCTTTCATCCTCAGTCAGGCATTTCTCTGGTCATAGCTGGATTCTCCTTGCATACTTTAAAGTCAAGGATACCCACAGGTCTTAATCCCTACTGTTTAAGTCCTAAAATGGACTACACTTAATAGCCTACTAATATATTGGTCAAAAAACATCAACAAGGTGACCTCTCAGAGTATTATGAACTACTCACATCCCACAGATGCAGCATCCATCTAGCTGTTACTTAGAAGACCAAGTGGAGGATGACTGTTTCCAACCATGCAGGTTGCCAGTAAAGCAAAGAGGAAATTATCAGTCTATCATCCATTGGCTTTTCAGTTATGACTAATTCCTCAAAGAATTGACACTGCCTAACAGGACAGCTGTGTGCTCTGCAGTATTCAACACAGGGCCAAGGACTTTTCTGACGAGGTGATGATGTGCAAAGTTCTTTATTATTGTCGTGGGTTGACCCCAGCCAGGTGCCAGGTGCCCACTCAGTCACTCTATCACTCCCTCTCCCGCTGGGAGAGGGGAGAGGATAATATTGAAAAAAGACTATCAGGGAAAGATAAGGCAGTTTTATTACAGTAGGAAAAAATAGAACAAGCAAGCTGAGCGTTGCGCACGCAAGAGCAGAAGGGAAAACAATCAATCTCTACTTCCCATCAGTAGCGATGTCTGGACACTTTCTGGGAAGCAGGGCTTCAGCATGCGTGATGGTTGTTCAAGGAGGCAAACATGGACCAGCCCTGAGTGCCTCCTCCTCCTCCTCTCTTCCTTCCCTTATATATGTGAGCTGATGTCATATGGTATGGAATATCCCTTTGGCTGACTGGGGTCAGCTGGCCTGCTGGTGTCCCCTCCCAGGATCTTGCCCCCCCCATCCCCTTCAGTGGGGGAAGGAATGTCACAGGGACAGCACAGCTTGGCAGTAGCCAAAATACTGCTCTGTTATCAACGCCAGCTACCAAAGCAAAGTACAGCAGTGTAAGGCCTATGAGCTTTACCTCAGTCAGACCCAATACAATTTCCACCCCTTATTCCATACCATTTGCATCATGCTCAGAAATCCTTTTCTACTCACACATGCAATTTAAGCTACATCCTTAAACCATCCCCATCACATTAACTACTATCTCCTGTCCTTTTGCATCCTTCCACGTGGTCTCCATTTCCAGCAGACTGTGGGGTCAGGGCAGGAGGAATAGTAAACTTGATTGTCGAGGACTGGCACCATCCCTGTTCATTGTGGCCTTTTTCTTGCCCCTTGCTGAAATTCGTTCTTCGTCAGCTCATGTCCCTTCTGCTACTTACATCCTGCAACATACAACTTCCAACATACATTATTCTTACCCCAAGGTTAAATCACCTTGGGGTACACACTGGGTCTCCCCATCCTCCCGCATTACCCACCAAGTGCACCCAGGTCCTTGGGCAAAGACAATCCCACTAATGGGTTTGCCCTTCCCCGTGGGGGACGCAACCCACACTGACTTCCCCAGCCACTTTCCTATGTGTAGTGCAGGAACCTTGTCTCCCTCCACAGTGTCTAAGGGTTTAGTTTGGGCGAGACCAGGGCGGTTAACAGATCCCCTAGTATTGACTAGCCAAGTGGCTTCTGCCAAATTCACATCCCAATGCTTCCATGTCCCATTACCTAGTGCCCGTAGCATAGTTTTTAACAGTCCATTATATCTTTCAATCTTCCCAGAGGCTTGTGGGTGATAAGGAATATGATATATCCACTTAATGCCATGCCTCTTTGCCCAGGAGTTAATAAGATTATTTCGAAAATGAGTCCCATTGTCTGACTCAGTTCTATCTGGGGTTCCATGCCGCCACAAAATGTGTCTTTCAAGACCTGAAATTGTGTTCCGAGCCGTGGCGTGGTTTACTGGGTACGTTTCCAGCCAGCCAGTTGTGGCCTCCACCATGGTGAGGATGTAACTCTTGCCTTGGCGTGTTTGTGGCAATGGCCCAATGTGATCAATTTGCCAGGCTTCACCGTACTGGAACCCCAGCCAGCGCCCTCCACTCCAAAGAGGCTTCACTCGTGTGGCTCGCTTGATGGCAGCGCATGTTTCACACTGATGAATAACCTGTGTGATGGCCTCCATGGTCAGATCCACCCCTCGATCATGAGCCCATCTGTATGTTGCATCTCTTCCAAGATGCCCTGATGTTTTGTGGGCCCATCGGGCTATTGTTGCCTTCTTGCTATGAAGGCAGGCGACCTGGTTCAAGGAAGACAGCACGGCAGCCCGGCCTCACCCGAGCCACTCGGGCCATGGACTCACAGACACCAATGTGGTGGATGGTCAAATGGCGTTTATTATCTTATCTCATGAGGTTAAATAGTCTAGGGGGCTTCACTACGTCAGGAAGGGGACGGTGGGATAGCTAGGGTTAGTAAGGAGTGGAAAACTACTGGGTTCAGGAGGGGTTGCATACTTTGGGTGATCTCTTATCATGCAGGAATGAAGGGAGGAAGATTCCATGCTGCTCTCTGCTTTCCGTCACATCGCGAGATCTTCCGTCCGCCTGTCCCTATCTACCACACTTCCCCCCCTTTTTTCACAAATGAATGAGGTAGTCATAGATACATGTATTGAAGTGAGGTATGAGGTAGTAACTTGACAAGGGAAAAGGGGTTTGGTATACCTGAGTAGATTTCGCAAGGCAAGTTAGAAAAGTCTTGCGATTGGCAGTGTTTACAGTTTGGATTACAGCATTTGTTGATGTTCTAAAAACAGAATGTTGGCCCGTTCCAGACGGGTCTGGATAAAAGAGACTAGTTTGTTCAGCAGGCATGGTCCAAAGGTAAAAACTAAAAACAACATTGCCAATGGACCTACCAAGGCGGAAATTAGTGTGGTGAGCCATGGTGAGTGATTGAACCAGGACTCAAACCAGCTCTGTTGGGCTTCCCTGTCTTTCTGTCTCCGAGCTAGCCTATCTCGGAGCTCTGCCATGGAGTCTCTGACGACTCCTGTGTGGTCTGCATAAAAGCAGCATTCCTCTTTCAAGGCAGCACACAAGCCTCCTTGCTGCATGAACAAGAGGTCTAATCCTCGCCTGTTCTGCAAGACCACTTCTGAGAGTGAGGAAACTGATTTCTCTAGAAAGGAAATGGATTTCTCGATCCTCTGCAAGTCCTCATCGATGGTCATTTGTAGCTGAGACAGTCCTTGGTGTCGGGTCGCAAGAGCTGAGACACCCGTGGCCGTTCCGGCTGCTCCCAGGCCGAGCAGCATTGCAATAGTTACACCTGTTATCAGTTCTCTTTTGTGGAGCCGGTCGGGTTTCTCAAAGAGGTGGTACATCTCTTCGTCTGTATGGTACAGGACCCTAGGAACAATTAGAACTTGGACACAAAAGTCAGTGGAATCATTGAATTTGGCAAGAGACACACAAGGACTCACTCCAGATCGCTGACAAACCCACATCCCAGATGCGGATGGAACCACCCACTTATTCTTTCTGTTGGGCTTGACAACTTTGGTGCAGATGTTGCCTTCCTTTGCTAAGGTTGCATTGCCAAAACATCTGCCTTGACCCATGACTTGACTCAGGGTGATTCCTCTGCAGGGAGTATCCCACCTGCACTGGTGAGGGGAGTCGGCTGTGGAGTAACTGAAGGGGATATTTAAAGCAACTCCTTCGTAGAAGGGGGGTTTGACATCATAGCAAAGCCAGCAGGAATCAGTTAGGTTCGGGTTGGATTCGTTCAGGGAAAGAAAGGTAGCTTCTAACATACGAAATGAAGTGTTATAGTTACCAACTGGGTGCTTTTCCACGCCCGGGATGGCCCTCCCACACCATTCACTGGGGGGACTTCTGTAAATTGCCAATGTTGTGGCCAATGTGCTTGGGGAATAATTGTACAGTCTGAACCCGTGTCTGCCCAAAACTGAAGCCCTATGACGTGGGGATCCTGACTGCCATAGAGGCGGCATGTTCCCCACACTATCAGGGGCTCTTTCCCTACTTTCATGGCCAGGGCCACCCAGGGGTTCCGCTCTGGGGCGCCCCCTGCTGACCCTGTGGCACAAGTGCGGCTTGTGGCTGTGGTGGGTGCAATGGTGCTGCTGGCGGTGCTGTGAAACTCTGCATTTGCACCGTTTGTGTGGGTGCAGGACTGGCTGTCTCCTGCGGGGGCATAGGGAATGAGGGCCCCCCACCCCACTGGGGGCTGGCATAGATGGGCCGCCTTGCATTCGCAACGGGAGGAGGCTGGGTGCGGCCCACATGCCCCCTCCCCCTCCCGTTTCCCCGGGGTCGGGATCTGCATTCCTTAGCGAAGTGTCCCTTCTTCCCGCAGCCCCAACAGAGCCCTCTCACGCGCGCTTGAGATGGAGGCCCCGCCGGGGGAGGCTGGGATTTATGGGGACAGCCTGTTGCGATGTGGCCCGCCTGTCCACATTTGAAGCATGCCATTGCACTACTTAGATCACGTACGACAGCTTGAAAAGGGGTTAGCTGTTCTTCCCTAACTACATGTTTGATCATATCAGCCAGGCTGGCTCCGATTGGAACGGAGCGCAAGATTTCTTTGGTAACAGTGTTACTTTGTTGCCGCAAGCAGTCTGCTACAACGGGTCCTTTTGCCGCCGCAGGCAGGGTAGAGGCGTCTACAGCTGCCTGTAGGCGGTCCACAAACTTTGTGAAGCTTTCACTTTCTGTTTGCTTTATGGTGGACCACGGTGAAGGCTTAGCTACCACACGAGATGCAGCACGAATGGCTTCTCTGGCAGCTCGGGTTGTGGCCCTGACTTCCTCAGCTCGCAATAGTGCAGCTTGCTGCTGAGGTGTAATCATCTCGTCATGTTTCCCTGTCAGCCTGGACAAGCTCGAGCCATGCAGTGGTTGCCCCGCCCCAGAGGACTGGGCTAGTAGGTTCATACAATTGTCTGTCCATTCCTGTTTAAAAACAATCATTCCTGCCCCATCAAAAATCATGCGACCTATTTGTCTAATATCAAAGGGGAGCAGGTTCTCATTGCTAAAAAGGCCGTCTATGAGAGTAGAAACAATGATGGAATCCATCCCCTTTTCTGAGATTGCTTTGACAATCGTTTGTATATCTTTGGGGTTTATTGGGTCATATACTTGTTGTTGGTTTCCGTTTTGCCCCGTGGTTCTCACTGGGAAAGCATGGACTGTAGCTGAGGGCACCCATTCTGCACAAGCTATTTTTATCTTTCCCCAGTCGGTGAATTTGTATTGTGATTGCTTTTCGGCGAAATTTAAAACTTTATTCGTTTTCGTTTCAAATTGTGATAGCTCTGCTTCTTCCGATTCTGTGTCCCCGTCAGTTTCCGATAACTCAGCAGAGCTAGCGGAGCTGTTGTCAGACTCAGAGCCGGAAGTCGACTGCTAGAGCACTTCCGGGATTCCGTGCCTTTTCTCGCGGCTCTGGCCCCGCTCCTCCCCCGGGGGGCAGTGCCGGTCCCGCCCCCTGGGCTTGCCCTGCCTCCCGTAAGGGGAGGGCTCTCCTTTAAATGATAATGGCATTGAGCACGGCTCTTAACTGGGCATGCGCTCTCTGCCGCTCTCCCATGCCCGCGCGTTTGCAGCTCTCTCTTCCCACGCATGCGCAGCAGCGAACACTCGCAATTGTTTTTCGTTCCCGCCGCTGAAACCCTGGCCCCGCCCATCTCCTTGGTCGCCCGCGCCATTTTGAACTGCATAGGGCGGGGGAGGGGGGTTCACCCGCGCTCCCTCTCTAGCTGCCCTCTCGGTTTCCCTGGCTTCGGATGTCAATCCCTCCCAAAAAGATCGCGCGGATTGCTGTGCTTCCAGCGTTGGATCGCTAACCGGCGGCGGAGGGACGGATGGGGAAACCGCGGACGTTTGGGAAGTTTCCGCGGCAGGGGGTGTATCTGGCGGGCTCGGCGGAAGGGTCGGGAGGTTTTCTGGGGGCCCCGGGGCGTTTGGATTCGGGTCCGGGGAGGAGGGAAGCGCGCCCGGTCCCCGCGAACCCCCCCTCTCAGATAGACCGGTCTCGGGGTCTGTCTGTGTTATTGCTCCTACCCCCAGCTTAGGAGTAGCTAATAAACATGCACGTGCAGCTTTCCAAGTCTCTTGTTGTTCCAGCGCTTGGCGTAAAGCCGTTTCTACTTTCCCCCACGCTTTGAGACTTTTTCCGCTGCCCGAGACTTTAGTTTCCTTTGCTAAAACATTGGTACATTTCTCCCACACCTCTGGCTGTAATATTTCTGCTGGACGCTCAATCGCCCCAAGCTCCAGGAGTTTTGCAATAGCAATATAAAAATCCTTGAGCTTACACTTAATACCCCACTGCTTATAAAGTAGACTCACGACCTTTGCAACGGTTTCCATAGTAACCGCGGGTCCTTGGGGACGTCTCCCCCGCCTGAAGTCAGCTTGGCTGCCCCGGCCGCTGTGTCTTGTCCAGGCGAATCCCGTACCCTTAGCTCTTCTTCTTCTTCCCGGGTTTCGGCACCACTATGTTGCCTTCTTGCTGTGAAGGCAGGCGACCTGGTTCAAGAACGACAGCACGGCAGCCCGGCCTCACCCGAGCCACTCGGGCCATGGACTCACAGACACCAATGTGGTGGATGGTCAAATGGCGTTTATTATCTTATCTCATGAGGTTAAATAGTCTAGGGGGCTTCACTACGTCAGGAAGGGGACGGTGGGATAGCTAGGGTTAGTAAGGAGTGGAAAACTACTGGGTTCAGGAGGGGTTGCATACTTTGGGTGATCTCTTATCATGCAGGAATGAAGGGAGGAAGATTCCATGCTGCTCTCTGCTTTCCGTCACATCGCGAGATCTTCCATCCGCCTGTCCCTATCTACCACAGGCTATAAATAGCTCACCCTTTCTCTCCCAATCTAGGTCCACCTGAGCTATTCCAATTTTGGTGGCCTTATCTACCCGTTCGTTGTTTTGATGCTCCTCAGTGGCACGACTTCTGGGCACATGGGCATCTACATGGCGTACTTTCACAGTCATGTTTTCTATCCGTGCAGCGATGTCTTGCCATAATGCAGCAGCCCAGATGGGTTTTCCCCTGCTCTGCCAGTTGGTTTTCTTCCACTGCTGCAGCCATCCCCATAGGGCATTAGCCACCATCCAGGAGTCAGTATAGAGATAGAGTATGGGCCACTTTTCTCTCAGCAATCTCTAGGGCTAGTTGGATGGCTTTCACCTCTGCAAACTGGCTTGATTCACCTTCCCCTTCAGCAGTCTTAATGACTTGTCGTGTGGGATTCCACACAGCAGCTTTCCACCTCCGATGGTTTCCTGTCACTCGACAGGATCCATCAGTAAATAAAGCATATTTTTTTCGTTTTCTGGTAACTCGTTATATGGTGGTGCTTCTTGGGCACGAGTCACCTTCTCAGACAGTGCTCCAAAATCTCTGGCTTCTGGCCAACTCAAAATCTCTTCTAGGATTCCTGGGAAGTTGGGTTTTCCCATTTGGGCTCGTTGTGTAATTAAGGCCACCCACTTACTCCATGTAGCACTGGTTGCATGATGCATGGAGGGAATGTTTCCTTTGAACATCCAGTGTAGGACAGGCAATCGTGGTGCCAAGAGGAGACATGCTTCTGTCCCAACAACTTCTGAGGCTGCTCAAACCCCCTCATAAGCCGCTAGTATTTCTTTTTCAGTTGGAGTATAGTGGGCTTCTGATCCTCGGTAACTCCTGCTCCAGAATCCTAATGGCCGACCTTGGGTTTCTCCTGCGGTCCTCTGCCAGAGGCTCCAGGTGAGGCCCTGCTCCCCAGCTGCAGTGTAGAGTATATTTTGCACATCTGATCCTGTCCAAACAGGCCCAAGAGCCACCGCACGAGCTATTTCCTGTTTGATTTGCTCAAAGGCCTGTTTCTGCTCAGGGCCCCACTTGAAGTCATTCTTCTTCCGGGTCACTCGATAGAGGGGGCCCACAAGTTGACTATAGCCGGGAATGTGCATTCTCCAGAATCCTACAAGGCCCAGGAAAGCTTGTGTTTCTTTCTTAGTAACTGGTGGAGACATTGGCAATTTTGTCAACCACCTCTGTAGGCACATGACGGCACCCATCCTGCCATTTTATTCCTAGAAACTGGATTTCCTGTGCAGGTCCCTTCACCTTACTTTGTTTTATGGCAAGACCAGCTTTCAGAAGAATTTGGATTATTTTCTTCCCTTTTTCAAAAACTTCTCCTGCTGTATCACCCCACACAATGATATCATCAATATATTGCAGGTGTTCCGGAGCTCCACCCTGTTCCAGAGCAGCCTGGATCAGGCCATGGCAGATGGTGGGGCTGTGTCTCCACCCCTGGGGCAGTCGGTTCCAGGTGTACTGGACACCCCTCCAAGTGAAAGCAAATTGTGGCCTGCACTCTGCCGCCAGAGGGATTGAGAAAAATGCATTAGCTATGTCAATCGTGGCATACCATTTGGCTGCTTTTGACTCTAGCTCATATTGGAGGTCCAACATGTCTGGTATGGCAGCACTTAGAGGTGGTGTGACTTCATTCAGGCCCCGATAGTCCACTGTCAGCCGCCATTCCCCATTTGACTTCCGCACTGGCCATATGGGGCTGTTGAAGGGTGAGCGGGTCCTGCTGATAACTCCTTGGCTCTCCAGTCGACGAATTAGTTCATGGATAGGAGTCCCGGAGTCCCGGTTGGTACGATACTGCCTCAGGTGCACTGTCCTGGTAGCAATCGGTACTTGCTGATCTTCCACCTGCAGCAATCCTACGATGAAGGGATCTTCTGAGAGGCCAGGCAGGGTGGATAACTGTTTGATCTTCTCTGTATTCACTGCAGCTATGCCAAAGGCCCATCGATATCCCTTTGGATCCTTAAAATACCCTCTCCTGAGGTAGTCGATGCCAAGGATACAAGGGGCCTCTGGGCCAGTCACGATGGGGTGCCTTTGCCATCTGTCCCCTGTTAAGCTCACCTCAGCTTTTACTACCGACAACTCTTGGCATCCCCCCATCACTCCAGAGATCCAGATGGCTTCTGCACTCTTGTGCCTTGATGGCATCAGTGTACACTGTGCACCGGTGTCCACTAAAGCTTTGTACTTCTGTGGATCTGATGTGCCAGGCCATCGAATCCACACCGTCCAGTATACCCGGTCATCCCTTTCCTCCTCCTGGCCGGAGGCAGGGACCCTCTATTCCTGTTCCTGGTCAGAGTATTCACTGTCTGACCTTTGTGATGCCAAATCAGAAGTTCCCTCCTCAGGACTGTAGGAAACAGTTTTAGTTTTCTTATATCTGGGAAATCGCTGATTGTCTTCTGGTCTTTCTGTGGTAACTACACTGACAGTCTTCTTGGGTGGCCCCTTCTTAACAGGTCTCTTCCCCCTCAGTTCTCGGACCCGGGCGCTCAGCTTAGAGGTGGGTTCACCATCCCATTTCCTCATGTCCTCTCCATGCTCACGCAGAAAAATCAGAGCTCGTTACGTGGCCTGTTCTTGGGGATTCCTTTCCCTCTGACTGGGGTTGGAGAGGAGCGATCTCTTGGGCTGCTTCTAAAAGTTGGGGTGGTGGCTCGCAGGGATCAGGGAGCACCCAGAGTTTCTTCTACATTTCGGAGCCAGGCGGACGCCAACTCTACAGTTGGTGTATCCATTTTTGGGTAATAAAGTGCCACCAAGCTGCTGGAATATGATGCCGGGGCGCCTTGAACCACCTTCCTCCACATGGCAAGTGCACAAGGGATATCCTCTGGATCTATGGTGACGCTATCATCCTTTAGATCACTATAGACAATTTCCAGCACTGCTAATTCTCTCAAGTACTGGATACCTTCATCCACATTGGTCCACTTCCCTGGGGACTTTACAAGATCTTCCTTAAAAGGATATCTTGCCTTCACACTTGAAAGAAGCCATCTCCAGAGGCTACAAGTTGCTCCTTTCTTTGCAAGTCCTCTTTCAATTTCCCGATCCCTAGCAAGGGATCCCAGCTGTTGGGCTTCATGACCTTCTAACTGCTGACTATCGGCCCCATTATCCCAGCATCGCAGCAGCCATGCAGGAATCCTCTCACCTGGCTGGCGGCTGTAATCCTTTTGCAACTCTCGAAGTTCGGATGGGGTCAGGGACCGAGTAACTTCGGTCTCCTGTTTAATCTGCCTCACTCCCTTCGATTCCTTTGCTGAGGGACCTGCCTCTTGATCTAGCCCCATCTCTTCTTCCTCTTCTTCTTCTTCTCTTACTAATCGGCCTGAAACTTGCCTTGTCCATTTTTTTTTTTTCACTACTGGGGCAATTACTGTAGTTGTTGTGGTTTGGGTTCCTATCTCAGACATAGTTGTTATGGTTTGTATCCCTGCCTCAGCCACAGTTGTAGTTTGTGTCCCTGTCTCAGCTATAGTGTCCTCAGGCACAGTTTGAGTTCCTGCCTCAACCACAGTCCTCTGAGAATATTGAACAGAGGCCCGGTAGGCCCAGGCCAGCCCCCAGTACAGGGCGAGAAGCTGCTCACATTCCTGAGAGTAAACGAGGCACCCTTCTGTCAGCCGACGGGCCAGTTTGTTAGGGTTATTTACCTCTTCAGGAGTAAACTCCCAGGCAACGGGAGGTGATAACCGCCCTAGGAACCTGCCCAAATCCCTCCATATACCTTTCCACCCAGGAACTGGGTACCTCAGGGCAGATTTTAACAGCTCCTCACCCAAGGGTCGTTTCCTTCTGTACCAGGGAGATGACAATTTCCATGAATTCCATAAGGTAACAACAGTGTTGGCTAATATTATTAATAATATCAGGAAGCTTATGTAAGGGTTGGCAATAATCACAGGAGCCTGCAGTAAAAGATCATCCATACTCAAATTCACCCAGGGCAGAGAGAAGGAGTTATATTCATTCACAGTCATTGTTTGTTTCAACATGTTCCCAAACATAGCAAAACAAAGATAAGCAGTGTGGCAGCCGAAGGCCGTATGCCACGCAGGAGTTTACTACTTGAGAGCTGCTATTGGTAATTACTAGAGCATGCAATACATGTATATATATATAAAACTGCCTTTATCTCGCCCCACGTTCGGGCGCCAAAAAGACTGTCGTGGGTTGACCCCGGCCAGGGGCCAGGTGCCCTCTCAGTCACTCTATCACTCCTTCTCCCACTGGGAGACGGGAGAGGATAATATTGAAAAAGACTATCAGGGTGAGAAAAGGGAGTTTTATTACAGTGGGAAAGAAATAGAACAAGCAAGTTGAAAGTTGCGCGCGCAAGAGCAGAAGGGAAAACAATCAATCTCTACTTCCCATCAGTAGCGATGTCCGGACACTTTCTGGGAAGCAGGGCTTCAGCACGCGTGACGGTTGTTCAAGGAGGCAAACATGGATGATTCCTGAGTGCCTCCTCCTCCTCCTCTCTTCCTTCCCTTATATATGTGAGCTGATGTCATATGGTATGGAATATCCCTTTGGCTGACTGGGGTCAGCTGGCCTGCTGGTGTCCCCTCCCAGGATCTTGCCCCCCCCATCCCCTTCAGTGGGGGAAGGAATGTCAGAGGGACAGCACAGCTTGGCAGTAGCCAAAACACTGCTCTGTTATCAACGCCAGCTACCAAAGCAAAGCAAAGCAGTGTAAGGGCTGAGAGCTTTACCCCAGTCAGACCCAATACACCCATTCAAGCACCTTACATCTAATTTAAACCTTCGAAGTATATACATACATGCAGATACAGATACAAGCACAGTGTCATAAGTAGTTCACCCAAAACAAGATCTCCTTGAGGTATGCATCGGGTCTCTCCATCCCTTTGCATCACTCACCAGGTGCAGCCTGGTCCCTGAGCAAAGACAACCCCACGAATGGGATTTTATTTGCTTGAGACAGAGTTAACCCAAACAGTCTTTCCCAGCATGCCTCTCATGTGTACTACTGGAACTTTATCTCCATCTGTTGTTCGCAAGGGGTCAGAGTGTGCAGGCTCTGCTCGGTTGAAGGAGCCTCGGGTGTTCACTAACTGTGGCCTTTGCTAAATTAGTCTTCCAGTTCTTGAACGTCCCCCCACCCAGTGCTTTCAAGGTGGTTTTAAGCAGGCCATTGTACCGTTCAACTTTCCCAGCTGCTGGTGCATGATAAGGGATATGGTACACCTACTCGATGCCATGTTCCCTAGCCCAGGTGTTTATAAGGCTATTTTTGAAATGAGTCTCATTGTCGGATTCAATTCTCTCAGGGGTACCATGTCTCTAAAGAACCTGTTTTTCAAGGCCCAGTGTAGCGGTGGTTCTGAACCAGGAAGGATTAGAGTCCCTCCATAGACTTGCAGAGGATGAGGACTTCTGGTGGCATGTTCCACAGACTGAGAATTTCCCCCCTGAGCTGCCAGAGACAATAGTTTAGACTTCCAAGCCACGAACCCCAAGTTCCTGCTATTGGTTCCTTGATTTGTCTGTTATGTATCCCAGTTCTGGAACATTCCCTGTTACCTGGTTGTTCATTCGTTGTTCTCTCTTCCCCCCTCCCCTCCCTAAACCTCATTCGACTATGCACCCTGGACCCTCCCTTGTATTGCCCCTGCAACCTCAGATTATTGGATGTTATCACTCCCTTAAATACCCATGTCATGAGCTATTCGAGGCTCTTAGTCCCTGAGCTCCCTTGGGGGTAATAAACCTGCCGAACCCTCATACTAAGAGTCCTCCTTCTTTGGGTAGTTCTTTGCTATCCTGCAGTGCTCTGAGGGCACTAACACCTCAGCCCGACGCAGACTAGCGGAGCCCACCGCCAGCTCCCCGAGGATGCTTCCCCGATCGGAACGCGGACGGCTTCTCAGGGTCGCGCTAGCGCTCTGCCGCCGGGATCAGAGCGGCGTTAAGAAGCAGGGAACGCAACAGCCCAGGATGGTGTTCCGGGAAGTGGCATGAGGCACAGGGTAGGTCTCCAGCCACCCTGTGGTGGCTTCCACCATGGTGAGAACGTAGCGCTTGCCTTGCGGGTCTGGGGCAGTGTGATGTAATCAATCTGCCAAGCCTCTCCATACTTATATTTGGACCACCGTCCACTATACCATAGAGGCTTCACCCGCTTGGCCTGTTTGATCGCGGCATACGTCTCACAATCATGGATCATCTGGGAGATGCTGTCCATGGTTAGATTCACCCCTCGGTCTCGTGCCCACTTATAGGTGGCATCTCTGCCTTGGTGGCCTGAGGCATCATGGAGCCAACAGGCTAGGAATAACTCCCCTTTGTGTTGCCAGTCTAAATCCATTTGTGCCACCTCTATCTTCGCAGCGTGATCTACCTGCTTGTTGTTCTGGTGTTCCTCATTAGCTCGGCTCTCAGGGACATGGGCATCTACATGGCGGACTTTTACGGGTAGCTTCTCTACCCGAGTGGCAATGTCTTTCCATTCATCATCCGCCCAGACTGGTTTTCTTCTACGCTGCCAGTTGGCCTTTTTCCACCTTTCCAGCCAACCCCATAGAGCATTGGCTACCATCCACGAATCGGTATAGAGATAGAGCTTTGGCCACTTCTCTCTCTCAGCAATGTCCAGGGCCAGCTGAACAGCTTTGAGTTCAGCAAATTGGCTCGATCCACCCTCTCCTTCAGTGGCTTCTGCAACTTGTCGTGTGGGGCTCCACACAGATGCTTTCCACTTTCGGTTCATCCCTATGATGCGACAGGAATCGTCAGTGAAAAGGGCGTAGCACTTTTCTTCATCTAGCAGTTGGTTGCACGGTGGAGCCTCCTCAGCCCGGGTCACTTGTTCTTGCTCCTCTTCGTCAGTGAGACTAAAGCTTTCACCTTCTGGCCAATTCGTAATTATTTCCAGGATCCCAGGGCGGTTCGGATTTCTAATGCAGGTGCACTATGTGTTAAGTGTGATCCACTTGCTCCATGTGGCATCAGTGGCGTGGTGGGTAGAGGGAGCCTTTCCTTTAAACATCCACCCCAGCACTGGTAGTCGGGGCGCCAGGAGGAGTTGTGCTTCAGTGCCAATTACCTCTGAGGCGGCTTGAACTCCCTCATAGGCAGCCAAGATTTCCTTCTCTGTGGGGGTGTAGTTGACTTCAGATCTTCTGTAACTCCGGCTCTAGAATCTCAGCGGTTGGCCTCAAGTCTCTCCAGGCACCTTCTGCCAAAGGCGCCATTGTTCCCGGCTGCAGAGTAAAGCACATTCCTCACCTCTGGTCCCGTCCTTACTGGGCCAAGCGCTACCTCGTGAGCGATCTCCTGCTTGATCTGGGCAAACGCTTGTTACTGTTCAGGGCCCCAGTGGAAATTGTTCTTCTTGCGGGTAACCAGGTAGAGAGGGCTCACAATCTGACTGTACTCCGGAATGTGCATTCTCCAAAAGCCTATGGACCTTAGGAAAGCTTGCGTTTTCTTTTTCTTAGTTGGTGGAGACATCGCAGTGATGTTATTGATGACCTCCGTGGGAATCTGGCGCCGTCCATCTTGCTATTTTACCCCAAGGAACTGGATCTCTTGAGCAGGTGTTTTATCTAATTATTAAAGTTCTTTAGAGATACCTCTGCCCGAATTAAGGTACAAGCAAGACCATATGCCAATCAATAGTATGGGTTTTATTTGATAGTAAATATGAGAGAGAGAGAGAGAGAGAAGAAGGGAGAAAAGGGAGAGTAGAGAGGAAAATGGGGGGGACAGAGAGGGACAGGGACAAAAAGGTATCACCACTCCATGGGTCCCATTGGTGTTCTGGTGTCCTCTTTGGGTAGTCTCGGTGGTGGAAATCCCCCCAAAAGCACAGAGTGCCATAGGTTAATATACACTCAGGCCAGGTGGCAATGTCCAGGCTTGTCCCCCTGGGGGAGGGGGCAGCCTCTAGCAGCAGACTCTGCTTGCATCACGTGCAGTCCTGTGGTGCAAGGCGTCTGGGGAGCACTTTGGGGGGTCTGTGATGGATTGTGACTCCCCCTCAGCTGCTTTTCACGTGAGAGTCCTGTGGATGTGGCTTGGGGGGTTGGGGAGGCTTCACAGCTGGGCCAGTTTGTGTACTGGAGGATGCATGTGTATTGCCTCTGATCAGAGGTTACGCCACCTTTCTCTCCCTTTCAGCTGGGGGCTAAGGCTGTGTAAACGTGGCTTCTGTGAGCTGTGCTTTGCCCCCCACCCCAAACTCAGCCAGAAATGATTCTCAGTACAGCTGGCGGCTTCAGCTTTTGTGGATGCATTCCTTTCCCTCAGGCTGAGATTGAACAATAGGCTTTTCCCTTTATCTAATCTCAGCAGTTTAGCTCAGTCCAAAGTCCCAGTCAGGTATCTTCAGGGAAGCTTCTCCGACCAAAACTTTACATCAATGTTTGAGTCATGAACTATTTTCAGTCTCTGACAGCAGGTCCCTTGACTTTGCTCTTCTTGATGGCAAAACCGGCTTCCAGGAGGATCATGATGATCTTGTCTCCTTTCTCAAATACCTCTGCTTCTGTGGTCCCCCACACAATGATGTCATCGATGTATTGAAGATGCTCTGGGTCCTCACCCTTTTCCAGTGCAGCCTGGATCAGTCTATGGCAGATCGTGGGGCTCTCCCTCCACCCCTGGGGTAGCCAATTCCAGGTATATTGCACACCCCTCCAGGTGAAATCGAACTGAGGCCTTGACTCCGCTGTCAGAGGGATGGAGAAGAACACATTGGCGATGTCAATGGTGGCATACCACTTTGCTGCCTTGGACTCCAGCTCGTACTGGAGCTCCAGCGTGTCCAGCACGGCAGCACTCAATGGTGGAGTCACTTCATTCAAGCTACGATACTCAACAGTCAATCTCCATTCCCCGTCAGACTTGCGCACAGGCCAGATGGGGCTGTTGAAGGGTGAATGAGCCTTACTGACCACTCCTTGGCTTTCCAGGTCGCGGATCATCTTGTGGATGGGGATCACGGCATCTCGATTTGTCCGGTACTGCCGGCGGTGCACTGTCGAGGTGGCAATTGGCACTTGTTGCTCTTTTACTCTCAGGAGTCCCACTGCAGTTGGATTTTCCGATAGTCCAGGCAAGGTGTTCAGTTGCCTAATGCCCTCTGCCTCCACAGCCGCTATTCCGAAAGCCCACCTGAGTCCCTTTGGGTCTTTGTAATAGCTATTTCGGAGGAAGTCTATGCCCAGAGTACACGGGGCCTCTGGACCAGTCACAATGGGGTGTTTCTGCCACTCCTTCCCAGTCAGGCTCACCTCGGCTTCCAACAAGGTTAATTGCTGCGATCCCCCTGTCACCCCGGTGTCACGATCCGCTCGTAGGAGCGGGGGTCGTGATGGTTCGTTACTTTGAATCTCAGAGTGCAAAAGAAAACAGGGACAAGTATTTTTGCTTAAATCAAAATCAAAAGCACTTTATTGAGTGCCAACAACACGCCTATGCGACAGAGGAGAGAGAGAGAGAAGAAAGAAAGAGAGAGGAAAGGGGGGGGCATAGCTACCACGGCACGACGAAGTCCTCGTTGTCCGGATCCGATGGATTCGTCTCGTCCGTAGGGAGTACTCGTAGGGGTACCTTTTGAGAGTCTCTTTATAGTCTTTTCGAAAGCGGGGGGCAGGTAAGCAAGAGATGAGGCAATCCCTCCAGAGACGAGGGGCAAGTAGCCAGCAGGTGGGGAGTAAGGCCCATTGTTTTAGAGTACAGGTGCAGCTGTACCGGACACATAGTTCGGTTCTTTCCATCCCGGTAGCCGGGAGAATGCGGTTCCCACAGGCATGTACCAACACGCCTCTGCAGCACAGCTCAGCAGCACAGCTCTGCTGTACACCTGGGCACCTGGCAGGCACCCCATCAAGATCTGGCTGGACTTCTATTGTGCAAAAGTCCCTTTCCCCTCTTAGGGTCTCTGGGTTTTCGGCCTCTGCTTCTGTCGATGGTCGTGAGGCAGATAGGGATTTCCGTCCAGACTCTTACACCCGGCAATAGAAACAGGTTCTGCCCCCACATGTCCCGATGGTATTAAGGTACACTGCGCACCAGTATCAACTAACGCTTCATATTTTTGTGGCTCTGATGTGCCAGGCCATCGGATCCACACTGTCCAAAAGACCCGGTTTTCCCGTGCCTCTTCCTGGCTAGAGGCAGGGCCCCTCTAGCCCTGGTTATCATTTCTTTCCTGGGCATACATAATAGAGGTCCCGTCGAGGGGATCTAACAGATAGTCCTCCTTTCTGTAATATCTGGCATCTCGGTCACCGGAGGCTGAGGCTACCTTCACTTTAGTAGACCCCCCGCCTCGGTTAGTATTTCCCTCCTTGAGTTGCTGTACCCGTGCTGCCAGGGCAGCAGTGGGTTTCTTATCCCACTTCCTCATGTCTTCCCCGTGGTCACACAGGAAGAACCACAGCTCACATCATGGGGTGTACCCTCTCTCCCTGGCTGGGGGGTGCTGGGCTCTGACTTTGGTGCCTGTGACTCGCACTGGTTCCGCACTTATCCTCTTCGTCTCCTCCCTCACCTCCCTCATCTCCTCTCTGAGGTCTTTGACCACAGCAGAGGCCTGAGCCTGCATTGGGCCACTGATCATACTATCATAATTCCTGAGTTTGGTGGCTATGGAACCCACTGTCTCTTGGTTGTCATCAGCATTAATTGTTGCAATGAAGATGGTGTATTCGGAGGGCCCTAGCTTCACCAGGTTCCACAACATTTGCCCTGTACACTTGACCTTGTCGGGGTCATTATCATGTTGTCCATCCCTCCCAAAGAGTACCTCCAATACTGCCACCTCCCTCAGCTGTTGGATTCCCTCCTCAAGGGTCTTCCATGGTCTTCTATGATGGTACTCCTGCATCCTCTCCCTGTTGACAAACCTCTCTCTTACACTTATTAAAAGCCGTTCCCAGAGGGACAGGGGCCCTTCGTCTCTTCCGAATACCTGATCCACCCCCGAGTCATGGGTCAAGGGTCCCAACTGCCTTGCCTCAACGCTATCCAGCTGCACACCCATACCCATAAGGTCCCAGACCCGAAGTAACCAGGTTGTAAAAGGCTCACAACCCCGTCGCACAATGTCTTTTCGTAGATTACGGAGACTGTCATACCCCAGGGACTCGGTAGTGATTTCAATCCTTGGCCTCCCTACTGGTTGAGAGGGCCCTGCTTCCCCATCATTACTCACTGGCTGCTCTGGTTTGACCTTAGTCTTCCTCTTTTCCACAGGGGCGACTGCTGCTGGCTGTGGCTGCCCTTCTGGTCTGACTGGAGCCTGAGCGGTTTTAACATCCCTGGGTTCCCGTGCTGCACTATTAGACTCTCCCTCTTTGGGGCAGGGGAAGGGTTTCCCACCAGCTGAACAAGTGTATTCCTTCAGCACTTGACCCATCTTGCATATCCCCTTCACCAGGACCCCCACCCAATCCGGGTGGTTTGTTTCTCAGGTGGGCTGTGGGGCTGGGTCACACTCTGTAGCAGCATCCCTAGTGTCTGGGGCAATGTTAGTTTCTGGGACAGTGTCCCTAGTCTCTGGGGCCATGTCAGGTTCTGGGGCCTCATCCCTATTGTCTGGGGTAGGTGTCAGGGTGGCTATCCAAGTCAGACCCCCCTTATCCCTGAATGCTTAATAGAGCAGGACTATGTCCTGGGTTAGGCCAGAGGGGTCAAAATCTAGGAAGTGACCGATGCTGCAGGAAGGAATACAACTTCCTTCCTGGGAGAGAGGGCCAATAATCAGGTAGTTTTAAGGATTGATATGTAGGTGAACCAATTAAAAATTTGATCCGCCTTCGGGGAAAAAACCATATATAAGCAGAGACTCTCTGAAGCTCTTCCTCTTTGGACCTGCTGCTATGTAGAGAGGAGCATCTCCTGCTTCCCTCGCTGGTGAGGCCCCAGCCTCCCCCCACTCCTTCCAAGGAGGGGGGGGGGGGGCTGAAGGGAGGTTTGGAGCAGCCGTGCCGCTGCAGCCGGGCATGGGGGAGGAAGCCGGCTGGAATGTTCAGCAGATACAGCTCAGCAGGTGTGCCAGCTATACGAGAGAGGGCCAGGCCCCTGCTCTGGGCCAGGCAAGGACCGGGCCGGACTCCATCCAGCTCGGGCCAGGCCCTGCCCTGTCACCCCGGGCCCAGATGGCCCCACCAGGCCGAGCCAGCTCCGCAGAGCCAGGCACAGAGACTCTGAGAGCTTCTGGCATCCAGCTCGGACCTGTTCAAACAGCCCGGCAGGGAGCATGTGATCGTCACACTGCCAGAGAGAGAGAGAGAGACAGAGATTAACTCTCTCCATGCCTGGACTAAACTTACAGACACCCATCCTTCCTCGCAGAGAGAGGAACGAGTGAGGACATCTACATAAATGCAGCACAGAGACTTTACAGTCAGTGAGGAAAGCAGCACTGATACCTACAGGGAGGTGCATGAGAAGTGCTTGAAGAGTGAAGCTGAAAACTCTTTTGGAGAACCATGGTTGGGGACTGAGCTAATAAATTCCCTGTAATATATGAAGATAGAGTCCAAAAAGGGGGATGTGAGGTTCTTATTGCAGCCAATGAACTAAAACACCTGGGTAAAGACAAGTAGGTGTTGAAAAAGTACAGCCTGATGAGAAACTGGAACCAAGAGAGAGGAGAGGCTGTGACCCAGAGCCCTGGTCCCGGGGAGAATGCTAGAAAACCTGTGTTGCTAAGCACAGAGGAAGGGATTTTCTTTGTTGCTGCAATTGAACTGTGCTTCCTTAAAACAGGTACCCTGTGGACTGTTCATAACCCACCATAGTAGCTGTGGGAAGGCTACTGGTGTGGGAGGGATCCACCATTAAGCTGGACTTTGCTCCGGGCAGCGGCTGATGGTGAGGCAGAAGACCCATAAAAACTGTATTTTTCTTACAGAAAATCCATGGTATAAGCAAAAGAAACTTCTCTCCCTAAATGAACTGTAACAAGAGCTATTTCTGAAGTGGTAAAGGGACTGGAGGTCAAAGTGTTGTCTTTTGTATGTTGTCAGGGAGAATGAAATGGAGAGGTGGGGGAAGGAGGGGTGGTCTGAGGAGTTTGTTCTGGTTTTTCTTGTTTTTTTTCTCTTTCCTTTTGTCTTAGGTATATTAATATAAGTTTCTTTGTACTTTATAAAGTTTGAGCCTGCTTCGCCTACTCCTAATCCTCATCTCACAACAAACAATGAGGTAAATTTGGGTAAGTGTGTTGGCATTTAGCCACAAACCTGAATAGGCAAACTGAAACCTCTACAGACTATCAGCAACACCAGCCACTGTATGGTATCATTAGCATCTAGAGAAGATTTGAACCCTTCAAAGATTGGCGGGATAGGCTATGGTGTTAACCAACAAACGGAACTAGAAACCCAGTGGGAGCCTGCTTGGCTTCAAGAACCTTTCTCTTTTGGTGCAGTTCCAGTCACAGCCTGCAGGGTGCGCTCTGGGTGTGATGACTGCCCAAAGCCTGCAGGGGGCGCTCTGGGTGTGATGATTGCCCAAAGCATGCAGGGGGCGCTCTGGGTGTGATGATTCCCCGGTGGCTGCAGGGGGCGCTCTGGGTGTGATGATTGCCTGGTGGCTGCCGGGGCCGCTCTGGGTGTGATGATTCCCCGGTGGCTGCAGGGGCCGCTCTGGGTGTGATGATTCCCCGGTGGCTGCAGCGAGTGCTCTGGGTGTGATGATTCTCCGGTGGCTGCAGGGGGCGCTCCGGCGTGAGCTCAGGTAGCACACGGCAATGGTGGCTGCCTGAGGCACAGAGGGATGGAGGAGAGCCTTTGTTCTACAGACCCTCGGGGAGCGGCTGGTGTCGGTGCCGCAGCAGGATCCCCGGACACAGTGAGCTGGGACGGCAAGAGGTCCCGGCATGCAGTGGGAGCCCAGTTACAATGTAGCGAATAACTCGGAGTGGCGTGGAGGAGCGGGGGAAAGGCAGGCAGGTGGCAGGCAACTCGGCTCCCGATGGGGCAGAGAGAAAAGACTCACAGCAGACAGACCGGCAGCTCTATGCTGGCTTCTCAGTGGCCGTGGGTTCAGCAGACAGCAGCTCCAACCGTCCGGCTCCAAGGGTCCCGAGCAAGAGAGCGACCTCCCCCCTGCCCTTGCTTTTTCAGTCTCCAAAATCTCCTGTTGTCAGGCCCTGCTTCCATGAGAGCGATTCTGCCCCACCCTGCCAAGGAGAAAGGCCTTAGCCTTGGTGCTTTGTTCTCTTAAGTACTCAGCTATTACGCTCAGTCATTAGTCTCTTAGCAACCCATGGGAGAAAAATTCCTGAGGGAAAAAAAACTAAATCCAAACTCCCGAGGAAAAAAACTAAAGCCAAACTCCAATAGCATACAAAAGGTAACACTTTGGCTTGTAGTTAAGGCACCACCTCTGGAACAAAACAGTTTTCTTAATTCATGTAGAGAAAGAAGCTTTCTTTTGTTTTATCATGTTGACTCCCCATAGGAAATATAGTTTCCATGGTTATTAGCTTTCTAGCAAGCATCTCCCCGTCCCCCCCAAAGGGAAAGATTTGCTTCTCTAGACCCCTTCCCATTTCATGAGCTTTCCCAGGGCTGCTACCAATGGACATATTATGGTCATTGAGGTGCTTCTTTTGAGAATGAATGCTTCTGTTACAGTGGCAACGACATCCCCTTTCTTCATCATCGGCAACACAAGTCATCCTCTACTGTTTCCTGGGGCAAGGAAAAAAAAATCCTATACACAAAAGTCTCAGTCCACTGCTTACAACCTAGAACATTACATCCCCTTTTTCTCACCTCTTTTAGACCATTATTCATATATTACAGGGTATATTACAGCCAACTTGATCAACATGTTTTTTACAGAAGATATTTCAGCATTAAAGCACTCCTCATCCCTTCCTTGTCTGAAAATAAGCTTGGTTACATTCATTTACCTAAAGTCTCTATGCTGTACCTTTTGTAGGTGCCTTCATTCCTGTGCTCTTTCTGTGTGGGAGGAAAAAATTAATGCCCCCAAAGCCCCATTCTGACATTAGAAAGAAACAGTTAATTTGTCTTTCGGCTGGGCGATGGTCACGTGACTTTCGCCCGCATGGTTTGAGTGTCGTAGGTCTGTGCCTGAACCGCAGGAAAGGAGCCTGTTTGTGCTGCCCCCCCATCCAAGCTGCGCCTGAGTCACAGGGGCCCGGCGGGGCCGCGCCTGTTGCTGCAGGGGGGCTGATTCAAGCCTTCTTTCAGTGCCGGACTGGGCACGGGGGCCGCCTGGCGGGAGCCGCGCCTGAGCTGCGCGGAAGGGGTCTGGTCCGAGCTCCCTCTCTCTCCCTTGCTGAGCTCGCTGCGGAGCTAATCGAGTGGGGTGCTCCCGAGGCCCATGGGGCCCGACCCCCAAACCCTCTTCCCCCCGGGCGCCGCCGCGGAGAGGGGGCTGGCCTGGTCCAGGCTAGGCGAACGGAGCCGGTGAAGTTCTTTGGCCAGGGGCAGCAGAATGAAATCTCTCTCGCCTTGGATGGAGCTGAGCAGGGTCGATCTGGTTCCCCTCCGCATGGAGCCACTGTGAGAAACCAAGAGACTGGCTTGGGTTGCCTCTCCCCTCCCCCTCCGTGCCATGCGGGTTGGCAGCCCCAGGCCATGTGGTCTGAGGGGACCTTACCCAGCTGGCACGGAGGGGAAGAGAGTGACGTCTTTCCTCAGCGAATCGGAAGCCTCAAAGAGGTCTTCTTCAGGTGTTCTCCCGGTTTTATTAGTTTTATGTAGGCGGGATTTGTCATACCGAATACATAATTTCCGGCTCCACCTCCTCATTTTACACCGGGAATTTTTAACTGTAATTGCTCCATGACAGACAACAATCAACTTCTGAAAGAGAATCTCAAACAATGGGTATTATCAAGTGCCTGAAATCTGAAGTCTCCCAACTGCTTAGAGAAGAGAAATTGTGAAGAAGAAAATTATGACACTGTCAGGAAAAACATCCTGAAGAGTAAAGAGGTTCAATTGCATGTTGGTTTCTTGCAGAAAATGGGAAAGCAGCAGAATTTTTTGTCTTAATATCTGAACCAATCAAAACATAGTAGCAGGCGTCATGTCAAAAAATTAGGGAGGTGCGGTTTACAAATTAGAAGATAATATCTGTAGCTAAAAAATCCCATTTTATTAATATTTTGATTTCTGTTCTTTTTTATTATTATTTATGATTTTTAAAAAAATTCTTATACCAAGCTTCTTCAAGCATTTAGGCTATCAATAGCATATTATTTTTTTCACATGGATGCTGAGATTCCCTATCAGTGGTGGAACTGCCTGGGAAGCAGCAGATGGAGGGAGATTTAGGCTAAGTCTGAGAGAGGCTGGAATGCTAAGAGTGCAGTGGACGCTCCTGCACTGGTGTGACTGGAAGACCTAATGGTGATTTCCATGGGCCATGTTTTTGGATAGTCTAAAGTAGTTTAATTCTGAAGAATTCTGGAGCTGTGTTGATTCACACTATATGGGTATTTGGCTAAAATATTCCCTGGCTGAGTTACAGAGCTATAAATGAGTCAGTGCTCTTCCACTGTGTTGGGGTTTTGGATCGAGGTTTTTTTTTGGTTTTTCCTTCAGGAATTTTACTCCCATGGGTCGCTAGGGAAGCAGAGACAACGCGAGATTTACAGACTGGAAAAAGAAAGGGCGGGGAGAGGGTGGGATCTCTTGCTCGGGACCCTTGGAGCCAGATGGTTGGAGCTGCTGTCTGCTGAACCCACGGCCACTGAGAAACCAGCACGGAGCTGCTGGCCTTTCTGCTGTGAGTTTTTCCCCCTACCCCACCGTGAGCTGAGCTTCCACTAGCCCATCTCTCCCCCAGTCCTCCAGCACCGCTCTGAGTTTTTCGCTACCCTGTAACTGTGTGCCACCCGCCCACCGAGGCCTCCTGTGGTCCCAGCTCCCTGTGTTGGAGGATCCTGATGTGGTACGGACACCAGCTGCCCCCAAGGGTTTGTGAAACAAAGCCTCCCCTCCATCCCTCCCTGCCCCAGGCAGCCGCCATTAACACGCGTTACCTGGGCTAGCGCCAGAGCGCCCCCTGCAGCTGCCAGGGAATCATCTCACCCAGAGCGCCCCCTGCTGACTGTGACTGGAACTGCACCAAAAGGGAAAGGTGCCTGAGGCCAAGCAGGCTGTCACTGGGTGTCTGGTTCTGTTTGTTGGTTAATGCCATAGTTGTTGTTATTTGTTAGCTTTGTTTTAGATACTAGTAAAGAACTGTTATTCCTATTCTCATATCTTTGCCCAAGAGCCCCTTGATTTCAAATTTATAATAATTTGGAGGGAGAGGGGTTACAGTTTTCCATTCCAAGGGAGGCTCCTGCCTTCCATAGCAGACACCTGTCTTTCAAACCAAGACACGCTGTCACTCTTTGTGGGTTGGTTGTATATTTGGTGAAGGGAAACAGTAATTGAGGCACAGATATTTGCTTGACAGATAATACTCATGGCAACAATCTCTCAGGCATTTGTTGTGTACACAGTTTTTGAGAATACTGGCAGTTTTCCTTCACCTGATGACATAATAAAATACTACAATTAGTACTAAATGCATTCAACATTCAAAATGTCATCATCCAGTGATATTCATTGTTCCTGTGATCGATAGATTTCAGTGAAGAAGTATGAAGTTACTTAAGTGATACATATTTGCACATGTTTTTCAATCAATGCTGATAGATTTGAATTGACTAAAAGCAATGTAATTTCCAGATTTTTGTTTTCTTACCAGGACCATTTACATTTGTTTTTAGGTTTCCATTAATCCCTGCAATTTATTGAGTAAATTGCTTTTTATTTCATCATGGATAGGTGCATTTCCTATGACAAAAAAATGCTTGGTGTTTTATTCTAGAGGTATGTCATTGAAAGGAAACTATGTGTCTCTGCATACTTTGATGGCTTTAGGATCACAAGCATAGGAAATAAGGTCATCCTGCTTGCAGAAGCAGGTTGTACTAGCACAATGACATTCAGGGGGACAATGTTGCTTCTCTAATTTGGGTATAGTCGAGTGCTGTGACAGTGCAGTGGTATCTAATGGAGTGAATATTAGGAAGAGGACAGTGTTTTTGCTATGGAGAAAGAAATGGTATAAATTACTCCCAAAGGATCAGTGGGGGAGACAATAACACACAAGATCCTGGTAACTCTTCCCTGTTACTGTCTAGCAGAATATCTGGTGGGTTTTGATTGCTTCATTTACTAGCAGACACTTGCCATAAAGCATTAAATTACCACATAAGTCTTCTGATAGATAGATAGATAGCTATAGGACAAATGCATGCAAACCTTTATCAGCATGAACTTGGGATGCTTGCTGAGGCACATCCTCATCAGACATCAAAGCCAAGTGATAACTCAACTCTGGGGCTTGAAATTTGTATACATCATTAAAGCTACCCAGCATATGTTGCATCTCCCCTTATTTCAGTGCCCTTGGAGGTCAGAGTGCAATAGGGTAGTTAGGTTCACCTGTGCTGAATAACTTCTTGGTTATCTGGTCCAAGCCCTGAATTCACACAGGTCCATTGAAGTCACACTGCTCCGGATCTTGTCCAGTCAATTTCTGAGTATCTCTGTTGATAAAAATGCTATGTTCCCTCTGGTTAATCCAATTGAATGTTTGACTGCCCTCAGGGAGAAATTTTGTCAACTCACTTCTAACTGAAGTATGGCCAGCACGGGGACTGTCCTGGTGGATAGAGACCAGCAGCGTGTCCCAGAAGCGTCCCTCATGGAGCTGCTCTGGTGGGGCTGCTTTAGTTCCTGCTGCGGCACTCTGCTACCCTGCCGGTGGGCGCAGAGACAAGTCCTAGCAGGTCCAGGGGTAAAGAATAAGGGAGGGATCTTCTGTATGGGTATCCGAGGAGTTTATTAACAGTTCCTCACTTGAATGGGTCCAGGGACAGAAGACCCAGAACAAAGGAGAGCACAGACTTTTATACAGCAACAAACAACCAATCAGCTGAGGGTCCAGGGGCAGGGGGAAGGTGGGACAAGCTTACACAGTCCAATGAGGAGAGGGAAGGGGAGGAGAGAAAGAACCACAACCAATGGAGTACCGAGTAGCACAGAACCTTCTAGATACAGATACATATGCATAAGGGGTGGAGAACAAACAGTTCAATCAGGGGGGTACAATTAGCATAGGAAGAACACATCAGTCACGAGGAAGAAACTATTATCCTCCAGAGGGAAGGGGAGGATTTTCAAACCTGACCAACCCTCCACCATGGCCCCTCAGATCCCTTGGGGGACCTTCCGGATCTTCCTGGGCCTCAGTGGCAGCCTCAACGGCCGCCACACCGAAGTTCGCTGTGTTACAACTTGTGCTCCTGTCTCTTGTCCTGTTTTTTGGGAGAAGTCTGTTTCTGCCCTGTCTGTACACTTCTATTAGGTAGCTGAAGACAGCAAGAAGATTCACCTGTTTTTCAGATTGCATAAACCCAGCTGTCAGCCATTTCTTGTACACCATGTGTTCCTGACCCCTTCTGAGGTCCAGGAAAAAGAGGGGAAGCAGAAGGACTGTATCTTCTCTGCTCTTCTTTCCCTCTTCTGCTCCTGGGCACTCAAAGCAGACATTGGTGCTGATGCTGGAGGTCAGAGGGAATCAGGAAAAGAGGAGTTACTCAGGCAGGTGTGATCTAAGAAGACTGCCTGGGATCATGACTGTGAATGAAAGAAACTGAATTGCAAACCAGGCTTTATGGGAAACAACCAGTTACATGCAAGGGTTATCCTGACATGGGTCAGAGTCCCAGCACAGTCACACAAGCTTTTTGAGAAAAGAGCTGGTTCCTTCAGTGCAAGACTTTTCTGCAGCGCAGTGGATACCAATAAAAATTTTGAGCACATGACACATCATGTGCAGATGCTGTTTATGTTCAGCAAAAGAATTTTTATAATTTAAAGAGAAATTCAAAAGATGTTATCTTGGAAGAATACATGCTTGTATTCTTCCACCTGAATGTCAATACTGAGAGGTACAAAATATGTGCACGGACTCATTCAGTGCACCTCTGACAAGGTTGTATTCAGTGAGGCTGGCTGTCTTCACAGATAAATTAGCTGTGCATGCCCATCCAGCACAGAAAGCCTTTCTTCCAGTCACTGCATGACTGTGTTGTTAAATACAGAATATCTGACTGTGTAAGATGAGTTTAGCTTCAGAAGGGAGGTTAGCTTCTACCAAGCTCATTCCCATTCCTTAAACGACTGTGAACGTGAATGGGGTGAGGGGGATGGAGAAGAAATGAAGCAGTGTCTCAGTTCTTCCCTGCCTCTTCCCCTATTCTGAACAGCCCGGTTTGTGGGATGGGAACTGCACACTCTGTTCCTTGAGATTTGTTGGAGAAGCTCCATTCCCTTGGAGTTCCTACTGCTGAGTATATGCAGATTGCTTAGTTAACACATTTTTCTAGTACTCACAGAAACTGCTCCCATACAGCAGTACCCAGCAGCTTTCTGAGAGCTTATCTTATAAAAACCCAATGAACATCTGAGGGAACATAGCAATTTTTTGCACCTGTCAAAATCTTATTCCATTGCCAATGCACAGCATGTTGCAGAAGTATTTTCAATGGTGGGAAGTAAAGTCTGGTTAATCTCTGAAAAGTCCAAAAATAGTTCTCCAGTCATCCCAATTTAATGGATGATTCTCATGCAAGGATAGCAATGTCTACAAATTTAAGGTAGCTGTGGATTCAACAGAATACTGAGATACAGGAGCTTTTGTGTCACAATCTAGTGCAATATAAATATATGCATATACAGCAGTTTTTAAATTTCAGTTGAAACATCAAATTGCCATGCAACATCCATGTAACTTTGTCACAATGTTTAGTGGGAAACACTTAGAGCAAAAATATAACCCTCTCAGCTAAATATATGTCAGAGAGAAATATTCATGTCTTTCAGTATGGCTATAGAGGCAAACTGGGGTTAAGGAAAAACAACATTTTTAATAGAAGTATTTATTTTAGGTTGATTTTTTAAATGAAATATTTGACAGCCCTGGAGTAAAAATGTAATTATTTACTGCAGGATTTAATTAAAATATGCCTATTTAAAAAAAAACAAAATACCTGTCCTGAAATGTCAGTGCTACACTAACAGGCAAAACAAGTAAGGCAACACAGTTTTGAAGTTCACATTTATTGTGTGTATGCTTTGAAGCACTATTTATGGGTCAAAGTCAAGAAGCACTAGAGGAGATCCCTGTGGATGAGGAATTTGTACTGTGGGATGGGAGAAGGAAATAACATCCACATGTGACTCCTCTATCTCTCAATGCCACCTTCTTTTTCTCCCATGGGGAATGGCTGGTTGATCCACATAGTCATAGAATTTCATTAAAAAACCTGCAATTTTAAATTTTATTTTAATATAAAACCAGCAACAAAACCTATTCTGCCTTAGCATTCTGCCTGCATTTCACCGAGTTAAAGTCAGGGTTTGGCCCGAAACAGTTGGTGCAATAACCTGCCTGTGCATAAGTAGGTGCCTGTAACTTGCACTCAGTAGTGGGCAGACGACTTATTAGGGTTCATGGAGCTTTGGGTCGGGACTGAGGTCACCATGGGTCTGCAGAAAATTCTGTTAGTGGGAGATGGACCCCTCTGGTGGACTCGTTGTAAAGGGAAGGCTGCACACATATCCCCAACACTGAATGTCCCAAATGATAAAATATATTATTAATAATAAGAAATTAAATATAATAGTGATTAATATTGATTAAAATGTTATTACTAAAATACAATATTTCACTGATAAGATGGCAGAATTGGCTCGCATTTTTAAGAGATGTGGCCCTCTCAGTGACCTAACCTGTTCCAGCAATAAGCTTGAGAAGTTCTCCCCTGATGTCTTTAAAGTGAATTCCTGGACAGAAATGTTTGTTATGCAGGAAATCCAGGTATGATAGAAAAGTATATTTGCGACTCACAACTTCAAATTTATTTCATGTATCATGTGTGATGTACATCTTCCCTAGAAAATAATCACAACATCATTTAGTTTGGAAAAGGCCTTTAGGATCCTGGTGTCCAACCATCAATCCATCACTGCCAAGTTCACCGAGAAACCATGTCTTCAAGTGCCACATCTACACATCTTGTAAATACATCCAGGTTTGGTGATTCAACCACTCCCCTGAGCAGCCTGTTCCAGTGATTGACAATCCTTTCTGTTATTAAATTTTTCCTAATATCCAATCTAAATCTCCCTTGGTGGAGCTTGAGGCCATTTCCTCTTGTCCTGTCACTTGTTGTCTGGGAGAAAAGACCAACCCCCACCTGGCTACAACCTCCTTCCAGGCAGTTGTAGAGAGTGATAAGGTCTCCCCTGAGCCTTCTTTCCTCCAGAGTAAACAATCTCAGTTCCTTCAGCTACCTCTCATCAGACTTGTGCTCCAGACCCTTCACCAACTTTGTTTCCCTTCTCTGGACTTGCTTCAGCACCTCAATGTCATTCTTGTACTGAAGGGTCCAAAACAGTATTTGAGGTGTGGCCTCACCAGTGCCAAGTACAGGGAGACAATCACTGCCCTGATCCTGCTGGCCACACTATTGCTGATACAGGCCAGGATACCATTGGCCTTCTTGGCCACCTGGGCACACATTGGCTCATGTTCAGCTGCTGTGAACCAGCACCCCCAGGTCCTTTTCTGCCAGGAAACTTCCCAGCCACTCTGCATCAAGCCTGTAGTATTGCAAATGCCACTCTGCAGGTGTGCAAAAAGCCAGTGTTTTCAAACTTTTCTGATCAAAGGGCATAACTGCAAGAGTAGGCTGTATGTATGCATGTGAAAAATGTAAAACACTGCCATTGACTATAGGAGAGTCAGGGCCTCCCAGAACTCCTCTCTAAGTGATCCTATTGGTCAAATACCACAAATTTCATCCTCTGCTTCTTCCAGGGTTTTTTCCAATAGTACTGATGGAGAGAATAGCTTTTCTTCACATAGGTGGCCTCAGTTTCCAGTAAACATTGCCCACGATGACACCCTGAAGGGGAATATGAAAGAAGAATCAGTTTCTATCTGTCCTTGGCTTGCACATGTGTTGCTGTCTGCACCAGGTTAAGAGAGCATAAAAATGCTGCTGACAACTCCCCTTAGGGATTCCCTTAGGAATTCTTACCAGGTGGAATAATTATCAGATCTCTGGGGAAGTTGTGGGGGAGCTTCCTTTCCCTTCAGGGACTCTGATGAATAACTCCAGCTCCCTTGGTATTTGCACAGCTCTCTCTGTGTGAAGGACCAGGATATAAAGCAAACAAGCAGGTAGCTACAAACAGAAAAAACAATCAAAAAACAATCTAGCCATGTCTAAACAGAGGATCCTGAAGCCAGAGCTAGACAAGAAAATAAGTGATGTTGTTAAGGGTGTGTTCCCAGAGCAGCTCCTGGCAGGTTCAGTGGGAATCACTACGTCCTTTGTGCAATGAAAATCAGGTCATTCACTGAGTGCCTGAACATGGAATTAATAGCCTCACTGTGGTGGATGTGGTTTTCCTCCAAGGAGCTTTTGTCCTTATGTTACATGTTTTGAAAAGGACACACTTCTCCCCACCTCATCCCTAAAAAAATCTTAAAAACCCCAACTACTGTAAATCAAGTAAAATTCATAACTTGCTTGAGGTATCACAGCTGTTGATTAAAGACTCAACATCTTTGGGAGCGCATTGCTGCTAGGAAGATAAAAATCTTTTTGACAAAGTTGTGACCATAAAAATTGCAAGGCTTTAGTCAACAGTTAGAGAGGATTTGCATCTCTCTTACAATAAATAACAATAATAATAGCTCACATTTATACAGTCTTCCCAGATTCCAAATGTTTTACAAACATCAGCTAATTAATCTTATTGAAATACTTTCTCTTGCAATACAGTGACATACAGTCCAAAATGTATCTCATAAAGGGGGCTTATGACTCATAAAATGCAGCATTTTCCTCACTGTGTGACTATCACTGGTTTTTAAAATGGCAAATATAAAAATCACACACCTTTATATTTATGCAGCCTATTCTTCAATTATTACATCTGTGCAGCGGCCACTGTGGTTAATTTGGGTTGGGAACATGACTGGAATTTGGATATCCAGTTGGAATCTCTGGTCTCTTCATTCTGTTCTCTGGGATTTGTTCACCTTACAGGGGATTTGTGTCAGTCATCAGCAGCCTGACAAAGATGATGGTCCCCAGCTCCTGCTTAAGGTCTGTGGGCAAAAGGGGCAGCTCAAGGGGCCAGCTCAGAGCAGGCACCAATATGTGGGGCAGAATGGGGGTTGCGTCCCTCTCTGCAAGGTCTGCAGAGACCATGGAGGCAGAACAGCATTGGCAGCTCTTGTAAATGCTCCCTGAAGTCTTTCTTACTGTTTGGGAGACGTGAAAGGAATATGTGCACTCCTTCTGTATCCCTTTCCTTGTATATCCCATGTCAGACAATGTCTCTGAAGGAACACGGATCAAACCTGTGGTGGTGCAAAGGTGTTCTTGACAGCAGTTTTTAGCACGTATTTCTTGATCAAGAAATGTGTTTGGTTTGCATGGCAAAGTTTTGGTAGTGGGTGTCTGCAGGGATGACTTCTGTGAGAAGCTGCCAGAAGCTTCCCCCATGTCCAGCAGAGCCAATGCCAGCCAGCTCTAGGATGGACTAAGGCTGAGCACATCAGTGGTGGTGGTAGCACCTTTGGGGTAACAGATTTAAGAAGCGTGGAAACAAAGCCTGTGAATCATCATCCAGAGAGCAGGGTGAGAAAATATGAGAGCAAGAACCCTACAGACACCAAGGTCAGAGAAGAAGGAGGGGAGAAGGTGCTCCAGGCACTGAAGCAGAGATTCTTCTGCAGCCTGTGGTGCAGCCCATGGTGAGACAGGCTGTCCCCCTGCAGCCCATGGAGGACCACAGAGGAGCAGAGATCCACCTGCAGCTCATGGAAAACCCCACAGTGGAGCAGGTGGAGGCCTGATGGAGGCTGTGACCCAACGGGAAGCCCATGCTGGAGTAGGGTTCTGGCAGGACCCATGGCCCTGTGGAAAGAGGAGCCCACAATGGAGGAGGTTTGCTGGCAGGACTTGTGAAACTGTGAGGGACTCAGGCTGGAGCAGTCTGTTCCTGACTCTCTGAGAGGGATTAATGCCAGAGAAGTTCTTAAAGAACTGCAGCCCGTGGGGAGGACTCAGGTTGAAGTCTGTGAAAGACTGTCTCCCATGGGAGGGACCCCCTGCTAGAGTAGGGGAAGAGTGTGAGGGATCCTTCCCCTGAGGAGGAGTGGTAGAGACAGTGTGTGATGGACTGACCACAGCCCCAGTTCCCCGTTCCTCTGCGCCACTGGAGGGGACGAGGTAGAGAAAACTGGAAGTAAAGTTAAGCCCTGGAAGAAGTAAGAAGTTGGAGGAAGGCTTTTTAAGACTTATTTTTATTTTCTCATTGTCCTACTCTGATTTGATTGTTTATAAATTTAGCTAATTCCCCCAAGTTAAGTCTGTTCTGCCCATAACTGGTGAGTGATCTTTCCCTGTCCCTATCTAGACCCACAAGCCTTTGGTTGTATTTTCTCTCCCCTGTCCAACTGAGGAGGGGAGGGATAGAGCAGCTTTAGTGGGCACCTGACATCCACAGTCAGTCAATATTTTTGTGAGAATCCTACCACCATAGGATTAAACCATACTGTTGACATATCGATGATAGTGGCAACAGAGCTTTTCCTGTGGTTCCCCGGGAAAAAAAAATCCCTGTGTCCCCAGTGCAGAGGACATGTTTTCAAAAGCTGGAAGCATAAAATATTGTTGTAACTGAGGATTTTCTTCTCCCATCATGCGGAATTCCTTTATTCAAAAAGATTGGGCAACTTTACAGCTTTCAACATTGTTTACTGCTTCTTACTTGAAGACAAATATAGGCAAAAATCTGCTAATATTTAAACTAACTAAAGATTGAGCCAAACTCAAGCCAACCTTTGCACCAGAAAAATGTACTATTGACTTTTCATTCTAATATATTTTACTTTCTCTTTGACTTACTAAATTACTGCCACAACAGTGGTGGCATTTTTATAGTAAGAGGTAAGATTGATTGCATGGCTATGGAATTATCATGTGGGATGAGATAATTTTTTAGTGCTTTTGTTTTCTCTCTGTAGAAATCTTGAAAGACTGCATTTTAGGTCTTGACTCTTATTTATATGAATGCTGCTTTATTCCTTATATGTAATATCAGAAGCATTATAGGGAATGTAAAAATAGTTTACGAAGTTTACAAGGCCCATTTAAGCTGACGGAATGGTACAAAGTGTCCTTAAACATTTATGAGAATCAGACTGTTGGGGCTTTTGTTTAACTCAGATCCATGCTTGTCTTAAATCAGTTTGTTGACTGAAAAAATGACAGCAGAGGAAACCAAAACCTATGGAGCTTGCTATCCTGTCACAGGCAGGTCTTTTTGCCTGACGATAAATGAGATGATGGCATACTAAAATCTTTTCAGCAACTTTCAGTATGCGTCTTTCAGGGCACTAGCTGTGCCACTCAGTCCTGCCAGGCCCAGCCCAGCCCAGATCCTCATACAGCTCTGAATTCAAAAACTCAGCCACCCTAAGAGTCTTCCTGTGACTTCAGGAGAGGAGCAATCATCTGCATTATGGAAAGCCTCTGTAAATCAGCATTGGGGAGGAAGGACCTGGAGGCATCCAGTCATGGCTGTCAGCTGCTGGCATGTAGCCCTAACATGCCCCTTTCCTCCATCCCTGTTTTCCACAGTCCTTCTGGAGAATAACTATCTCCGGCTGCACAGACATAAAGTATAAGTGAGCAACCCAGGCCCCATAGACAAGAGTTAGGCCTCTGCTCAAGGTTATTCTCAAGACAGCTGTGGGAAAGGGAGACATGACAGCCGAAAACAAGCTGCAGGTGTCTAAAGATTAACTTGGCAGAAGAAACTGTTATTGTAGCCTTCTGATACTAACGTAGTGCTCTAATTAGAGAAAAGTCCCATGTGAAACTTCTGTATGAGAACAAACACTGTGTGTATGGTAGAAGAAAAACTTATCACGTAGTTTTATTTTTGGCACGCTGTAAAGTATAAGTATACTCACTGTCGGACAATAAACGGCTTCACTTTTGATCATATTGATCTGGCGTGATGTCCCATCATTTTCCCCGCAAGTCCTGTCTCCCATGGCATAGCTTTAGGTTTTCTAGCATAAAACCTTACCTGAATAAGCAGGCTTAGAGGAATTTGAACACCAATGAATCTTGAAATGCTTTGCCTCAACTGTGAAAGGCCACTTTGAACAAAGGGGATAAATGACCTCCCTGTCGGCGAGAGGAGCAAGACGACGATCCAATGTGATTCATAAATCAAGCTCGTTTATTGTCAGACAGTGCACATACTTATACTACCTTACGTGCTCGAAATATTACTCACTTACAGAAGTTTCACACGGGATCTTTCTCTAATCTAATTAACACACAAACTGGTATCAGAAGGCAATAACATCAACAGTTTCTTCTGCCAAGCTAATCTCTAGACACCTGCACCTTGTTTACAGCTCTCATGTCTCCCTTTCCCACAGTTGTTTTGAGAACAGCCTTGAGCAGAGGCCTAACACTTGTCTATGGAGCCTGGATTGCTCACTTATACCTTATGTCTGTGCAGCCAGAGATGGCCATTTCCCAACACCTCCCCTTGTATATTCGATGCATAAATGGTGACTCCTGACGACAATATCTGCTTGCTGCTTTCTCTTTCTGCTACCACTGAAGAGTCACCATTACCATGGAAGCATGAGCCAGGTAACCTCTGGTTTGTGCCTGGTCAGCAGGGAAGCTGCCTGAGTTCAGGCTGCAGCATGCTTGCTGATGATGCGTGGTATCAGATGCATGGAACCAGTTTTCTGCTCCAAGACCCACTTTGTAGGACTGCCCAATAGCAGAATGTAACTTTTCTTTGGAACTCCTCAGCCTCCTCACATCCTCTTCTGTCAACCCATACATTATATATAGAGTTGTTTTAATAGATCTTATACATTTTTCCTTTCAAGAATTTTACATCATTTTGATTGACATCAAGGCAACTACAGAGAAAATTCTAAACCATTTCTTAAACATAAAGAAATAGTTTAGTTCCTTTTAATAATGCCTACATATTTGAAGAAGGATGAGCAACCTCTCTGTAATCTTGGAACCCCTGTAAAACATGCCTTTCACTGAATCCTTACTCTTAGGGCTCTGTAAGGAATAATTAGGATAATTTTGTGTAGATTTAAGCCCCTTGTAAGAGTTTCTTCTGCCCAGAATTACCATAATTTATTTATATATTTTTAAATTTTTAAAAGTAAAGGACTCATTATAGTCAAGTGCAGTTCTTCCAAGCTAAACCAGACTAATATTTTACAACAATTGTAGCACAGTGTGGAAAGAACAGAAATAAATAAATCAGTTGGTGAGCCATTATCATTCACTTTACATAGTAAAAACCAAATACAGCTGTCATTTCCTAACTTTTATTGAAAATAAATTGAAAAAGTAAATAATTCTTAAACCTAGCAAGGAAAGAAAGAATTGTCTAATATTCTGCAATGCACATAACTTGTGTAATATATATGTTACAAAGAGGGGAAAACCAGAATGAAGGTGTGAGGTGATATAAAGTTGTAAAAGTGGATTATCATATCCCAGAATCATATAAGACTCATTTGAAAGAGACAGAGAATAAAGAATAAAAAAAATCAATTAAGAGCAAGCAAAATAAATAGCAGTTTGTCGTGGGTTCACCCGGGCTAGGTGCCAGGTGCCCACTCAGTCACTCTATCACTCCCTCTTCCACTGGGAGAGGGGAGAGAATAATATGGGAAAAGACTATCAGGGTAAGATAAGGCAGTTTTATTACAGCGGGAAAAATAGAACAAGCAAGCAGAGAGTTGTGCGTGCAAGAGCTGAGGAGAAACATAATCAATCTCTACTTCCCATCAGTAGTGATGTCCGGACACTTTCTGGGAAGCAGGGCTTCAGCATGCGTAATGGTTGTTCAAGAAGGCAAATATGGACGAGTCCTGAATGCCTCCTCCTCCTCCTCTCTTCCTTCCCTTATATATGTGAGCTGATGTCATATGGTATGGAATATCCCTTTGGCTGACTGGGGTCAGCTGGCCTGCTGGTGTCCCCTCCCAGGATCTTGCCCACACCCATCCCCTTCAGTGGGGGAAGGAATGTCAGAGGGACAGCACAGCTTGGCAGCAGCCAAAACACTGCTCTGTTATCAACGCCAGCTACCAATACAAAGCACAGCACTGTAAAGGCTGTGAGCTTTACCCCAGTCAGACCCAATACACAGTTGTTTCTGTCTTCCTACACTGCTTTGCAGCTAGTCTGTCAAGCAGATAACAGGGTAGGTGGGTGTGAGTGTTGTAAAGGTCCAATTGACTCAAACCCTCAGATTTCTGAAATAGTGAATAACACTGAAGTATTACTTTTCAAGGATGCCAACATAATTACATAGACTTTTCATCTGGAAAGTAAAAGAAACTTACTATCAATTTTCTTCCAGCTCGGTGGATTAAAGTCACAAAAGTAAAGCAAAGAGTAAGCCCCCATGGCTCTTTGTAAGTGTGTTCAGGGGCATATGAAACTTTGGTAGCCCCGATGAATGAGCAGGGTTGTCCTCCATATTACCCTTTTCCCAAGCACCTGACTTAGGAGTCAATCATGCTGAGCACAGTTTTGATCTTCACTCCTCATTGACCAGACTAAGCACTGACCCCAGTAATTTGGTGAGTTCAACCACGACTCATGCTTGCCCTCCTACATCTGGCCACGCCAACAAAACTAAGTCCTGGAGCAAAGAAACAATGATCAGTTTCCAATAAGTCTCCTCCGACACAGGAAGATTTGGACCAAGCAGCTATGCAGAAAGACTTCTTAATTTTTGTTACTTATACTGATGCCTGAAAGATTTTTCTGCTTTTCTTCTGAATACTTCTTACACTGTTCCCTATATTCACAAGTATTAGCATGCATATTTGTGATGCTTTAAGTAATAGTTTAGCCCGGTTTCATGGTGTTTAGCAGGCTGGTAGACTAAACACCCCTGAAACTACGTAGAGTTAGAAGACCAAACACCCTGTTTTCGTAGGCCCTCAAAGTCTCCTAGTAAGACAAATTTTGTAAACTAGAAGTTAGCCCACCCCAGCCCCTTATTGAGCCCTCCTAGTAGATATGCTAATGTGTAGAGTCTTTAATTGTATACTCGATTGGGGAGACGGGGCTTTTGTGACGCGTTCTACCTAGACGGCAAAAGCCATCGAATGGGATCCTATTAAAATACCGAGGTAAACAACCCCCAACCCTCTAACCGTGTCTGAGCCTTTATTTCCTAAGACCAGAAAAAGGCATCAATACCTTTTACCGCTCAAGGGTGGTTCATCCCACTTCCTGTCACTTTGTGACTCATTACTACTGAAATCTGTTAGAATTTCATAATCACAATTTTAGATCTCTACAACATCTCTGTTGAGGTTTTCCATCTTAAGGGCCTCAGATAGCCTGTGCCAGAGGATGATTGATGGCCAGCTGACGTGCCTAGGGTGCTGAGAGCTAGTGAAACGCACACTGATGAGAAACCTGCTCACAAAGATAAAGGGATTTTTTTGCAATTATACATAAGAAACACTGTCCAGTTTTCCTTGGAGCAGCTGCTGGTCACACATTAATTACCCTTTAGCAAAGACCATTACCAGAGGCTAATAAGGTTTAACCCTATTGAGGAGAAAATACTTGTCCTGTAAAATATTTTTCAATAATCAAGATATAATTACTTCCTTCAGAAAAAAAATGGCAGATGCTGTGTTTAGGGGAAAGTAAAGAGTTACATAGTATTCAGCTCCTTCAAAAGACCTCATGAGACACAGGACACAAATCATATTCTAATTGGTAGTATCCTAATTATGTCAGATTACATGGAGAAATAAACAAAGCTTTTTCCATATAATATACCTGATGAGCATCTATTATAGCATTCTCCAGAAGCAATTTCCAGTAAGCTGTATTTTTGTGCATAGTCTTATTAAAAAGTAAAAGAAATTGGCGAGCATATTTGACAGATAAAATTAGAAAATTAATGGACACAGATAATCCACTCAGATATTCAGAACAGGTGTATGAAGAACCAAATTTAAAGGCACAGGAAAGGAAATACCTCAATTCATGAAGAGAAAAGTGAATGGTACTATAGATTTGTTCTCTTATTCCTTAGTATTATTAACTTACATATGAGCATACAGTAGCTCCAATAAGTACTGACCAAAACTGGAAACATTTTTGTTCAAATCCTTTATATATACTAAATCTGACACTGTCTGATTCTCCCTTCTTCTCCCTCCTTCCCAAAAATATCCATTCATACATTGTACTCAGAGTAAAAAGCACACAAATTTTTACTGAATGCTTAATACAATTATCATCACAGTAATATTGCTTTGTCCATAGACATATTCACATAATGTGAATAATTTCCTGGTTTGTGAATGAAGTAATATAATTATTTTAGTTTCACTTTAAACTATCCACTATTTCTTGCAGCAGTCTTGGAAAAATGTATGAAATTGTTCATACTTTTCCTCAATTCTTTTTAAATACAAGATTTAAAGTGCGTGTGAGATGGGTGTATGTGTGCACACTTCAAATGTCATTATATGAAGTTCTGTGCATGACTGTTCATTTTGGAGCCACTGGCAAAGCTCAAATTGATTTTGAACTTTACATCTACCATAGGAATGCATGGACAAATCTGCAGCTTCATATAGTGGCTACTGTGTAAGTGACAGGTCTTACATTTGCTGGGAATAGTGGTGTTCAGGATTATTGCCAACAGATTCTGTCCTAAAGGATGCTTTGTTTTCATTGTATTGAGCATATTCTACCCAAGGATATATTTTTTACATAATTTCCTTAATTAATTTTTATTGAGCAAAAAGCCATTTGCAAGAAATTATTTTCAAAATTTGGCACTGGATAAAATACGTTTTTGATGATGATGATGATTATATTTATCTTCAGTTTGGGAAGGTAGTACGAGAAGATAGCAATAAAATAAACCACAGTCTGTGGTATGCCTTAGATGTGGCATTGATTATGTGACTGTGACTTTTTGACTGTGCCCCTGTTCCTGCCACCCAGTCAAGCTCCTGACAGTAATGATTCAGGTTCTCATTCTTATTGAGCATCCCTTTCTATTTCTGTAAAAAGGCTTTTGGCTTCTAAACAGGCGTAACTTTTTTTCTGTACCTCATTAGGCACTTTGCCAAGGAGAGAAAGGCTGATTCAACTTTCCTGTCAAACCGTCTCTTTTAAAGTGGCACCTTTGAAAGTGAGATCTGATATTTTGCTCATGTGTCTGGGCTCAAGTTTGGAAGGCAACAGAGCATTACTGGTTATCTCAGAAAAAATTTTTAAGATTTAAGGTTGACATTGGAACATGGGGTTTTGTTCCTGCATCTCTCACTGAAAAATATATATTGTGTTCCAAATATTTCCAAATATTCCCGTAAATTTGACCACAGATAAATAGATCTGTCATGGTTTTCTTAAGGTGTAATTATTTGTCGCAGTAGAGACGGACACATGACACGCGAGTAGTCCAAGGACAAAGAAGAAGTGCTTTATTAGTCTATGCTAACATCTTTATACCCTTTTTTCCCAGCTACTGTAACATGCTACTATCGGCTGCATGGAAAACAACACCAAAGCTATCTTCATAACAAGAACTTTCCCAGCACGTTAACAAGCCATACAAGCAGTCAACTACACACTATAAATCCTCCACCACATTCTTGATGCTCTTCTGCAAGGCCATCTCTGGGTGCAAAACATCTTCCCTGGTTATCTTCTTGGCTGTCCCCCACTGTGGCTGCAGGTGTTCATATCATTGCTTTCTCACGGGGCTTTCTCACGGGTAAATTCTGATCGCTTTCAAGTCCATGTCCGAGAGGCTTTCAGGCCTGCTGTCAGCCTCATCCATCCCCACAATTCCCCCTTTTTGTTTTACTACCAAAAAGGCAGTGTTTATCGATCTCTGCAGGGCCCTTTGCAGAAAAGACAACAAACATGGCACCAATAGTAAGAACAAAAATACAACAAACAAGATGACACTTCCCATTTTCAACAGATCTTTGAACCATCCCGTGATGCCCCAGCCACTAAACCATGTATCAAACTCACTAACAGTTTTACTTAACTTTTGCACTCCATACTGCAGCTCTTGAATATTTGCAAAGATAGACTTTGAATTGTCTGACAAACTCATATAGCACATTCTTTCAAAATAAGTATGTTTTAAAAGGAGATTGTGGATTTGCAAGTGAAACACACATAGAAGATTGATTTAAAGCATGAGCTAAAGTTATCTATACATTCTCAGGCATAGGAGGCAACATGACCTTTCCTTCCCCTATGCAAAACCTAATGATAGCAATCATTAACATCCAAGGTTCAGGTCGATTCATCACTGTCCTGGGGGCGAGGTCACTGTAAGTCTGGCCTCACACACCGTGCCGGCACCCAACGGGCTCCAGTATCTGTGGAGACACAAGCATATCTACACCCCCAAGTGATGAGGTCCCATGGACCCTCCCACTTGTTGTTAATCAAATCTCTGACCCGCACCTTTCCTCGAGGGATATTCACTGTTCCGTCCGACTGCAAAGAAAGAAAATGCTTTAGAAATATAGGAATATTAGAATCAGAAGGCAGTGTGAGATGATTGATTGTGTACAAAGGTTTTTGTAGTCTGCTCTGTGGGGGTTCCCCTATCATTCCCCCTTTTTGTTTTAATTAACGTAAGTTTGTCTATGGCATTACCAGCCACCTGTCACAAGTAGTGTAATAAGTAAGAAACACACATAGTTAGACATAAGAATACTTTTAACACCCATGTGATAAAACCTCCAAGTCATCAATGATATTCTGTGATTCTTCATGACCCAATAGTTTAAAAAATCCGTCTTGATTACGTTATTTGTGAAGGTTGCCAAGCAAAATAATACATTATGGAACTGTGAAATACTATGCCAACAGTCAGGGTCTGTGACAGCTGGCACCTTGTTTCAGTGAGGGCCGGGGGATCCCTCCCAGGTTAGATCCCCAAGTCCACCCCAAAAGGGGTGCAGCTCATGTAAACTCAAATTATTAAGTCAAACCTGACTTAAGTATGATTTGGATGCAGAAACACCTGGGTCTGTTGGTAGATGTCTGACCAGGGAGAGTCCAGGCTTGGCCAGAGCCAGGACCCCAGCTGGAGGGACTTCCCTAACACAGATCTTATGAGAAAGCTGTTAGAAACAGCAACTAGGAAGGGTACTTAAAGCTGAACAAATCATGGAGACAGTTACATAAACATAGTACAGGTTGTGCAGACTGTAAAGTAACAGACGTTGTCAACTACCTTTAACTAAGAAGACCATGATACCATGAACATGATTATTAAAAGAATGCATATGTATCACTGTACGTACGTAATCTTAACCTAATCTTTCCTATAACACAGATAGTTATGCATAACTGCAGTCAACTTTCACAGAATCTAGTTGTAATACTTAATTTTAACAGAACTTAATAAACCTAATAGCATTTAAACTTTAACAACATATTTATAGTTATTAATACATCAGGGGTGATCTGGAGTTATGAATACATCAGGAGTGACAGTTTGGGAGAGTTCCAAAGACAGCGTTACGAGCTGCGAGTACACAGATCCATCCCTTCTTCAAGCAGGGATGCAGGTGTGTGGTATTGTCTCCGGGGTCACTGTACTTCAAGGTTCAGCTGTGGATATAGAACTCAACACTCATTAACATAAAGTAAAAACAAGAAAAACTGGAAAACAGATCGAAATTCAGTTATCCATTTCTGTCTAGTAATACAATTCCTATTAGTAATTCACAGAGATGTCTGGCTTTCTCAAGCAGTTCTTATTCAAAGGCTTCTCATCGCCCCTGTCATCCAGGTTGCAGAGTAACAGGGGGCCTGGCCCCCGCGGGGAGGAGGATGGGGGGGGGGGGGGCATGTAAGTCTGCATTGACAGCATGTCCTGAGTTGGCAGCATGCCCTGTTTGTGTCTGAGCACCCCTGCCCCTTTCGGGCTCTGCTTCCCGTTTCCCGAGTTTCCTAAAAATTGACCATTTACATGAGACTTGGATTTATATTGTTTTGCAAAATGACCAGGTTTCCCACATCATTGACAAGAGAAAACTGCTGTATTCCCAATTCCTTTCTGCTTTTTCCCTTTTTTTTTTTGTTTACAATCAGTTTTCAAATGCCCTTGCTGTCTGCATGCATAGCATTTCTGAGGTGGTTGTAAAACGGCTGCTAAAGCAGTCATTTTATGTTCCGCAGACCCAACCTTAGCACAAGCCGTAACCATATCTGTTAATGAAGGATCCCCCGGAAGGGTATAAATCACCTTTCTACAATCCTCATTTGCATTTTCCCGGGCTAACTGTTTACACGAGATCTGCCGTAACTGTTCGTCCTCAACTTGTCTCTCCAGGGCTGCTGAAATCCTTTCTGCAAATTGCAAAAATGGTTCCTTTGTCCCTTGAACTACTTTTACAAATCGAGGTCTGGGAGAAGCCATTTCTATGGTTTTTATCAATGCTCCCATTCCTAGCTTCTGACATAGTTCGAGGATCAAAGGATGCCATCGGGCTTGTGTGTCCGGGTTAGCAAATGCACCCCTTCCCATCAAGGCATCAGATCCCACTGCATACCTAGGATCGTCCTGAGGTCTGTGCATATTCTCTACTGCAGCTCTCTCTGCCATCTGTCTCCAGTTACTCTCAAAAACTCCGAACTGCACAGGCTGAAACAACACCTGAGCAAGGTGCTTGAAATCAAAAGGTGCAAGCAAGTCTGTGTTTATCACTCGAATTACTTGCATAACTTCTGGAGACCCCAGGCCATATTTAGTAATTCTTTCTTGCAAATCCTGCACTACCCTCCAGGCAATCACCTGATGACTATCTTGCTGATTAGTTCCTGGTGTAGCTTTAAACACGGGATACGCTTGAACACCTTCTCCTGCACCAGCACGCCCCCCAGCAGCCTCCTCCCCGACCATTTCAATGTCAGTTGTAAACACATCACTATTAAGATTAGGCATACCCAGCCTTTCAACCAGCTCCCAATCCCCACACTCAAGGGCTTTACGTTTGACTTGTTCCCAAAACCGAGTCGGTTGTCTCGGCTGCACTGTCACCTGACAAGGAGGCAGTGTCCAGGGCCTGGTTTTCCAAGCCTTATTAGAGCGACGACGATCACACTCTCTCTCCTGTGAACGCTCCCGCATTGACGCAGCCTCTGAGATTCCCCGATCAATTTCCCTTTCCTCCCCACTATCACTGTCCGTGTCAGAGTCCTTTGGCAGTGGAGGAAACGTTTCCAAAGGCTGTTCCGCAGGAGGCTGCACAGGCTGTGAAGATGGAAGCGGGGGGGCTGCAGGGGCAGGCTGTGTGGAAGAGTCTGTTCTCTGCTCCTTCAAATTCATTTTTGCTAATTGGTCAACAGGCGAGGGATACACTCGCTCCTGCCGTACAAGGTCTCTAGGAGAAGGATAAGTGGGCAGCACATAGTCTTTTGGAGAGATATACGACCTTTCAGCAACACCATTGTTTTTAGCAGAAGCAGGCTGAGTCTGAGGCAGGTCAGGGGCCGCTCTCTCTGAACAGCACCCATCTCCCCCCTCTAACTCCATCTGCTCATCCTCTACAAAATTTATAGCTGTCTTTTCATTAGGTTGTCCTCCCTTTTCTTGCTCCTCTCTCCGTTTCTTTAAAACGTCAAAGAGCGAGCGCCAGGTTGTTGCCGACTTTCGTGCCTCTTTATCTCCCCGAGAAATAGCTTCCCACAGTTCATCTCCAACTGTTTTCCAGGAGCTTACACTAAAAGCAACACTCTCATCTGCTGGAAAATCATGCGATTTTGCCCACAATAATATTTTTTTCAATGCATCATCTGTTATGCTAGCCCCTGTGCTTTTTAACAAAACTTTCCATGTAGACAGGACAGTCTTTTCCTGGCTAGATAAATTATTACCCATATTAAATTTGTTCCCAACGGCTCACCTTAATCAAGGTGTCAAAGTTCGGTCGACCAAAACAGAATCCTCTGCTCTCAAGCTACGTTGGGCTCCGTCTCCAGCGGCACCTCGCCCTACCGCTCGGTTCCCACTTTTTCAAGCAGGCGTCCTGCTCTCTTGGCAGGCTCCTTGGATTACCTTTATCTTTTATCCCGTTCAGTCCCGAACAAGTCGGCCAAGGGATCGCGCCGACCCCGAAGATCGCGTCGGTTCGCCGATCGCGTCCTATCACATCGGGCTCACGGATCACGTCGGGGTCACCAGTTGTCGCAGTAGAGACGGACACACGACACGCGAGTAGTCCAAGGACAAAGAAGAAGTGCTTTATTAGTCTATGCTAACATCTTTATACCCTTTTTTCCCAGCTACTGTAACATGCTACTATCGGCTGCATGGAAAACAACACCAAAGCTATCTTCATAACAAGAACTTTCCCAGCACGTTAACAAGCCATACAAGCAGTCAACTACACACTATAAATCCTCCACCACATTCCTGATGCTCCTCTGCAAGGCCATCTCTGGGTGCAAAACATCTTCCCTGGTTATCTTCTTGGCTGTCCCCCACTGTGGCTGCAGGTGTTCATACCATTGCTTTCTCACAGGGCTTTCTCACGGGTAAATTCTGATTGCTTTCAAGTCCATGTCCGAGAGGCTTTCAGGCCTGCTGTCAGCCTCATCCATCCCCACAATTATTCATATGAAAAAAGCTTTTCAGAAGATCAGTTCTAACGGGTCTTTTTGGTGAACATTTGCTTTGGAGTAAAAGGGGCTTCAACCCATGCAGAAGCTGAAAAAAATAGATTTGTCATGTTAAAATGGTTATATCTGGTGCGTTTATATTCTACATATTTGGGCTGCAGCCCTCCTGAAAACCTGTTAGGATGCTCCTTGCTCTGGGGAGCATGAAAGGCACTTATGAAAGGCACTTTGGGTCAGAGAATGTTATCCTGCCGACTACGCCAAAAATGTTATGATCTAATTATTAAAGTTCTTTAGAGATACCTCTGCCCAAATTAAGGTACAAGCAAGACCATATGCCAATTAATAGTATGGGTTTTATTTGATAGTAAATATGAGAGAGAGAGACAGAGAGAGAGAAGGAGAGAGAGAAAAGAGGGAGTAGGAAGAAATAAGGAAGAGAGAGAGAGAGAGAAGAAAAGAGAGAAAAGAGAGAGTAGGGAGAAAGATGGGGGGGACAGAGGGACAGGGACAAAAAGGTATCACCACTCTGTGGGTCCCATTGGTGTTCTGATGTCGTCTTCTCGGTGGTGGAAGTCCCCCCGAAAAACACAGAGTGCTATGGGTTAATATACACTCAGGCCAGGTGGAAATGTCCAGGCTTGTCCCCCTGGGGGAGGGGGCAGCCTCTAGCAGCAGACTCTGCTTGTATCACGTGCAGTCTTGTGGTGCAAGGCGTCTGGGGAGCACCTTGGGGGGGTCTGTGATGGATTGTGACTCCCCCTCAGCTGCTTTTCACGTGAGAGTCCCGTGGATGTGGCTTGTGGGGTTGGGGAGGCTTCACAGCTGGGCCAGTTTGTGTACTGGAGGATGAGTGTGTGTTGCCTCTGATCAGAGGTTACGCCATCCTCCTCCCCCCTTCAGCTGGGGAAGGGCTGTGTAAATGTGGCTTCTGTGAGCTGTGCTTTGCCCCCCACCCCAAACTCAGCCAGAAATGATTCTCAGTACAGCTGGTGACTTCAGCTTCTGTGGACGAATTCCTTTCCTTTAGACTGAGATAACTGAACAATAGGCTTTTCCCTTTATCTAATCTCAGCAGTTTGGCTCAGTCCAAAGTCCCAGTCAGGTATCTTCAGGGAAGCTTCTCTGATCAAAACTTTACATCAATGTTTGAGTCATGAACTATTTTCAGTCTCTGACAATAATAATAATAATAATTTGAAAAATAATTACAATTTTTTTTCTTGCTTCTTTTTAGTTTATTAAATCTCTACTGTAGCTGTCATGTGCCAAAGCTGTGTGTTCAGGATTTCAATAATTAATTCCTAAGCTAAAGCTAAGCCTATATTGCACATTTGATCTTAGTCTCAGCCTATGTTTATGCTCTTATTTGCCTGGTTTTCCACCCAGTCAGCACCTACACTTTGCTCCCCTCACCCTGTACTCAGTCCAGTTTAGGAAATGAGATCTCGAGTGCTTTTGCCATTGGAATTGCACGCCACATGAACAGCGATCAGCTGCCTCCAGCAAAGCCGTGGGGGCCTGACCAATGGGTCACAGCTGCTGAGGGGTGCTGTGCTGGGAATCATCCCCTGGGCTGGTGGGGATCTCAGCTGGGAGGCAGGAGCTGGCAGTGGTCACTTCCTGGCAGTGGGGCCAAGGTTGGCTGACCTCAGCTGCGGGACCTGCCTGGGTCCAAATCCGAGCTCAGCACCATGAACCAGCTTCCTTGGCTTCCAGCCTCAGCCTGGGAAAAAAGGCTGTACAGGAACATCCCACTCATCTGAGAGCACATACAGTTGTATTACCATAACACCTGCACCACAATAGCCTCCCATAGACTGCCACCATACAGGCTTAAAATTAATAATGTAAAGAAAACAAAGGAAGAAATTAAAGAGTTCCTGATGATGCCAGCTAATGTGCCCACCTATCCAGAAAAAGAGGATTATATATACAAGCTACAAAGAATGTTTGCAAACATTATCATTAATGTGCACACCTTATCAACATGCATTGATTTTATACACATCCTTTAATTTAAATAGTTTTGATTTTCTGTCTGGAAGACAAAAGAGAACATTAATAGCCATCGCTTACTGAATTTACAGAGTTGTGCATTAGCTCCTCTAAAATGATCTTGTGTTTGTTATGCTTTAAATATTAATATTTAAAAGAATATTACAAATGCTGGTAACCTGAGTCATGTAGACATTATAGAAATAAATTGCATATTTGATATTAATTCATCCTGTTACTTCCTATCCTCCTCCATAAAATAGTATACTTCTTGCAAAGCTACCAATAGCAATCTCTGTGTGCCAGTTTATTACCTGTATAGATACCATTATTCCCCTGTGACAGCAAAGTCAAATTCAAGGCATTTTTCATAAACTAGGAAAAATTACCTTTGCAGTGACATATGACACAACCTTCAACTACTAAATGAATCCAAGAAAAATTCTCTTTTGCGAAAAGACCTTGCATATGATTTGTCAGCCTTAAAAATATTTCTTGAGAAAGTTAATTCTGAGAAATTTTAAAACTGAGCACTGTTTTCTGTTCATATTTAAACTGTACACTGCTGTGATGCAGTTCAGAATCAAAACTACAGAACAAAAATTTACTATATTTCAGTTGTACAAAGACTGTTAGGCCCCATGGTGAAATCTGAGACCTTATTGGAAATCTCACATAAAAACTGTATTTGTAAATGTCATGTCATGATTTTCAGCACTGAGGTTTTCCAAGAGATTGATGCTGTGATGAGGAGCCTGAGGAATGGAGACTAAAACCGAGGTGAGATGTCTGGGGATTGACAGGGGAGTTAAAGTAGAATGAAGTGGTTGAAGCAAAAAGCATCAGCTTTGGGGAGGAGGGGAGAACAGAAGGATATTAATAAGAACATGTTCTTTCCAAACTCTCACACAGATTTAACCATTTTGCTGTTGCTAAAGATGTGTCTGTAAAGCCGATTGGCACCTGGGCTCCTTAGTGCTGGCCCATATGCGGGATGATAATCCAGAGATGCTGCTGCACCCCACAGTTACTGAGATGGAGCAAGTACACCGTGCTTGCCCACAACCCAAGGAAGGGTTAATGGCCTAATTACCTCCCCTAGCTGAGATCAAGCTGTGGATCTAAACCAGCTGCTGTGAGAGACAGATGCCTGGGCATTATGGAGCAGCAAATGGTGAGGCTGCAGGCTGCCCTGGAGGCTTCAGAGATACAGGCTGATAGGCGTGGTAGAAAAAGCTATGTGGAGAGAAAAACTGTCAAGCAGGGAGGTAGGAAGTTGCAACAGAAGAAGGAGAGGTTGGGAAGGGTGATCTGTTATTGTTTGCTCTAAAGTTGTCAGGAAAGAACATCTCTGGACATCCCACCTGAATGGACTAGAGTGTTCGAAGTTAGTTAAGGACTCAACTGAGTTTGCAAGCTCTTGTACAGAGTCACAGGGTGGTGCTCTTATGATTGGGTAGGGTGGCATGGAATGAGAATGCTTGTCTTCACTGCAAGCATGTACAGCAGGCTTCTGCTGCCTTGGTGAGATTCAGCTATACAATACAGCTCAGTGCAGTGCAGAGACCCTGAGGCTACCTCTGATGGCAGCACTGTGTGACGACTGTATTGTGCTTGCTCTTGCACAGCTGATCTTGCTGAAAAACATGTTGGAGCAGTCTGAACAGCAGTGTTTAAAGCAGCTAAACCTCTTCACCCCAGCTGGATCAAAACTCTTCCAGGGGATGCTGTGCTATATAGACGTACAAAAAATATTGCAAAAGCAAGGCTCTGGGGTTTGCTGAAATAGGGTGACACTGCTAGTCTTCTCTATCCTGCAGACTTGGAAAATTAAGTTTGCCATCTGCATATTCATGTAGTCTTAGAATTGGAATTTCCTGGGGTCTGGAGAACTTGTATTTCAAATAAAACCATGGGAAATTACATATGTATGTAACTTTTCAAAACCAAATTGAGCAGCTTTTTTAGGAAGAGAGCTACATGAAAATTGTCTCAGGAGTGGGGCAGAAAAGATGGCCACATCCCTACAAAACTGAGGTTTGTATTCTGTCACTGTTTGACTCCAACCTGGCTATTCGTGAGCACAGCTGCCAGTGAGGTCAGACTGCACCCAGCTGGGGCTGAAGAGCATCATGCTTGGTGTGTTTGGTAGGAGACTGACCTGGCAGAAGCATAGCTTGTGGTGTATGTCTGTTGTTTCTGATACAGCAGAGGTTAAAAACCCCTCATAGAAAATGAAACTAAGTTCTATTAAGTACTTCCCGAAAATAACACAAGGACCTTCTGTATGAACAATGGTTGCAGTCCTGGGTATCCCATTACTTTTTTCTTTAGAGTATTTTTTTGTGCTATTACACTTACTCTCACAATTTAAACATCACTGATACTTTTTCAGAATTTCAGAATGTCATGATTTCAAGTGTGTAAAAACCCACCAAACATATATTCATATTTCATTTTTAAGCATGCAGCCATTTCTCAGTACAGTAAGTGCAACTTTCCAATGGACAGGTTGCCAGTCTATATCTTCTGGTGCTGGTAATTATGTAGAAGCACCTGGTAACTGATCATAGTCTGGTGTTTGTGAAGGTTTGGGAGGGAAAAGTGAGGAAAGAGTGATAAGAATAACCGATGCATGGTGGAGTCATGCAGAGATGGCTGTCTCTGTAGCTGTATCCTCAGCAACTGCTGAAGAGTGAGCACAGGGTGAAAGCTCTCTCCCTTGCTGTGTGTCATTCTTCACTCAACCTTATTGTAACTCCTTTCCCTCCTCCTGTCTTCTCAGTAGAGAAGCATTTGCCCATTGGTGTTTTGCAGTGTGTGGCTGTTCAGCTCACAGTGAATTTTGGAACATGATCGGCTATCCCAGACATTGCTATCTCAGTGTTTACACGGGCTGTAGCATCCAGACACCATACAGTCATCAACAGCTCTTTTCCTCAAATGTTTTTCCAGTGTTTGGAGGGGTGAAGATAGTGAAGGGGCTATGGAAGAAGGCTGTGGCTGTACTCAGAAGTCAGCTGCTGAGTTTTCTCCAGTCTGGGCTAGTGAGCCAACTGTTGGACCATCCTTTCTATCACTTGACCTGAACTTACTTTGTTTGAACTCATCTAAGGCTCAGAGAAACTGCTGGACACCTACCTACCTGTTGGTAGGGGAGTTTATTGGGCTTTTCATGCTTGGAAAATTTCCCTGAACTTCAATGATTGCTGTGGCATATGCTTCTGTGAAGCTCCTTAGTCTCTTTCCATCTAAGAAATAGCTATATCTGATCATGGGAAAGTGCATTTTCCTCTGCCTTATATTTTTTGTCACTTGTTCTGATCATATGTCTTAAGGATGATACCTAATTTCAGTAAAACCTAAGGCTATCATTTAAAATAACCACTCTCCTTACCAGCCAGGTTACCTGATATGTGACTGCTTGATTAAATTTAAGAGATTTTTCAGGGATGACTTATTTTGCTTTATAAGCCTGTATTTAGTAAGACAGAATGCAAAGAAGCTGGCTAGATAAAAACCAGAATCTGTAAGATTAAAGTGCTTTTAATGTATATGCAGAACAAAATGGGGGTCTATAATTGATGGAGTTTGGATTTAGGTTTTTTGGGTTTTTTTCCTCAGGAATTTTTCTCCCATGGGTTGCTAATGACTGGGCTAATGGCTGAGTACTTAAGAGAACAAAGCACAAGGCTGTAGCCTTTCTCCTTGGCAGGGTGGGGCAGAATCGCTCTCATGGAAGCAGGGCCTGACAACAGGAGATTTTGGAGACTGAAAAAGCAAGGGCAGGGGGGAGGTCGCTCTCTTGCTCGGGACCCTTGGAGCCAGACGGTTGGAGCTGCTGTCTGCTGAACCCATGGCCACTGAGAAGCCAGCATGGAGATGCCGGTCTGTCTGCTGTGAGTTTTTTTTGCCTCTACCCCCATCGGGAGCTGCCTGCCACCAGCCTGTCTCTCCCCTGCTCCTCCACGCCCCTCCGAGTTTCTTGCTACATTGTAGCTGGGCTCCCCCTGCACGCCGGGACCTCTTGCCATCCCAGCTCCCTGTGTCCGGGGATCCTGCTGCGGCACCGACACCAGCCGCCCCCCGAGGGTCTGTGAAACAAAGGCTCTCCTCCATCCCTCTCTGCCTCGGGCAGCCGCCATTGCCGTGTGCTACCTGAGCTCACGCCAGAGTGCCCCCTGCAGCCACTGGGGAACCATCACACCCAGAGTGCCCCCTGCAGCCACCGGGGAACCATCACACCCAGAGTGCCCCCTGCAGCCACCAGGGAATCATCACACCCAGAGTGCCCCCTGCAGCTGCCGGGGAATCATCGCACCCAGAGCGCCCCCTGCAGCCGTGAAGGAACCACCACCCCCCAAGCGCCCCCTGCAAGCTGTGACTGGAACTGCACCAAAAGGGAAAGGTGCCTGAAGTCAAGCAGGCTGCCATTGGGTTTCTAGTTCCGTTTGTTGGTTAACACCATAGCTGTTGTTATTTGTTAGCTTTGTTTTAGATATTAGTAAAGAGCTGTTATTCCTATTCCCATATCCTTGCCTGAGAGCCTCTTGTTTTCAAATTTATAATAATTCGGAGGGAGAGGGGTTACAGTTTCCTATTCCAAGGGAGGTTCCTGCCTTCCTTAACAGACACCTGTCTTTCAAACCAGGACAATAATGTAGAAAAAATTATTTTTCTTGTAGCTTCCAAAACTGTCAGCATTAAGAAAAGCAACAATAAGGATTAATGAAAGGAACAAAAAGGACTCTTTAAAAATTAGAAACATCAGGAACATTATCTCTGCTCCTTTCAAGAAGACAAACTGACCATAATTTCACTGTCCACAGTTGTCTAAGTAATGAATGAGGAGTGTTTGAGCTATTCTGTAAGGTGAGGGGACAGCTGAGTCATTAGTGTTGTATTAAACAATGCTTATTGTGACCACACTCCAGCCAAGTTTTGATCTGAATGTCCTTTGCAGTACACGTCCCCTGACACTTTTAATTTTTCTATATGCTTTTTAATTTCTGTGCTTTATCAGCAGAGAGAAAAGCTGGTGTGTGCAAATCCACCCTGAATTCCACAAGCAAGTATGCTGTGATGCTGTATCTGATCATTCATCTTTTCCAAAAGTGGGATTAGTGGGAGTTTACAATTATCTAGCTTTACTTCTCTTGAAAAGGTTTTGCAAAACTAATGTCACTAAGATACAAAGCCATTTTTCTTGTGGCAAAAATCACACAAGTCAGAGCTTGCCACTTACATTTTCCAAGGTAAGTTTGATGATTATCCTTTAAGTGAACATTGATTTTTTTTCTGTAGATCCCATTATTTTCAATCCAGAGAGATTGTTCTGTCTTCTTGCATACCTTTTATAAATGAATAGAAAACATTTTCACCATACATTATAGCTTTTTTTCTTAAAAAAAGAGATAGCCTAAACCTTTAAACCAAACCTTCCCCCCTTCCCTATGATGTTCTGAATGCCAGATCCAGACTATTCTTAGTGCAGGAGATATTTCTGTGCTTTTATAACTGGCTGACCCACAAGGTGGCACTAAAGAGAAAAGTGACAACTTGACTAATAAAAAGTGAAAACCAAAGGCAAAATACCATATGCTGAATCAATATTAATTAGGAGCATACTTCCTTTATTGTCAGTTAAATTTTATTTTGTGAAAAGCTTTAAAGTGATATAGCAGCAAAGATGGTTCATTGCCCCCATCCCACATCAAAAGTTAAGTTTTTAAAAGAATGAGCAACACACAGGTTGTCTGCTTATCACAACTCCAGAATCTCAAGGAAGGTGATTGTGATCAAAATGTAGTTAATCAATTTTCTTCTCTAAGGAATAAGGAATTCAAATGAACTAAAACCTGGAAACTTCAGTCATTAGTCATATCAGTAAGAGATATGACACCAGGAATTATTTATCGCCTGCAATGTGAATGCATTTTCTACTGGAATATTTTCATTGTTCAATTTTTGTGGCTTTGTTGTTAAGTGCTCTGGTCTTACTTCATAAGCAAATTATTTGAAACATTGGGTTCTGTGATCATGAATTTTACACCAACATCTTGCCATTTTGATGATGAATATGAATCCTCACCAAAAACATCTTAATAGTGAAACTTTTTTTGAGATCCAAGTTATACGTGAGTAGATTAACACTTTTCTAACAAGAAAGTAGCAGCCATGACTGTTGTAGACTGTTCTGTAGACTGCTGACCTGAAGCTTACAACATAATGAAAAAAATGATATCTGAGTCATTTTTAGACCTTTAAAACCAGACTAGTTATAATATTTTTAATTTCCCTGAGATGCGTGCCTATGGTATCAGCACTATTATGGGCGATAGGGGGCAGGAGTTTACTTGCAGAAACAAAATAGTACTAATGCATTAAGAAGAAAATCCTTAAAACTATTATGAAATATTTTTCTCTGAATTGAGCAGTGTTACAGAATAGCTGGTAGTGTGCTCTGGGGCCCATCAAATGATCAGATATGTTGCTAATGTATTTTGATCCTTAATGAAATTGCAACTTTACAACCAAGAGTGACCCACGGGTAGCTTGAAAGACTTGGATCTAGAATTATTACTAAGCAGGATATTTTCATGTATTTTAAGCATTGGTTAAATTATCAGTGCTGCTGCTGCATTTAGAATAGTTTTATCACTACAAATAGTTACTTGTTTTGTTTTTTGTTTCATTTTTTAAAATCAATAACTGGTATTCTGCATTCAAAGACCTTGTTTGATTGACTCACATTATTCATTTTGTGAGGAAATTGAAGCACCTAATCCTCAGGATCCCAGTAAAATCAAACCCAGACAAATTTTGGCTAAAAAGAGTACCGAGACAAACAATCTTGCCCAGTCAGCTGAACTCCTCTTCCTTTCATAATTTGTGCCCCCTGTTTATGACTTCCCTTTGGCACTTGCTCCATTTTAAAGGCCAACACAAAGAAAGCCATGTTCTGGCAGGTACCAAAGAGCTTTCTTGGAATGAATTATAAAATCACAGCAACCATAAATATGCTGACTTTATTCCTTGCAGTCCTTATTCAGAGAAAGTTTGGGATCAATCAGCATTCAGACTGAGGAATCTCACAGTGATTCTGTTTGTAGATGCTTCTGATTGTTTTAACAGATCATCCTTCTTGAACGATTGTTGTGGGTTGTACTTCCCTCAGCTGTTAAATTTTGGCCACATTTCTGAAAAAATTGCCTATTTTATGCTTATGCTGGACATTTGGCAAATCAAAGCTCTCTAAGGTACTTTGATTGTGAGGATGGGTGGAGGTGATCAGTGAAGGCTGAGGTGAGTATCAGTGCACATATCCTTACTTAGGGAGTCCATAGCAGGATACAAAAGGTTACAGTGGAGCCGACAAAATGCATTCATATTCTCATATAATGTCTACTGGACACAAATATGGGCCTGAGGCAGGTGATGGTAAAGCACAAGTATTCTTGCATAAGGTGGGACTCTCTAGATAAGCTCAATCAGGAGACCCACAAGGAAACATTCATATTTTTGCCTTGTAAAATGGAAATGGGATATTGAGAGAAACAAAAGAGCACAGTATGTTTATAATGAATATGTTATAAAATACACAAAACTCTGTATTGAAATACAGTTCCAGAAGTCTGAATATTTATTGTAGAGTTTAAAGGATGAAGAGATTGTCCACAGATGCTTTTAAAAATGGGGTTTAATCTAAATTTTAATGGAAGTAAACCCTTGCCTTGCCCACTATAATGTTCTTTGTATTTTTTAATGAAAAAGGTTCAGTAGATAAGACACAATCTAGACATGTAAATGTTGGTTCTTAACACAATCTGGAGTTTCCACAAATAATTCCTCTTCTCCCCCTGAGACTAACTTCTTCCTACTAATTGATTCCAATTAGCCAGTTTTAAGTGTAATTATTCAGTGAAAGAAACAAACACTATTATATCTATGCTCTGCATTCCACTACTAAAAACATGTCATTATTGAACTTTGGAGTTGAAATGGTTCATGCTTGAAAAAAAATATCTTTGAGAAGCTGTGTTTAAAAAACACTGACAAAAAAACCCTTGTAAATAAGTTGGAATATACTTTAACTAAAACTTGCTAGTGGAGAATGAGGACACTTATTTTCCTTCTTAAATTACTGCTGTAATGAAGAAAAAGAAATGTAAGGAAGAAAAAGAAAAATCAGTTGCTGAGTAGATGTGGATAAATATGAAAACAGAACATCTGGAGAAAAGAACATGTCTCAGACACCCAAATTGAAAATTTAAAATATTTAGGTCTCATATGAAAGTAGATGCTCTTATCCTAAAACTTGATTTAAAAAATGCTGACTTTTGAAAAATGAAAAAGTATTATGAATTTGTAGGGTAGTACTGAGTAGTTTAAAAGGACTGGAATGTAAAGAAAGTAAATTCCTCAACAAAGGGTGGCGATGTCTTCAAGGCACAAGGTGAATGGAAAGCAGCAGGTGGTCACTGGGGCCTGGTGTTGCACAGACAATGCTCTGTTGATTCCTCCTCTGATGTTCCTTCCAACACAAGAGGTGAGAGGAAAGCAAGAGATGATGATAAGAGAAAAAGGAAGGACAGGAAGAGAAGCATCAAGGTTACTAGGGAGCCCCTCTGTCCTGTGGAAAACTTCCATCTTCTCATTACACAGGACTTTACCCACAGCACCAAGCCCCTTCCTCATATATCTGTTCCTTTAAAAAGGGAAACACAAAACTTGTCCAAGATAAAGCCGTACCTATACATCTGGACATCTCTAGTTATAAACTAAACATAAATAGTGCTCACTGCCAATGAACTCAAGTAAGAAAGAAGGTCATTTGTATGGGTGACATGAGGGTGAAGGAACAGAAAACAATGGAAGGAATGTTCCTTTTCTTGGTATGTTTAAGCCAGCACAAATCACTGTGTGTCAGCTTGTTTTACAATCCAATGTTTTCACTTTTAATTAGAAAGTCTTTCCCTTAGCATTTTTCTTAGCAGCAATTTTTAAACTAAACAGAAGGTGTATCCCAGTGCCATATGTTAAACCTAACATGTTACTGAAAACATCTGGAAAAAACAAAACAAAAGAAAACCAACTAAAAAAACACTAAAGATAGGACCACTGTCCCAATCCACTCCCTTTGGCCTACTTCTAGGCCTCAAGAGCACTGTAGGGTTACACTATGTGTGTTATAGAAAAGCAGGCCTGGAAGGCCCAGAGGTGAGCCTCTTCCCTAAGCCCAGAGGTGACCAGGAAGCATATCCAGGTCACCAGGGATGGACATGGGAAAAGAGGATCGTGGGTTTGTAGCCTTCTGCACCTATTGTGTGAGAGTATTGTGGTTTGTGACCGGATAGGGTATTGTTTATCTTTTCTGTTTATATGATGGCACACCCTGTGTGTGGGATGGTATAAAGGGAATTTTAACTGCATAGTAGAAGGCAGTAGCCATAAGGTAGTAGCCATAGTGGTAGTCATAGGAGTAGTCATAGGGTAGTAGTGTAGTATGTAGTAGTCTCTGTCTGTATAATTGTATTGGGTCTGACTGGGGTAAAGCTCACAGGCCTTACACTGCTGTACTTTGCTTTGGTAGCTGGCGTTGATAACAGAGCAGTGTTTTGGCTACTGCCAAGCAGTGCTGTCCCTGTGACATTCCTTCCCCCACTGAAGGGGATGGGGGGGGGCAAGATCCTGGGAGGGGACACCAGCAGGCCAGCTGACCCCAGTCAGCCAAAGGGATATTCCATACCATATGACATCAGCTCAAATATATAAGGGAAGGAAGAGAGGAGGAGGAGGAGGCACTCAGGGCTGGTCCATGTTTGCCTCCTTGAACAACCATCATGCGTGCTGAAGCCCTGCTTCCCAGAAAGTGTCCGGACATTGCTACTGATGGGAAGTAGAGATTGATTGTTTTCCCTTCTGCTCTTGCGCGCGCAACTCTCAGCTTGCTTGTTCTATTTTTTCCTACTGTAATAAAACTCCCTTTTCTCACCCTGATAGTCTTTTTTCAATATTATCCTCTCCCCTCTCCCAGTGGGAGAAGGAGTGATAGAGTGACTGAGTGGGCACCTGGCACCTGGCCAGGGTCAACCCACGACAGTCTCTTTTGGCGCCCGAACGTGGGGCGAGATAAAGGCAGTTTTATATATATATACATATATTGCATGCTCTAGTAATTACCAAGAGCAGCTCTCAAGTAGTAAACTCCTGCGTGGCATACGGCCTTCGGCTGCCACACTGCTTATCTTTGTTTTGCTATGTTTGGGAACATGTTGAAACAAACAATGACTGTGAATGAATATAACTCCTTCTCTCTGCCCTGGGTGAATTTGAGTATGGATGATCTTTTACTGCAGGCTCCTGTGATTATTGCCAACCCTTACATAAGCTTCCTGATATTATTAATAATATTAGCCAACACTTGTTACCTTATGGAATTCATGGGAATTGTCATCTCCCTGGTACAGAAGGAAACGACCCTTGGGTGAGGAGCTGTTAAAATCTGCCCTGAGGTACCCAGTTCCTGGGTGGAAAGGTATATGGAGGGATTTGGGCAGGTTCCTAGGGTGGTTATCACCTCCCGTTGCCTGGGAGTTTACTCCTGAAGAGGTAAATAACCCTAACAAACTGGCCCGTCGGCTGACAGAAGGGTGCCTCGTTTACTCCCAGGAATGTGAGCAGCTTCTCGCCCTGTACTGGGGGCTGGCCTGGGCCTACTGGGTCTCTGTTCAATATTCTCAGAGGACTGTGGTTGAGGCAGGAACTCAAACTGTGCCTGAGGACACTATAGCTGAGAGAGGGACACAAACTTCAACTGTGGCTGAGGCAGGGATACAAACCATAACAACTATGTCTGAGATAGGAACCCAAACCACAACAACTACAGTAATTGCCCCAGTAGTGAAAAAAAAAAAAATGGACAAGGCAAGTTTCAGGCCGATTAGTAAGAGAAGAAGAAGAAGAAGAAGAGGAAGAAGAGATGGGGCTAGATCAAGAGGCAGGTCCCTCAGCAAAGGAATCGAAGGGAGTGAGGCAGATTAAACAGGAGACCGAAGTTACTCGGTCCCTGACCCCATCCGAACTTCGAGACTTGCAAAAGGATTACAGCCGCCAGTCAGGTGAGAGGATTCCTGCATGGCTGCTGCGATGCTGGGATAATGGGGCCGATAGTCAGCAGTTAGAAGGTCATGAAGCCCAACAGCTGGGATCCCTTGCTAGGGATCGGGAAATTGAAAGAGGACTTGCAAAGAAAGGAGCAACTTGTAGCCTCTGGAGACGGCTTCTTTCAAGTGTGAAGGCAAGATATCCTTTTAAGGATGATCTTGTAAAGTCCCCAGGGAAGTGGACCAATGTGGATGAAGGTATCCAGTACTTGAGAGAATTAGCAGTGCTGGAAATTGTCTATAGTGATCTAAAGGATGATAGCGTCACCATAGATCCAGAGGATGTCCCTTGTACACTTGCCATGTGGAGGAAGGTGGTTCAAGGCGCCCCGGCATCATATTCCAGCAGCTTGGTGGCACTTTATTACCCAAAAATGGATACACCAACTGTAGAGTTGGCGTCCGCCTGGCTCCGAAATGTAGAAGAAACTCTGGGCGCTCCCTGATCCCTGCGAGCCAGCACCCCAACTTTTAGAGGCAGCCCAAGAGATCGCTCCTCTCCAACCCCAGTCAGAGGGAAAGGAATCCCCAAGAACAGGCCACATAACGAGCTCTGTTTTTTTCTGCGTGAGCATGGAGAGGACATGAGGAAATGGGATGGTGAACCCACCTCTAAGCTGAGCGCCCGGGTCCGAGAACTGAGGGGGAAGAGACCTGTTAAGAAGGGGCCACCCAAGAAGACTGTCAGTGTAGTTACCACAGAGAGACCAGAAGACAATCAGCGATTTCCCAGATATAAGAAAACTAAAACTGTTTCCTACAGTCCTGAGGAGGGAACTTCTGATTTGGCATCACAAAGGTCAGACAGTGAATACTCTGACCAGGAACAGGAATAGAGGGTCCCTGCCTCCGGCCAGGAGGAGGAAAGGGATGACCGGGTATACTGGACAGTGTGGATTCGATGGCCTGGCACATCAGATCCACAGAAGTACAAAGCTTTAGTGGACACCGGTGCACAGTGTACACTGATGCCATCAAGGCACAAGAGTGCAGAAGCCATCTGGATCTCTGGAGTGACAGGGGGATGCCAAGAGTTGTCGGTAGTAAAAGCTGAGGTGAGCTTAACAGGGGACAGATGGCAAAGGCACCCCATCGTGACTGGCCCAGAGGCCCCTTGTATCCTTGGCATCGACTACCTCAGGAGAGGGTATTTTAAGGATCCAAAGGGATATCGATGGGCCTTTGGCGTAGCTGCAGTGAATACAGAGAAGATCAAACAGTTATCCACCCTGCCTGGCCTCTCAGAAGATCCCTTCATCGTAGGATTGCTGCAGGTGGAAGATCAGCAAGTACCGATTGCTACCAGGACAGTGCACCTGAGGCAGTATCGTACCAACCGGGACTCCGGGACTCCTATCCATGAACTAATTCGTCGACTGGAGAGCCAAGGAGTTATCAGCAGGACCCGCTCACCCTTCAACAGCCCCATATGGCCAGTGGGAAGTCAAATGGGGAATGGCGGCTGACAGTGGACTATCGGGGCCTGAATGAAGTCACACCACCTCTAAGTGCTGCTGTACCAGACATGTTGGACCTCCAATATGAGCTAGAGTCAAAAGCAGCCAAATGGTATGCCACGATTGACATAGCTAATGCATTTTTCTCAATCCCTCTGGCGGCAGAGTGCAGGCCACAATTTGCTTTCACTTGGAGGGGTGTCCAGTACACCTGGAACCGACTGCCCCAGGGGTGGAGACACAGCCCCACCATCTGCCATGGCCTGATCCAGGCTGCTCTGGAACAGGGTGGAGCTCCGGAACACCTGCAATATATTGATGATATCATTGTGTGGGGTGATACAGCAGGAGAAGTTTTTGAAAAAGGGAAGAAAATAATCCAAATTCTTCTGAAAGCTGGTCTTGCCATAAAACAAAGTAAGGTGAAGGGACCTGCACAGGAAATCCAGTTTCTAGGAATAAAATGGCAGGATGGGCGCCGTCATGTGCCTACAGAGGTGGTTGACAAAATTGCCAATATGTCTCCACCAGTCAATAAGAAAGAAACACAAGCTTTCCTGGGCCTTGTAGGATTCTGGAGAATGCACATTCCAGGCTATAGTCAACTTGTGGGCCCCCTCTATCGAGTGACCCGGAAGAAGAATGACTTCAAGTGGGGCCCTGAGCAGAAACAGGCCTTTGAGCAAATCAAACAAGAAATAGCTCGTGCGGTGGCTCTTGGGCCTGTTCGGACAGGACCAGATGTGCAAAATATACTCTACACTGCAGCTGGGGAGCAGGGCCTCACCTGGAGCCTCTGGCAGAGGACCGCAGGAGAAACCCGAGGTCGGCCATTAGGATTCTGGAGCAGGAGTTACCGAGGATCAGAAGCCCACTATACTCCAACTGAAAAAGAAATACTAGCGGCTTATGAGGGGGTTCGAGCGGCCTCGGAAGTTGTTGGGACAGAAGCATGTCTCCTCTTGGCACCACGATTGCCTGTCCTACACTGGATGTTCAAAGGAAACATTCCCTCCATGCATCATGCAACCAGTGCTACATGGAGTAAGTGGGTGGCCTTAATTACACAACGAGCCCGAATGGGAAAACCCAACTTCCCAGGAATCCTAGAAGAGATTTTGAGTTGGCCAGAAGCCAGAGATTTTGGAGCACTGTCTGAGAAGGTGACTTGTGCCCAAGAAGCACCACCATATAACGAGTTACCAGAAAACGAAAGAAAATATGCTTTATTTACTGATGGATCCTGCCGAGTGTGTCAGAGACTGAAAATAGTTCATGCCTCAAACACTGATATAAATTTTTGATCAAAGAAGCTTCCCTGAAGATACCTGGCTGGGACTTTGGACTGAGCTAAACTACTGAGATTAGATAAAGGGAAAAGCTTATTGTTCAGTCATCTCAGTCTGAGGGAGAGGAATCGGTCCTCAGAGCCTGGGGCCACCAGCTGGACTGAGAATCAGTTCTGGCTGAGTTTGGGGTGGGGGGGAAAAGCACAGCTCACAGAAGCCACGTTTACACAGCCATAGCCCCCAGCTGAAGGGGGGAGGAGAATGGCGTAACCTCTGATCAGAGGCAATACACACGCATCCTCCAAATACACAAACTGGCCCAGCTGTGAAGCTCCCCCAACCCCACAAGCCACATCCACGGGACTCTCACGTGAGAGGCAGCTGAGGGGGAGCCACAATCTATCACAGACCCCCCAAGGTGCTCCCCAGACGCCTTGCACCACAGGACTGCATGTGATGCAGGCAGAGACTGCTGCTGGAAGCTGCCCCCTCCCCTGCGGGGGACATGCCTGGGCATTTCCACCTGGCCTGAGTGTATATTAACCCATGGCACTCTGTGCTTTTCGGGGGACTTCTACCATCGAGACTACCCGAAGAGGACATCAGGACACCAGCGGGACCCACGGAGTGGTGATACTTCTTTGTCTCTGTCCCTCTCTGTCCCCCCCCATTTTCCTCTCTACTCTCTCTTTTCTCCCTTCTTCTCTCTCTCTCTCTCTCTCATATTTACTATCAAATAAAACCCATACTATTGATTGGCATATGGTCTCGCTTGTACCTTACTTCGGGCAGAGGTATCTCTAAAGAACTTTAATAATTAGATTATAACAGAGTGACAGGAAACCATCGGAGGTGGAAAGCTGCTGTGTGGAATCCCACACGACAAGTCATTAAGACTGCTGAAGGGGAAGGTGAATCAAGCCAGTTTGCAGAGGTGAAAGCCATCCAACTAGCCCTAGAGATTGCTGAGAGAGAAAAGTGGCCCATACTCTATCTCTATACTGACTCCTGGATGGTGGCTAATGCCCTATGGGGATGGCTGCAGCAGTGGAAGAAAACCAACTGGCAGCGCAGGGGAAAACCCATCTGGGCTGCTGCATTATGGCAGGACATTGCTGCACGGATAGAAAACATGACTGTGAAAGTACGCCATGTAGATGCCCATGTGCCCAGAAGTCGTGCCACTGAGGAGCATCAAAACAACGAACGGGTAGATAAGGCCACCAAAATTGGAATAGCTCAGGTGGACCTAGATTGGGAGAGAAAGGGTGAGCTATTTATAGCCCGATGGGCCCACGAAACATCAGGGCATCTTGGAAGGGATGCAACATACAGATGGGCTCGTGATCGAGGGGTGGATCTGACCATGGAGGCCATCACACAGGTTATTCATCAGTGTGAAACATGCGCTGCCATCAAGCGAGCCACACGAGTGAAGCCTCTTTGGAGTGGAGGGCGGTGGCTGGGGTTCCAGTATGGTGAAGCCTGGCAAATTGATTACATTGGGCCATTGCCACGAACACGCCAAGGCAAGAGTTACATCCTCACCATGGTGGAGGCCACAACTGGCTGGCTGGAAACGTACCCAGTAAACCACGCCACGGCTCGGAACACAATTTCAGGTCTTGAAAGACACATTTTGTGGCGACATGGAACCCCAGATAGAATTGAGTCAGACAATGGGACTCATTTTCGAAATAATCTTATTAACTCCTGGGCAAAGAGGCATGGCATTAAGTGGATATATCATATTCCTTATCACCCACAGGCCTCTGGGAAGATTGAAAGATATAATGGACTGTTAAAAACTATGCTACGGGCACTAGGTAATGGGACATGGAAGCATTGGGATGTGAACTTGGCAGAAGCCACTTGGCTAGTCAATACTAGGGGATCTGTTAACCGCCCTGGTCCCGCCCAAACTAAACCCTTAGACACTGTGGAGGGAGACAAGGTTCCTGCACTACACATAGGAAAGTGGCTGGGGAAGTCAGTGTGGGTTGCGTCCCCCATGGGGAAGGGCAAACCCATTAGTGGGATTGTCTTTGCCCAAGGACCTGGGTGCACTTGGTGGGTAATGCGGGAGGATGGGGAGACCCGGTGTGTAAGAATAATGTATGTTGGAAGTTGTATGTTGCCGGATGTAAGTAGCAGAAGGGACGTGAGCTGACAAAGAACAAATTTCAGCAAGGGGCAAGAAAACGGCCACAATGAACAGGGATGGTGCCAGTCCACGACAATCAAGTTTACTATTCCTCCTGCCCTGACCCCACATTCTGCTGGAAATGGACACCACGTGGAAGGATGCAAGAGGACAGGAGATAGTAGTTAATGTGATGGGGATGGTTTAAGGATGTAGCTTAAATTGCATGTGTGAGTAGGAAAGGATTTCTGAGCATGATGCAAATGGTATGGAATAAGGGGTGGAAATTGTATTGGGTCTGACTGGGGTAAAGCTCACAGCCCTTACACTGCTGTACTTTGCTTTGGTAGCTGGCGTTGATAACAGAGCAGTGTTTTGGCTACTGCCAAGCTGTGCTGTCCCTGTGACATTCCTTCCCCCACTGATGGGCATGGGGGGGGCAAGATCCTGGGAGGGGACACCAGCAGGCCAGCTGACCCCAGTCAGCCAAAGGGATAGTCCATACCATATTACATCAGCTCAGATATATAAGGGAAGGAAGAGAGGAGGAGGAGGAGGCACTCAGGGCTGGTCCATGTTTGCCTCCTTGAACAACCATCATGCGTGCTGAAGCCCTGCTTCAGAAAGTGTCCGGACATTGCTACTGATGGGAAGTAGAGATTGATTGTTTTCCCTTCTGCTCTTGCGCGCGTAACTTTCAACTTACTTGTTCTATTTTTTTCCCACTGTAATAAAACTGCCTTTTCTTACCCTGATAGTCTTTTTCAATATTATCCTCTCCCCTCTCCCAGGGGGAGAGGGAGTGATAGAGTGACTGAGTGGGCACCCAGCACCTAGCCGGGGTGAACCCACGACAATGGGAAAAAAATTCGGGGTGGAGAATGTTGGAGTTCGGACTTAGTTTTTTTCCTCAGGAGTTTGGATTTAGTTTTTTTTTCCCATCAGGAATTTTTCTCCCATTGGTTGCTAAGAGACTAATGACTGAGCGTAATAGCTGAGTACTTAAGAGAACAAAGCACCAAGGCTAAGGCCTTTCTCCTTGGCAGGGTGGGGCAGAATCGCTCTCATGGAAGCAGGGCCTGACAACAGGAGATTTTGGAGACTGAAAAAGCAAGGGCAGGGGGGAGGTCGCTCTCTTGCTCGGGACCCTCGGAGCCGGACGGTTGGAACTGCTGTCTGCTGAACCCACGGCCGCTGACAAGCCAGCACGGAGCTGCCGGTCTGTCTGCTGTGAGTCTTTTCTCTCTGCCCCATCGGGAGCCGAGTTGCCTGCCACCTGCCTGCCTCTCCCCCGCTCCTCCATGCCGCTCTGAGTTATTTGCTACATTGTAGCTGGGCTCCCCCTGCATGCCGGGACCTCTTGCCGTCCCAGCTCCCTGTGTCCGGGGATCCTGCTGCGGCACCGACACCAGCCGCCCCCCGAGGGTCTGTAGAACAAAGGCTCTCCTCCATCCCTCCGTGCCTCAGGCAGCCACCATTGCCGTGTGCTACCTGAGCTCACGCCGGAGCGCCCCCTGCAGCCACCGGAGAATCATCACACCCAGAGCACTCGCTGCAGCCACCGGGGAATCACCACACCCAGAGCGGCCCCTGCAGCCACTAAGGGATCATCACACCCAGAGCGCCCCCTGCAGCCACCAGGGAATCATCACACCCAGAGTGCCCCCTGCAGGCTTTGGGCAATCATCACACCCAGAGCACACCCTTCAGGCTGTGACTGGAACTGCACCAAAAGAGAAAGGTTCTTGAAGCCAAGCAGGCTGCCACTGGGTTTCTAGTTCCGTTTGTTGGTTAACACCATAGCTGTTGTTATTTGTTAGCTTTGTTTTAGATATTAGTAAAAAACTGATATTCCTTTTCCTATATCTTTGCCTGAGAGCCTCTTGATTTCAAATTTATAATAATTCAGAGGGAGAGGGGTTACAGTTTCCCATTCCAAGGGAGGTTCCTGCCTTCCTTAACAGACACCTGTCTTTCAAACCAGGACATATGGTCAGTAGGAAAGAAATTAAAGAGTTGGGGAGAGGAAAAGAGCGTTCTAAAGGGTTTAGTGTTGATGCCTGCTTATTATTCCTGTTTTAAGTCTGTTAATAAAATTTCTTTTTGTATTTCTTAGAATATAAGCCTGCTTTGCCTTCTATTAACCCTTATCTCACAACAAAACCAAATAATTTTGACTGTAAAATTAATGTTTCTATCTAGTTTTGATCCCCAAACCTCAAAACTGCAACACTGTCCATTTACTGGAAAAATGGACCAAGAAAGGAACTGCATTCAAGAAAAAACCTCTATGTCCAGAGTTTTGCACAGCTCAAAATGCATCATCCACACAGACATATAACTCAATCCTCAATTATAATGATTGCAGTAGCTGGTAGTACTGATGCCCTTTAAACTCCATCCATTTTAAAATTCTCTTTGACTTTCTTCTATGTACAATATTCCCTTTCACAAAGTCTTCAGTTTTCGTCAAGTTGCGTTTATGAAAGGAGAGATGGCTCCTAAAATCAGGAACCACTTTTTGAAGTAAATTCCTCTGTCTTTTATGTACATAGGCTACAATAAACCAGCCTTAGCAGGGTTGATTCCTACTGAAATACATAGGAGAAAATGTAAAGCACTGAGAGGGCTTCATGAACTGGTAAATCTGTTGCCCCACCTGGATAAGTTTGCAAGATGGCTTTGCGATAGTCTGTCTCAGTAAAATGTTCTATAACATGTTAAAAGCCATTGTTGTCTATGTCAGTGATTTTCGAATATGTTATAATTAATGACTTTTTTTGCTAATTCACTTTTTCTGTATTCATTAAAATAATATAATCAAGTCATTTGGGAAAAATATTTAATAAATTTTTTGAAAGGGAATATAGTCTTTAATTTTCATGCAATTGAATAATTACAGAGAAAAATCAAATAAGAGCTTGTTTACATGAAAAATTAGAACAGCTATTTCATTTTAAATTCATGTCCTTCCTTAAGCCTAAATAACTCTCAAAAAGGCCTAACTTTGGGATTGAGTAGAACAATGAACTTATGCCGGTGTAACTTGGTTTATACTCAGGACCCAAAGTAAGTGCCTCCATTTGTTCTGTCAATTTCAATGAAATGCTATTACAAATAGGGGATTTTCTAGGCATATGTTCCCAGCCATGTGCAGGCCCATCCCTTCACCATTTTGTCAGTCCTATCCTAACACACCCTGCCTATGTATATATGTGTGAATACACACACAGCACCTCCTATTGCCTCAGATGCCTGATGTGCACTTTATGTGTCTGCTGCCAGATATGGGGCACCATGCTGTGGCAGCTAATGAATTTTTTCCTGGTTGAGGGATTGCGGGGTCTTCTTCAGCAGCAGGCTTTGTGCTAACCCAGGTTATGCTAATGCATACAAAACTTGATGAAAGACTCAGTAACTGTATTTCAAGTTTTTCAAAAATTCCCTGGAATACCTTTGCACATTTTTCCTCCCTTTAATGTATTTAAATTTCTGTCCTGAATGATTCAAGAGCAACCTCTGAATTCAATTGTATCCTTTCAATTGATTCCCAGTATATTTCCAACCCTGCTTGAGATCAAGATCAAATAATGGGCCAACAAAAACCTTATGAAATTCAACAAGGACAAATGCAATGTGGTTCTCCTGGGAGGAAGAAATCCTTTCAACAAGGTAGGCTGGGAAGCAGCTCCGCACAGGAGATCCTGGGCACAGCAGTAGGTCAGCCCAGGCCAGCAGGAGCACAGCCAGCAGATCAAGGAGAGAGATTCTTCCCTGTACTCGGCATCTGTTACATCACATCGAGAGTCCTGCCCCAGTTTGGGGCTCCACAGCACTGATGCCTGAAGGATTTTTTGCTTTTTTCCTAAATACTTTTTACACAGTTCCCTATATTCACAAGTATTAGCCTGCATACTTGTGATGCTTTAGGTGATAATTTAGCCCGGTTTCGTGGTGTCCAGTAGGCCGGGAGACTAAACACCCCAGAAACTGTAGAGTTAGAAGACCAAACATTCTACTGTCATAAGCACTCAAGGTCCCCTAGCAGGACAGATTCTGTAATCTAGAAGTTAGCCCACCCAAGCCCCTTATTGGGCCCTCTTGTTAGATATGCTAATGTGTAAGGTCTTTAATTGTATACTCGACTGGGGGGACAGGGCTTTTGCGACACGTTCTACCTGGACGGCAGAAGTCATCGAATGGGATCCTATTAAAATACCAAGGTAAACGACCCCCAACCCTCTAACCGTGTCTGAGCTTTTATTTCCCAAGACCAGGAAAAAGGCATCAGCATAGGGAAGGCATTGATAAACTGCAGCAAGCCTAGGGCAGGGACACGGTGATGGGCAGGGATGGAGCACAGGCCCTGTGAGGACAAGCTGTGAGGGATCGGGGCTTGCTCACCCGGAGAGAAAATGTCTCTGAAGGCACCACAGAAAAGCCCCCAGCACCAATGAGGAGCCTTTCAAGGGCATGGAGCCAGGCTTCTCCCAGCAGCACATCTGGAGGATGAGGCAAAGGACATTAAGTGAAACCACAGAAGTTCAGACCTTCAGACCAGACTGTTGCCCTCTGCTATGAAGGCAGGCGACCTGGTTCAAGGAAGACAGCACGGCAGCCCGGCCTCACCCGAGCCACTCGGGCCACGGACACACAGACACCAATATGGTGGATGGTCAAATGGCGTTTATTATCTTATCTCATGAGGTTAAATAGTCTAGGGGGCTTCACTACGTCAGAAAGGGAACGGTGGAATAGCTAGGGTTAGTAAGGAGTGGAAAACTACTGGGGTTAGGAGGGGTTGCATACTTCGGGTGATCTCTTATCATGGAGGAATGAAGGGAGGGAGATTCCATGCTGCTCTTGCTTTCCGTCACATCGCGAGATCTTCCGTCCGCCTGTCCCTATCTACCACACTTCCCCCCCCCCTTTTTTCACAAATGAATGAGGTAGTCATAGATATATGTGCTGAAGTGAGGTACGAGGTAGTAACTTGACAAGGGAAAAGGGGTTTGGTATACCTGAGTAGATTTCGCAAGGCAAGTTAGAAAAGTCTTGCGATTGGCAGTGTTTACAGTTTGGATTACAGCATTTGTTGATGTTCTAAAAACAGAATGTTGGCCCGTTCCAGACGGGTCTGGATAAAAGAGACTAGTTTGTTCAGCAGGCATGGTCCAAAGGTAAAAGCTAAAAGCAACATTGCCAATGGACTTATCAAAGTGGAAATTAGTGTGGTGAGCCATGGTGATTGATTGAACCAGGACTTAAACCAGCTCTGTTGGGCTTCCCTGTCTTTCTGTCTCTGAGCTAGCCTATCTCGGAGGTCTGCCATGGAGTCTCTGACGACTCCTGTGTGGTCTGCATAAAAGCAGCATTCCTCTTTCAAGGCAGCACACAAGCCTCCTTGTTGCATGAACAAGAGGTCCAATCCTTGCCTGTTCTGCAAGACCACTTCTGAGAGTGAGGAAACTGATTTCTCTAGAAAGGAAATGGATTTCTCGATCCTCTGCAAGGCCTCATCGATGGTCATTTGTAGCTGAGACAGTCCTTGGTGTCGGGTCGCAAGAGCTGAGACACCCGTGGCCGTTCCGGCTGCTCCCAGGCCGAGCAGCATTGCAATAGTTACACCTGTTATCAGTTCTCTTTTGTAGAGCCGGTCGGCTTTCTCAAGAAGGTGGTACATCTCTTCGTCTGTATGGTACAGGACCCTAGGAACAATTAGAACTTGGACACAAAAGTCAGTGGAATCATTGAATTTGGCAAGAGACACACAAGGACTCACTCCAGATCGCTGACAAACCCACATCCCAGATGCGGATGGAACCACCCACTTATTCTTTCTGTTGGGCTTGACAACTTTGGTGCAGATGTTGCCTTTCTTTGCTAAGGTTGCATTGCCAAAACATCTGCCCCGACCCGTGACTTGACTCAGGGTGATTCCTCTGCGGGGAGTATCCCACCTGCACTGGTGAGGGGAGTCGGCTGTGGAGTAACTGAAGGGGATATTTAAAGCAACTCCTTCGTAGAAGGGGGGTTTGACATCATAGCAAAGCCAGCAGGAATCAGTTAGGTTCGGGTTGGATTCATTCAGGGAAAGAAAGGTAGTTTCTAACATACGAAAGACTGGGTCAGAGTCAGACTCGGCTAAACTACTTATCTGGGAGGCATCTGCATGACCGATCAGGGTATCAGTGACTTTTGTGGGCAAGGCTTTGGAGTGGGTTGTGTTTTTCCCTTTTAGTACATCTCTAATAACTTTGTTTGGCCCAATCGCCCGGGATGCAGGGGGTTGGAGCTTGATAATTCGCACATTCACCCACTCTTTTGACCCTTGAATGATTACTGTCTGTTCTGGTCCCTTTTTTGTGTGAAGTGTTATAGCTACCAACTGGGTGCTTTTCCACGCCCGGGATGGCCCTCCAACACCATTCACTGGGGGGACTTCTTTAAATTGCCAATGTTGGGGCCAATGTGCTTGGGGAATAATTGTACAGTCTGAACCCGTGTCTGCCCAAAACTGAAGCCCTATGACGTGGGGATCCTGACTGCCATAGAGGCGGCATGTCCCCCACACTATCAGGGGATCTTTCCCTACTTTCATGGCCAGGGCCACCCAGGGGTTCCGCTCTGGGGCGCCCCCTGCTGGCCCTGTGGCACAAGTGCGGCTTGTGGCTGTAGTGGGTGCAATGGTGCTGCTGGCAGTGCTGTGAAACTCTGCATTTGCACCGTTTGTGTGGGTGCAAGACTGGCTGTCTCCTGCGGGGGCATAGGGAATGAGGGCCCCCCACCCCACTGGGGGTTGGCATAGATGGGCCGCCTTGCATTCGCAGCGGGAGGAGGCTGGGTGCGGCCCGCATGCCCCCTCCCCCTCCCGTTTCCCCGGGGTCGGGATCTGCATTCCTTAGCGAGGTGTCCCTTCTTCCCGCAGCCCCAACAGGCCCCTCTCACGCGTGCTTGAGATGGAGGCCCCGCCGGGGGAGGCTGGGATTTATGGGGACAGCCCGTTGCGATGTGGCCCGCCTGTCCACATTTGAAGCATGCCATTGCACTACTTAGATCACGTACGACAGCTTGAAAAGGGGTTAGCTGTTCTTCCCTAACTACATGTTTGATCATATCAGCCAGGCTGGCTCCGATTGGAACGGAGCGCAAGATTTCTTTGGTAACAGTGTTACTTTGTTGCCGCAAGCAGTCTGCCACAACGGGTCCTTTTGCCGCCGCAGGCAGGGTAGAGGCGTCTACTGCTGCCTGTAGGCGGTCTACAAACTTTGTGAAGCTTTCACTCTCTGTTTGCTTTATGGTGGACCACGGTGAAGGCTTAGCTACCACACGAGATGCGGCACGAATGGCTTCTCTGGCAGCTCGGGTTGTGGCCCTGACTTCCTCAGCTCGCAATTGTGCAGCTTGCTGCTGAGGTGTAATCATCTCATCATGTTTCCCTGTCAGCCTGGACAAGCTCGAGCCATGCAGTGGTTGCCCCGCCCCAGAAGACTGGGCTAATAGGTTCGTACAATTGTCTCTCCATTCCTGTTTAAAAACAATCATTCCTGCCCCATCAAAAATCATGCGACCTACTTGTATAATGTCAAAGGGGAGCAGGTTATCATTGCAAAAAAGACCGTCTATGAGAGTAGAAACAATGATGGAATCCATCCCTTTTTCTGAGATTGCTTTGACAATCGTTTGTATATCTTTGGGGTTTACCGGGTTATAAATTTCTTGCTGGTTTCCGTCTTGCCCAGTGACTCTCACCGGGAAAGCATGGACTGTAGCCGAGGGCACCCATTCTGCACAAGCTATTTTTATCTTTCCCCAGTCGGTGAATTTGTATTGTGATTGCTTTCCGGCGTAATTTAAAACTTTATTCGTTTTCGTTTCAAATTGTGATAGCTCTGCTTCTTCCGACTCTGTGTCCCCGTCAGTTTCCGATAACTCAGTAGAGCTAGCGGAGCTGTTGTCGGACTCAGAGCCGGAAGTCGACTGCCAGAGCACTTCCGGGATTCCGTGCCTTTTCTTGCGGCTCCGGCCCCGCTCCTCCCCCCGGGGGTGGTGCCGGTCCCGCCCCCTGGGCTTGCCCTGCCTCCCGCAAGGGGAGGGCTCTCCCTTAAATGGTAACGGCATTGAGCACGGCTCTTGACTGGGCATGCGCTCTCTGTCGCTCTCCCGTGCCCGCGCATTTGCAGCTCCCTCTTCCCGCGCATGCGCAGCAGTGAACACCTGCAATCGTTGTTCGTTCCCGCCGCTGAAACCCTGGCCTTGCCCATCTCCTTGGTCGCCCGCGCCATTTTGAACTGCATAGGGTGGGGGAGAGGGGTTCACCCGCGCTCCCTCTCTAGCTGCCCTCTCAGTTTCCCTGGCTTCGGTTGTCAATCCCTCCCAAAAAGATCGCGCGTATTGCTGCCCTTCCAGCGTTGGATCGCTAACTGGCGGCGGAGGGATGGGTGGGGAAACGGAGGACGTTTGGGAAGTTTCTGCGGGAGGGGGTGGATCCGGCGGGCTCGGCGGACGGGTCGGGAAGTTTTCTGGGGGCCCCGGGGCGTTTGGATTCGGGTCCGGGGAGGAGGGAAGCGCGCCCGGTCCCCGCGAACCCCCGCTCTCAGATAGACCGCTCTCGGGGTCAGTCTGTGTTATTGCTCCTACCCCTAGCTTAGGAGTAGCTAATAAACATGCACATGCAGCTTTCCAAGTCTCTTGTTGTTCCAGCGCTTGGCGTAAAGTCGTTTCTACTTTCCCCCACGCTTTGAGACTTTTGCCGCTGCCTGAGGACGTAGTATCCTCTGCTAAAACATTGGTACATTTCTCCCACACCTCCGGGTGTAATATTTCTACTGGACGCTCAATCGCCCCAAGCTCCAGGAGTTTTGCAATAGCAAGATAAAAATCCTTGAGCTTACACTTAATTCCCCACTGCTTATAAAGTAAACTCACGACCTTTGCGATGGTCTCCATAGTGACCGCGGGTCCTTTTGGGGATGTCTCCCCCGCCTGAAGTCAGCTTGGCTGCCCCGACCGCTGTCTCTTGTCCAGGTGAATCCTGTTGCCCGATCTCTTTTTCTCCTTTCTCCTTCTTCCCGGGTTTTGGCACCACTATGTTGCCCTCTGCTATGAAGGCAGGCGACCTGGTTCAAGAACGACAGCACGGCAGCCCGGCCTCACCCGAGCCACTCGGGCCACGGACACACAGACACCAATGTGGTGGATGGTCAAATGGCATTTATTATCTTATCTCATGAGGTTAAATAGTCTAGGGGGCTTCACTACGTCAGAAAGGGGACGGTGGAATAGCTAGGGTTAGTAAGGAGTGGAAAACTACTGGGGTTAGGAGGGGTTGCATACTTCGGGTGATCTCTTATCATGGAGGAATGAAGGGAGGGAGATTCCATGCTGCTCTTGCTTTCCGTCACATCGCGAGATCTTTCATCCGCCTGTCCCTATCTACCACACCAGACACAAGAACTATTTCCTCTGAGGACAACCAAGAAGAGGAGCCAGGTTGCCCAAAAGAGATCTACAGTCTCTCTCCCTGGAGGTTTTGAACTGCACACTCTGCGTACAGTCCAGAGCGATCTGTTCTGAACTTTTGAGCATGGAGTTGGACTAGAGGCCTCCTGAGGCCCCTTCCAGTCCAAATTACCCTGTAATCCAATGTGGGCCAGAGAGGAATTAAGCTATGCAATATATTCCCTTTGTGATTAGGTCAATATGAAATGTCACTGATGTTTGTCTCCCCCTCAAGACATGTATTGTTTCAAATTGTGCAGGCATGTCATAAAGCTTACCTAAACAAGTCTTGGGAATAAGCTGAAAAAATTCTTCCTTTTTGTTTTCTTTATTCTTAAAGTTATGAAACATGGGCACAAGATGAAATAATGCATTTCTAAAACCAGAATAATTTGCAGCAGCATTCAATCAGATAGTTTAGAGGAAACAAAGTCCTAGTTTTAGGTTATGCTAAATATAAAGAGCCAAACTAAGTCTGGATGTAACTCTTTAGAGTTTTGATTAAATAGCTTGATACCTGAATGGAATATGAAAATACTTTTGAGTTTTCCACATAGCTAATGCCCTGCTGGCCTGGAAAAGGGATTAGAAATTCAAAGACACAACGAGAATTGTGTCAGAGGAAGAGTTTGGCTGTAGGGAAACCTCAGAGCATCTCATAGATGCTTTCACTTAGTGATCTGTCTATGACTAACTATCTCCTCCAAACATAAAGAGCAGAGAGGACATTGAATTAGGTATAAATTATTATGCGTATTATCTGGCTGACTTGGTGTAGTGGTTCCAGTTCACCTATTCGAGTTTCTGGTCAAATGCCAGCACACTTACCAAAATTTACCTGATGTTTGCTGTGAGATGAGGATTAGGAGTAGGCAAAGCAGGCTCAAACTTTATAAAGTATAAAGTAAGTTTATTAATACACCCAAGACAATGAGGAAAAGAGAAAAAAACCAAGAAGAACCAGAACAAACTCCTCAGACCACCCCTCCTTCCCCCACCTCTCCATTTCTTTCTCCCTGACAACACACAAAAGACAACACTTGGACCTCCAGTCAGTTTACCATATCAGAAATAGTTCTTGTTTCAGGTCATTTAGGGAGAGAAGTTTCTTTTGCTTATACCATGGATTTTCTGTAAGAAAAATGCAGCTTTTTATGGGTCTTCTGCCTCACCATCAGCCACCTACCGGAAGAAAGATCGGCTTGAGGTGGATCCCTCCCGCACCAGTAGCCTTCCCACAGCCACTAGGGTGGGTTATGAACAGTCCACAGGGTACCTTTTTAAAGATGAACAGTTCAATTGCAGTAACAAAGAAAATCCCTTCTTCTGTGCTGAGCAACACAGGCTCTCTTGACAACACAAGTTCTCTGGCATTCCCCTGGGACCAGGGCTCTGGGTCACAGCCTCTCCTTTCTCTTGGCTCAAGTTTCTCATCAGGCTGTACTTATTTCAACACCTACTTGTCTTTACCCAGGTGTTTCAGTTCATTGGCTGCAATTAGAACCTCACATCCCCCCTTTGGACTATTTCTTCATATATTACAGGGAATTTATTAGCTCAGTCCCCAACCATGGTTCTCCAAAAGAATTTGCAGCTTCACTCTTGAAGCACTTCTCATGCTCCTCTCTGTAGGTATCAGTTCTCATTTCCTCCCTGACTGTAAAGTCTCTATGCTGCATTTATGTAGATGTCCTCACTCGTTCCTCTCTTTGTGCAGGGAAGGATGGGTGTCTGTAAGCTTAGTCCAGGCATGGATAGAGTTAATCTTTCTCTCTCTTCCCGGCAGTGTGATGATCATGTGGTCTCTGCCGGGCTGTTTGAAAAGGTCCGAGCTGGATGGCAGAAGCACTCAGAGTCTCTGTGGCCTGTCTCTGCGAAACTGGCTCGGCCTGGTAGGGCCAGTTGGGCCCAGGGTGACAGGGCAGGGCCTGGCCCGAATTGGATGGAATCTGGCCCGGTCCTTGTCTGGCCCAGAGCAGGGGGCCCGGCCCTGTCTATTGCAGCTGACATGTCAGCTGAACTGTATCTCCTGAGCGCTCAGGCCGGTTCCTCCTCCATGCCCAGGTGCAGCTGCACAGCCACCCTAAACCTCCCTTCCCCCCCCTCCCCCCCTCCTTTGGAAGGAGGGGGGGGCCTTACCGGGGAGAGAAGCACGGAGATGCTCCTCTCTACACAGCAGCAGGCCAAAAGAGGAAGAGGCTTAGAGGTTCTCTGCTTATATATGATTTTTTCCTTGAAAGCGGATCAACTTTTAATTGGTTTACCTACATATCAGTCCTTAAAACTGCCTGGTTATTGGCTCTCTCTCTCAGGAAGAAAGTTGTATCACTTCCTGCAGCATAGGTCACTGCCTAGATTTTGACCCCTCCTGACTAACCCAGGACACTTTGATTTTTAGACTGAAAATTTCAGACCAGACAAAAAGTTAATTAGTTAATAATAATTAACATTATTAGCATTATTAGCGTCTTACAATGCTACTATTAATTCTTATCTTCTAAACTTTAGCTATCTTTTACCAGAATCTAGCAAGGGTTCTGAATCTCCAAATCATTGAGAAGGCATAGAAACAGAGCAATGTAATTGTACTATAAAATCGTCTCTTTACTTCCTTAGCAAAGTAATCATTCAGTGTAAGCTATTGGAAGCAGAGATCCTTTCCTGTTAGTATCATTAGCATTGCTACTACTTAGCAAAAATATTAAAACAAATATAAAAGTACCTGGGCCTGAAGTGAGAAAAAAACTGATACATAATCAAAAGCAATCTTCTCAGGTTCTTGACATGTCAAAGATAGTTAACTGCTCAGCAGTCCCAGCCCTAACTTCTAATGGGATAAATCTAAAACCTTTGTCAATTAATTAACTTATCTCCACATCTCAAATTAAGAAATCAAATAAACATAAACATGTAATTTTCTTTCCTTCCATGCTTCAATTCCCAAAAGTAATGCAAGTACATTTTCTATTAACAGACTCAAATGATGCAAGTGATGCAAAAGGTACAGTAGATAAATACAGACAGAAATAAACCTCTGAAATGCTGCTCTCTATTTGTCTAGGAGAAGAAAATAGGAAGTGTTGAAGTGCAGAGGTATTCACAAGTAGACTGCCTCTGAAAACTGACTGCAAAATTCCCAATGAAGTTACTTCTGCACAGACAAGGAAACAAATACAAGAGGGCACCCTCCAGTGCCTGCTTAATAAAATGTCAAATGGGGCTTTTCCTTCTGTTCACTTCTAACAAAAAGATAAAGAGCCTCTTCAAAATCCCTATCAACTTAGGACCTCCTCACCCAGAAGTGACTTGAGTCCACATCTTCTGCAAGCATCCAAACCAACAGTTTTTCAAGAAGGTTGACAAGATGCAGTGAAACTGGGACATTTTCACTTTAAAGGGAGGAAAATAAGTGTTGCTGTCAGTGGATGTTCTGCTGCTCTTCTCATGCAGGTGTGTCTCAGAGCCAAGGGAAGAGCAACAGGGCAGGGCAGTCACAGGGATCTTTATGATGGTGGAGCTCTGTCCGGCCATTAGCTCTGTGCTAGGGACCTTCAGTACAGAGATGTTGTTAGTTGGACTCCTGATCCTGGGACTTTCTCTTTTACACAAATGTCTCTTGTTAATTCCAAATTTCAAGGAAAGAGAGAGTTGTTAGTCCCATTCCTTGATCAAATGGGTGTCAGGGAGTATCCAAGAGAGACAAATTTAGGATGAGAATGGTGGTGCTTTTCTATTACCTTGAGTTCAGCACTGGAGCTCCAGACTGATGTTGAAAAAGCAATTTTGGATGGGTTCCTCTTGAGTAATTCTGAACTGCTTCCTGTGAGCTGCTTGGTTTTCCACTTCAGTGGAGGGGGTCTTCATTTACCACTATGCAGCACAGTGCATAGGAGAGTTAAGCACTTCACTTCAGGAGCTGGTAATCAGATACCCAAAAAGTTGCAGCTTGGCAAGTGACTCTTTGCTGGTCATGTCCACTGCTGGCAAGAAATTTATATCCTCCCAGTGAATTCTGTCCACAAAACAAAAGGATCCTAATTTGGCAGTGGGGAGTTCAAATGCTGTGATTTTTTATTTTTTTTTCTGAAGAAAAAAAGAAAGATTGTGGAAAGGGAAAGTATGGGGGGAAAGTATGCTTATGAATTAATAGATAATCAAACAGAATGGGTTTGAATGTGAAAATCCAGCTGAAATAAATAAATTCTTAATCTACCTAATTTTGACAAGATGATGGTAGGTTTTACAGGGGGTTTTTGTCTTCAGGGAGTCCATCTGCCATTTCTTCTGCACACCAGAAGCCTCCATCAACCAGTGGTTGTTCTTGAGATATCTCACTATCTCAGGGAGAACCCCTGTTGCAATTTAAGTCATCTTCTTGTCTAACATGCAGATGACAAACCTGAAGGTGAGACTCTTCTATTTCTCAGTGTAAGGTAAGGATATACGTAATTCATGTCAGCAGTCACTATATATGAAGCAGAAATTATTTCAGATTCTTTCAGGAATTCTCTAAGCCTATCAGCCCAGCAAGGTATTTGGACATCCTAGCTTAAAGCATATGAGCTACCCTGGGATTTCATGTGATTTAGATAACTTGAGTTCATTTACTGAATCAGGTTGGCATGAAACACTAATCCTTCTCTTGCCTCCCTCTGACATGTATTACTGTGGACGGCAGGTACTCCAGTTTCGTAACTGGGCACAGAAATTCAACAGTAGTTGTGGTTTTCAGAGAAATAGCATTAAAAATGATGGTCAGGAACAGTTTCACCTGTTACTGCATTTAAAAAGGTGACATACAATTATAGGATTTATACCTAGTGTAAAATTGTACATGCATTCCATGTTTGTAGAAGAGATCACACTTTCTAGGTATTCAACAATGACTCACATCAAAAGCCCTGCTACCCAGTGTGAACTGAGTTCCTCAAGTTATCCAATGAGAGAGCTTCACTTTATGGCTGAAATGACTCCTAAGGCCCCACTATTTTGACACATCCCTTAGACTACAGCCCTACTACCATTTTTCTTTGGGGTTTCTTTGGGTTTTCTTTCCCCGTGGCCCCATGCTGTGTCTTCACAAGGCCAAAAGGAAGCACCTTCACCATGTAACCAAAACACCAAGGCTGGCTGGCAGGTGCCAGCTCTGTGCTGCTCTCTATGGCCAGTACTATGTGGTGTCCTCTCATCTGGCTGGAAACACATTTATGTAATGAGAGTACATGGCTGAGGTTTGAGGACCTCCCTGTCACATAGGGAATGATGACCAATCTGCCCACATGATAGAAACATATCCTGGCCTGTGATGACAAGGGGCTGGACTATTCCCCTAGGAAACCTTATCCAACCTGCTCCAATTGAAAGATTCCTGCCCATGATGCACATCCTGATGTACTTTTATTCTTTTGTCAGCTCCTTCCAAGCCACTGCTTATCACATACTTAGTGTATCTTTGGGGGCTTGATCCTGCACTCAAAAGCCCATTTTTATGCTAAAATCTTTGTTTAGTCACATGAGAATCAAGCACATGCTCAGGTCATTATGTGAATGAGATCATGTTGTTAAGAGAGCAGAATGACCAAGCTGTCAGAGACTGAAAATAGTTCATGCCTCAAACATTGATATAAAGTTTTGATCAGAGAAGCTTCCCTGAAGATACCTGACTGGGACTTTGGACTGAGCTAAACTGCTGAGATTAGATAAAGGGAAAAGCCTATTGTTCAGTCATCTCAGTCTAAAGGAAAGGAATTCATCCACAGAAGCTGAAGTCACCAGCTGGACTGAGAATCATTTCTGGCTGAGTTTGGGGTGGGGGGGCAAAGCACAGCTCACAGAAGCCACGTTTACACAGCCTTAGCCCCCAGCTGAAGGGGGGAGGAGGATGGCGTAACCTCTGATCAGAGGCAATACACACGCATCCTCCAAATACACAAACTGGCCCAGCTGTGAAGCTCCCCCAACCCCACAAGCCACATCCACGGGACTCTCACGTGAGAGGCAGCTGAGGGGGAGTCACAATCTATCACAGACCCCCCAAAGTGCTCCCCAGACGCCTTGCACCACAGGACTGCACGTGATACAAGCAGAGCCTGCTGCTGGAAGCTGCCCCCTCCCCTAGGGGGACATGCCCAGACATCTCCACCTGGCCTGAGGGTATATCAACCCATGGCATTCTGTGCTTTTGGGGGGACTTCCACCATCGAGACTACCCGAAGAGGACATCAGGACACCAGCGGGACCCACGGAGTGGTGATACCTTTTTGTCCCTGTCCCTCTCTGTCCCCCCCCCCATTTTCCTCTCTACTCTCCCTTTTCTCCCTTCTTCTCTCTCTCTCTCTCTCTCATATTTACTATCAAATAAAACCCATACTATTAATTGGCATATGGTCTCGCTTGTACCTTAATTCGGGCAGAGGTATCTCTAAAGAACTTTAATAATTAGATCATAACACAAGCCCTACAGAAATATATGCCCAAGCCACCCTTTCCAGCCTTTTCTCCACCCCCTTCTCAGAAAGGAGGATGCATATTTGCATTATAAGTTGATGGGCACCTCTTTTCATCAATGGACCCAGCTTGTAGACAGAATTCAGCACAGACGACAAGCTTCACACCATTCCCTTAAAAAGTGCAGCCATGTTATCTGAGAGTTTAAAGGATCAAGTAACTGAAGCAAATTTATTAAGGCAGAGGCACAGAAATTTCAATTAATGAGGGTTGGCATCACTCAAATTGCTCCTTTTATGAAATACATGCTAAAAAGTGCCTTCAAAGGAATTATTTGACAGTTCAATTAATACATTTCTATGATTATAGCTCCCAGACTTATCTCTCAACCTTCTTTATTTACATTCACAACAAAAAAAAAATTAAAAGGCTGTAGGGGTTTTATTTTCTGCATAGAAGTAGAGTTTACATCTCAGAGTTTATTTTGACAGAATAAGAATCAGGGCAAGTTTAGTAAACAGTACAAAAGAGCCTTGGGTTTTGTTCACGGAAGGAGATGAGGTTCCACTGCTAAAAAAATTACAATTATACGCCATATGAATAAATTGACTCTGGATACTGTGGTAGTTTGAAAGCAAATCAGTGAGAGACTCAAAGTCAGAACTACAATTTAATAGAAAAATTAAAATAAATGCAATAGTACAAAAACACTAACAGAGTCAGAATACAACCTGACACCCTGTCGGTCAGGGTGTTGGTCGTAGTCCACTTAGAAGGTGGCTGCAGTCCTCTGGGAGTGATAGATGTGGTTCTGTTGAAGCAGTGATCCTGTGAAAGGTGTAGTTCTCCTCTGAAGGTCCAGTGGTGGTGTAGAAGGGTCTGGTCTTCCTCTGGGAATCCAGTGGAAAAGCTGACTTGTGGTGTTTCAAATCCTAGTTTATATGCAGATAGGGATACATTGGTTCCTCATCATGGGCAGAGCATCTCACAATGGGATGATGGAGTTTATCAGTGGGACTCAATGGCCCATTAACTGCAGCCATTAGGGATGAGCAAAGTAAAGTGCCCCACCTGGCTCCAACCGCTGGCCCATTAGAGATGATGTCCCAGAGCCATCAGGGATGAGCCAGGAACACTGCCCCACCCGGCCCCAACATCCCATGAAGATGGTGATAGAATACATACCATTGTAACTTAAGACATTATCCACCCCTTATTCTATCACCATCTATGTGATACCCAAACCAATACCCCCTTTAGACTTTACATATATATATACATATACAATGAAACTTTACACACAGTTCTCATTTAAAATTAAGTTTCCTTGTGTACACAATGGGTTTCCCCATCTTTCTCCATTACCCACCAAGTGTAACCAGGTCCTTGAGCAAAAACAACCCCGCGGATGGGTTTGCCTTTGTCTGAGGTGGGACTAATCCAGTCTTTCCTAAAATATCTCTCATGTGTACGACAGGGACTTTATCTCCGTCCACTGTGTGCAAGGGTTCAGACTGGGCAGGACCAGCTCGATTGATGGAGCCTCGTGTGTTGACCATCGAGGTGGCCTTTGCTAAGTTCACTTCCCAATTTTTGAAGGTCCCCCTGCCAAGTGCCTTCAGGGTGGTCTTAAGTAGTCCGTTGCACCGTTCACCTTTCCCGGCAGCTGGTGCATGATAAGGGATATGATATATCCACTCGATGCCATGTTCTCTGGCCCAGCTGTTTATAAGGCCATTCTTGAAATGGGTCCCATTGTCCGACTCAATTCTCTCAGGGGTGCCATGTCTCCACAACACTTGCTTTTCCAGGCCTAAGATGGTGTTTCGGGCGGTAGCATGAGGCACAGCATAGGTCTCCAACCATCCAGTGGTTGCTTCCACCATGGTCAGCACGTAGCGCCTGCCTTGGCGGGTTTGGGAAAGGGTGATGTAGTCAATTTGCCAGACTTCCCCATACCTATACTTCGACCATCGTCCACCGTACCACAGAGGCTTCACCCGCTTGGCCTGCTTGATCATAGCGCAGGTCTCACAGCCATGGATGACCTGTGAGATGCTGTCCATGGTCAAGTCCACTCCTCGGTCACGAGCCCATCGGTACGTTGCATCTCGTCCCTGATGACCAGAGGCATCATGGGCCCAACGAGCTAGAAATAATTCTCCCTTGTGCTGCCAGTCCAGATCCACCTGTGATACTCTCAGTTTGGCAGCTCGGTCCACCTGCTCATTGTTACGATGCTCTTGATTGGCCCGACTCTTGGGTACATGTGCATCCACGTGTCGAACCTTCACAGTCAGCCTCTCTACACGGGTAGCGATGTCCTGCCAAATCTCAGCGGCCCAGATGGGTTTCTCTCTGCACTGCCAGTTGGCTTTTCTCCAGCGATCCAACCATCCCCACAAAGCATTAGCTACCATCCAGGAGTCAGTGTAGAGATAGAGCTGAGGCCACTTCTCTCGCTCAGCAATATCCAAAGCCAGCTGGACGGCTCTAAGCTCTGTGACCTGACTCGATCCACCTTCTCCCTCAGTAGCTTGTGCAACTCGTTGTGTGGGGCTCCATACAGCAGCTTTCCACTTCCGGTTAGCGCCCACAATTCGGCAGGAACCATCAGTGAAGAGGACATATCGTCTTTAGCTCTCCAGTAGCTCGTTATATGGTGAGGCTTCCTCAGCACGTGTCACTTGCCCCTCCTCTTCTTCAGAAGATAACCCAAAAGTCTCACCTTCAGGCCAGTTTGTTATAATTTCTAGAATCCCAGGGCGATTAGGGTTTCCTATCCGGGCTCGCTGTGTGATCAGCGCAATCCACTTGCTCCATGTGGCGTCGGTGGCATGATGTGTAGAAGGAACCCTTCCCTTGAACATCCAACCCAGCACTGGTAGTCGGGGTGCCAGAAGCAGCTGTGCTTTGGTGCCAATTACTTCCGAGGCAGCTCAAACCCCTTCATAAGCCGCAAGAATCTCTTTCTCGCTTGGGGTATAGCTGGCCTCAGATCCTTTGTATCCCTGACTCCAGAACCCGAGCGGTCGTCCTCGAGTCTCTCCAGGTCCCTTCTGCCACAGGCTCCAGGATGGACCATTCTCCCCGGCCGCAGTGTAGAGCACATTTTTCACATCCTGCCCTGTTCTGACTGGCCCAAGGGCTACCACGTGGGCAATCTCCTGCTTAATTTGTTCGAATGCTTGTTGTTGCTCAGGACCCCACTGGAAATCATTTCTTTTTCATGTCACAAGGTAAAGAGGGTTTACAATTGGGCTGTATTCCGGGATATGCATTCTCCAAAAACCGACAGCTCCTAGAAAAGCCTGGGTTTCCTTCTTGTTTGTAGGTGGGGACATAGCAGTGATCTTGTTGACTACTTCTGTCGGGATCTGGCGAAATCCATCTTGCCACTTGACTCCTAAGAACTGCATTTCTTGAGCGGGTCCCTTAACCTTACTTCGCTTGATGGCAAAACCAGCTCTTAGGAGAATCTGGATGATCTTCTTTCCTTTCTCAAAGACTTCCTCTGCTGTGTTCCCCCATACAATAATGTCATCAATGTACTGCAGATGTTCTGGAGCTTCACCCTTTTCCAGTGCAGCCTGGATCAGTCCATGGCAGATGGTGGGGCTGTGCTTCCACCCCTGGGGCAGTCTGTTCCAGGTGTACTGCACGCCCCTCCAGGTGAAAGCAAACTGAGGCCTGCACTCTGCTGCCAGAGGAATGGAGAAAAAGGCATTGGCAATATCGATGGTCGCGTACCACTTTGCTGCCTTGGATTCCCGTTCATACTGAAGTTCCAACATGTCTGGCACAGCAGCACTCAGTGGTGGTGTGACCACATTCAGGCCACGATAATCCACTGTCAGTCCCCATTCTCCATTGGACTTATGCACTGGCCATATAGGGCTGTTAAAGGGTGAATGAGCTTTGCTGACCACCCCTTGGCTCTCCAGTTTACGAATCATCTCGTGGATGGGAACCATAGAGTCTCTGTCTGTGCGGTACTGCCGTCGGTGCACTGTCGCCGTGGCGATTGGTACCTGCTGTTCTTCAACTTCCAGCAGTCCCACGGCAGAGGGGTCATCTGAGAGACCAGGCAAGGTATTTAGCTGTTGGATGTCTTCTGTTTCTACAGCGGCTATCCCGAAAGCCCAACGATGTCCTTTTGGGTCTTTGAAATACCCATTTCTAAGATAGTCTATGCCCAGGATGCATGGGGCCTCTGGGCCGGTCACGATGGGGTGTTTCTGCCACTCATTCCCAGTTAAACTTACTTCAGCCTCCAATACAGTCAGCTGCTGGGATCCTCCTGTCACCCCAGAAATAGAAATAGATTCTGTTCCCACATACCTTGATGGCATCAGGGTACATTGAGCGCCAGTGTCAACCAAAGCCGTATATCTTTGTGGGTCAGACGTGCCAGGCCATCGGATCCACACAGTCCAATAGATCCGGTTGTCCCTTTCCTCTACCTGGCTAGAGGCAGGGCCCCTCTATTCCTGATCATGGTACACATTGCTCTCTTCCTGTAAATATGTTCTTGAGGTCCCTTCAAGAGGATCGGTCATATCATCATTCCTATACTGTCCAGAGTTCTGTCCACAAGAGACCGGAGTGGCATTGACTCTAGGTGGGCTTATTGTGGTAGTTGTTCCTCTTTTCAGTTCATGTACTTGGGCTGCTAAGGAAGAGGTGGGTTTTCTATCCCACTTCCTCATGTCTTCTCCATGCTCCTGAAGGAAAAACCAGAGGTTACCACGCAGAATGTATCTTCTTTCTCTGGCTGGGGGACGTCTGCTCCTAATAGCAGAGACTCTTGATGGTTCTGGCGAGATGTGGTGAATTTCTTGCTTCAGCTCCTTTCTGAGTTTCTCTTCCAAGCTCCGGACGTGCTCAGCCAGCTTTGTTTCCACAGATGAGACATGGGTGCGTAACGGGGCGGTGACAGTGTCCTCATAAATTCTTAGTTTGTTGACCAGTACTCCCACCTTGTCCGCTCCTTCCCTCCATTGCAGTGTTGCTAGGTAACGGGAGTATATCTCTGGTCCAAGCTGTGCAAATCTCAACCACATCTGTGACGTGCATTGGACATCATCTGGGTTCTTAGGGAATCTCTCATCTTCTGAGAAAATGATCTCCAGCATGGCCAATTCTCTCAGGCATCGGATACCTTGTTCCATTGTGCTCCATTTTCCTTGGTGCACCTGGAGGTCTTCTTTACAAAGGTATCTGTCCCTTACCCTTGCCAGCAATCGCCGCCAGAGGCTGAGAGTTTCTTGGGTTTTCCCGATCCCCTGGTCAATGACCACATCCTGGGTCAGGGATCCAAGCTGCCTGGCCTCACTTCCATCTAGAATGGTGTCATTGGCTGCAGCATCCCAGATGCGAAGAAGCCAGGTCAGGATGGATTCATTTGTCTGGCGGGTGAACTCCCTCCGTAGGTCACGCAGCTCACCCAGGGATAAAGAGCGAGTGATGATCTCTGGCTCTGTCTCTTCTGCTTGGTGCGAAGGTCCAGCCTCCTCCTCATCGGTCACTGTGCGGGCTGATTTGCTCCTGGTTTTCTTTTTTTGAAGGGGGGCAACTGCTACTGGCTTAGGCTGTTCTGGCTTGGTGATGGCTTGTGTGGAGACGCTGTTGGTTCTTTCGGTCTCTTTTTCCTCCATGACAGTTTGTTTAGATACGGTGCCTGTTGCTTTGCTGCTTTTCTTGTCCTCATCCTGAGGATACTGTGCCGCATCGAGCATTGTTCTGACTCTAAGCATGGTGTACACGGTGCAGGTCATAGAGAGAAAAGAAAACAGAACTGACAGCAAGATTATACCATCTTTGACATCCAAAGGGAACTCAATATTTTCAAAAACTGTTGTGTCAGGTCTGAAAGGCTGAAAGAAACTATTCTCTACTCTTTCCCCTAGGGGCTGGGTGCGATTGTTGAGGAGGCCCCAGATGTAGCAGCCCAGACTAGGACAAGCAAACAAAATTGAGTATATATTCTGAATGGTGTTCATTGCCTTGGAGGTTATCATGCAATAGACATAATAAATCAATAAAGCAATTTTTATACGGTACCCCGGCCTACACAGGAGCATTACTACGGGCAGGTAGTTCCCTGTTTGTGGAAATATATATAGAGCAAGGTACAGGACACATGTAAGTATGTTGAGTATCATGGTGAATAGGTGGCTTCTAGAACACAAAATTGTAATTCTGACTTTCCTCAGGGCCTGGCCCCGCGTTTGGGCGCAAAAAAAATGTGGTAGTTTGAAAGCAAATCAGTGAGAGACTCAAAGTCAGAACTACAATTTAATGGGAAAAATGCAATAATACAAAAACACTGACAGAGTCAGAATACAACCTGACACCCTGTCGGTCAGGGTGTTGGTAGTAGTCCACTTAGAAGGTGGCTGCAGTCCTCTGGGAGTGATAGAGGTGGTTCTGTTGAAGCAGTGATCCTGTGAAAGGTGTAGTTCTCCTCTGAAGGTCCAGTGGTGGTGTAGAAGGGTCTGGTCTTCCTCTGGGAATCCAGTGGAAAAGCTGACTTGTGGTGTTTCAAATTCCAGTTTTTATCCAGGAAGGGATGCATTGGTCCCTCATCATGGGCAGAGCATCTCACAATGGGATGATGGAGTTTATCAGTGGGACTCAATGGCCCATGAACTGGAGCCATTAGGGATGAGCAAAGCAAAATGCCCCACCTGGCTCAGACGGCTGGCCCATTAGGAAACATGTCCCAGAGCCATCAGGGATGAGCCAGGAACACTGCCCCACCCGGCCCCAACATCCCATGAAGATGGTGATAGAATACATACCATTGTAACCTAAGACAGATACAGCATGTCATATTCATCTCCTTGTCAGATACAAGTAAGTGCTTACTTCTTCATGCACATAAAAATTTTGAAACATTACCTTTTAGTGAAAGAAAATAATCTTTTTTCCATAGCAGGTTGGCTGTGGTATCCTAAAGTAATCTACAAAGCAGAAAATGCCTTGGTATTGTCTTTTGTTATTCAATGCATGAGCATTTTGCAATATAAAATCATGGAATATGTCATATGTACTAAGTGCATAAATATTATAGTTTTATAATTGCGCTTTTACTGCCTGGTTCGCTGACACAGGGATTAGAAACTTTCTCTGTTTCCCAGTTTTACATTTAATAAAATGTACACCAAAATCCAATTCTCAGATTGAATAGTGCTGAGTGAACTGAGATGTACAGACACTTATGTCTGGCTCTCCATGTACTGCATAAAATTGCCAAAGTGTGTTTACAAGACAGAAAGAGAGCATCTCAGAGGAGCTACTCTCATGCCTTCTAACAATACTGCAGATTTGTTTCAAGTTGAAACCTTCCTTCCTGGCTACTTCTTCTAGAACTGTAAATATAAACAAACATGTTTAGTAATGACACGTTGCCTTCCACATACCAATTATACCTGTTCTTAGTTACAGCAATTTCTACCAAAAAAAAAAGCCCACAAACCATTGCAGCTATATAGACACTGATAATTTTTAAGACTTGGAGTAAAGCCAGTCACTTGAACTGTGGAGATCTCCATTCCAAGTATATTTTCTGTAGTGATCATTGCTGACTTGTCATCAAAATCTAATGGCCTTCTCCCATTTCTTTACTGCTGAAAAATAATTTTATTTTTCAGTATTTAAGCTCTTCCTTTTATAAGCTTTCTGCTTTTAATCAACTTTTAATTGCTTGGCATAAATATCAATACTTAAAACTACCTGGTTATTGGTTCTCTCTCCCAGGAAGGAAGTTGTATTACTTCCTGCAGCATAGGTCACTTCCAAGATTGACACCCCTTGGGCCAACCCAGGACGGTTTGCAATATTATTTAACTTGTTCTCCTAAATAAATCTGGAGGATCCTTTGCCTCAAAATCACAATGCAAATTTTATCTCCTTCAGCATCCTTTCAACTGGAGTACATGCTTTCAGACTCAATGAGTCAAATTCCCAAGTTTTCAAGGCACACTGAACCCTAAGTTCTTAATTAATCTCTTCAACAGCAAGTGAAAAAAGAACTTTAATGCAATCCACTCTGACACATATTCTGAGAATAGTGTGCACTCACTCAGCTCAAAACTGGTCTGAAAAGGGAACCTGAAGCACATTAAGCAGTTTCCAATCTTTATACCCGAGTCCGACACTTCATGCTTAATGATAAGTTACTAAAAGGCGTCTGCTTTGCATCTGCAAAATGACAGCAAGTAGGAAGATGTCCAGGCATCTGGCCATCACTGCAGCATCAGGAATACCTGCCTTTACAAGCAAGTTGTAAATCACAGAGCACTGAAATCCTCAAAATACTCAGTGAACAAGAAAAATGATGAAAAAATGGAAGCAGACACTGTGGTCCTGACACTTGGGGTCCATATGAATGTTTAAAAATGAGAGGCTTACATTTGCTGTAAGGCAAACCTGTGCATGGATAATGCTATTTGCCAAATACAAAAAGTAGATCTTCAGTCTCTGCCTTGGTTTTCTTTTAAATTAATGGAATGTATAAAGAGGAAAAGAAGTCTTAGGGGCAGAATATATACACTGCATTCAGAATGCCCTTAAAAACTGAGATATACAAAATCCAAAATCATAGCAAAGGACAGCAACAGAAATTCTCAACTCACTTTGAAAACTTTATTTGCCACAGTATATCTTTTCAAGAAATACATCCTCTTGAGAGGTGTGTGTCAGTGAAGGAACCATCTTCTTTTGACCAGACAGCTCTATTCTTGATAACAGTGTAACAAATAACCTAACTTTCTCAACTTCCTTTTAACCTTTTTTATACACACATTAATATTTAGTCACTGGAAAAGCAAAAGCCACACATGCAAGCAAAGCACAACAAGAAATGAGTTCATCACTTCCCATGGGCAGGCAGGTGTTCAGCCATGTCCAGGAGAGCAGGGCCCCACCACCTGTGACAGTTACTTGGGAAGACAAAAGCCACCACTCCAAATGTCCCCCCCTTCCTCCTTCTTCCCCCCACTTTATACACTGAGCATGATGTCACATGGTCTGGAGTATCCCTTTGGTCAGTTGGGGTCACCCGTCCTGGCTGTGTCTCCTCTCAACCTCCCACACACCCTCAGTCTCCTCACCAGCATGGTAGTAGGAAAAGCTGGAAAGGCCTTGGCTCTGTAGAAGGTTTTCTGTATTATGATCACTGTGTTCAGCATAAATCCAAAACACAGCCCCATACTATTCACTGTGAAGCAAATTAACTCTACCCCAGCCAAAACCAGCACAGCATGATGTACCAACTGCTACCCCCTCTTCTCTGCACATGGGTGGAGAATGGCAAGTGGACCAAATAACATGTCAGAAAACCATCAAAAAGGCATGTACAGGTTTTTCTCTTCCTTCAGAAATCTGTAAACCCAGACAATGACTGTGAATCTCCAGGAGATTATTCATTAAATCAGACTACAGCCATTAGCACAGCTTAAATAGACTCCAAGCAATTTCAGGGTAAACAAAGAATAAAGCATTGAATACAAACACAGGAATTCAGCTGCCATCAGATATGAAGAAAGAGAGCTCAGCTACGATGCTCCAAAGGGAGCACAACTCCTGCAGTGACTCAGCTCTGAGTGGGGAGTGAGGCACAGCAGCTGGATCTCCTTTTCTCTGGCTGTAGCTGACAATATTCATAACAGTTTGCTATGCTAATTTCTCGCAGGTCCACCTGGATTTTATCAGCTTATATATTTTGCCGAAAACCAGTTTTTACTTTATCTGCTTTACTAACACTGTGATTTACAGCAAGTCGCTTTGTTTCAGTCTAGGGATTTCTTAAGTCTTAACTTTTCATGCTTCCTCAAATAAAGATTCAGTTCTCCAACTGAATAAACATATAAACAGTGCAGCTTGTGGTCTGGTGATTGTGTTGTCACAAAACTATTTTTAAAGAACACAAGGAATCATTGAAAATAATCTTTTCCCTTTAGAACCAGTTATTCTTTCAGCTCTGCTCATCCCAGCAAAGAAAGCCCTTTTATTAAGTCAAATAAATCACATGCAAACAGCATGATCTGCCCGTGCTATGTTTTTCACTGACAAGTGTTTACAGAGGGTATTTTCATCCCTCCATTCTTTCCTGAGTGTTCTTTAGCAGTCTTTTCCAATACTAGTACCAACTTTAGTAATACTCACTATACTGAGAAGTAAATGAGAGTCCTACTCAGCTGTAGAAAATTGATGTGCAATACCATCTGACATGTTTATAGCAGCATTTAATTATTTAATCAATTTAATAACAGAATATTTGAACCACCATTAAAAAAAAACACTGGGCATAACCAATTCAGACTATAAATCAGACATTTTGCTCTCTATTTTCATTCTTCAATTACATTCTGTGAACTAATCGGCAACAGTGGATGGGAATATAGGATGTAGACAGACTATAGCAGGTGGAGCAATCAGCTCTTCACAAGAAATTAATTTTTACAGCCGCTGTTACTATCTCACACACACAAATTCCGATTTGCACACACAGTCAAGCAAATAGCCCTGAGTATTGCTAATTGTGATTACAGCCAAAAGTCGTAAAACACATTTCATTATATTCAGGGGAATTATAGCTGTGCTCATTCATTTATCTTTCTATTAACTTTGAAATTATTTTTGTAATCTTCAGATATAATTTTGCTTTATTTTCTTCCTGATTTTTGAACAAAATAATTGTTTTGTATCCCGGTATTCATAGTGGGTTTATTTGAACTTCATTAAAACCACACTGTTAATTTCTGAATTGAATAAAAAGTATGTCAAAATGTCTAATGATGGTTCTCTTGAGACATGATCAGGCACTTCAGTGCAAAAAGTAATAATAAAATGTTTATAACAATATTCCATCAAGACTAAATTTCTGTAGCTGCTGTGGATGTGTCCTTAGAAACCTCAGGGGGAGAAGACTTAGAAAAGGAGAAAGATAACTGCTGGAGAAAGTTCCAAGGAGATAGGAAACCCCTGGAAGGTGAAGTGACCATGGTTTAACCCAGGACAAACCAGAGTAGCCATTGCTGGTGTCCATCATCTCCTCCCTCCCCCCAAGAGCCTTTGTTCTATTCCCTGTTATCTCCTGGGCCCCTTTCCTTCCCCATCCCATAGGACCAAGTAACTCTGGACCTTCCCTATACTCCCCCAAACCCCCTGGTGATTGGTGGTACGTGATAACTCTTAAGGCTGTGCCTGAGGGCCCCTCGGTCTCTTGGATTCCTGCCTTCCCTCTGTGTATGAAGACCCTGCAATAAAGCCACTCAGAATTAAAGGCACTCCAAGAGCCCTCTCGTTATTCATCTTCAGCTGATAGATAAACTGGACAGTTCCTGCACCACAACGCAGGCCGCAGTTTCTCTGGTTAAGTGCTTACGGGACGCTGCCAGAGTGCCCTGGGGACAGGGGCATTCCTGGAAATATAGCCAGCTGGAATCTGTCGTACTTCTCCAGGCTGGACAGAGAAACCAGCGAGCTATAAATTTCTCCCATCATGTATCCTCATTTCAACCAGCTAAAATTCTTACTTTCATTAAAGCAAGCAATTCTGGCCCTGGGAAACACTCTTAGACATTAAGATTATCTCTCTTGGTGGGGTTCAGTCTTTCTGAAGCCCCCAGGTGCTTCTTCACACTCATGGCACGTCTGCTGCTTGGCCCCTCCAGCAGGAGCTGGAGCTGGTGCCTTGCCCATGGGCTGGACCTCCTCCAGGAAACATCAAAATCTGGCAGGCACTGGCCTGTAAACTGTTCTGGAGAGGGTTCAGCAGCTGAGAAAAAAGCCACTTCCAAGGCAAAATATAATTGAACCTCTTTTTCAGAAAGCTGTTAAAATCAGCATACAAAAGATAGCACTGCATGCAAGGTATCCTGTACTGTGTTTGCTGTTCCCAGGGACTCATACTTCCTAATGAGCTGAACTGGGAGCTGAAGGAATGTCTGGGTAATTTAAATTTTAGGAATGACTTGATGAGCAAAGTGGTTAGTCAAAGAACCTTGTATGGACTGGCTCCTCAGAACTTCAGCACAAGAATCTGCCAGCCAGCCATTCAGCATGGAATTATATGGGAATGCTTAAATCTCTATCCTGAATAAAAACTAGATATCTCCTTCATGTAGCATCATTGCTCTGGAGCAGGGTTGCAGCAGAACCCTTGAGAACCTCATAGGAAAGAACAGATACAAGATGTACATTTGTAGCCCAGACAAAAGGACTGGAAACCACTCGTGGTTTCTAACTCCCACCATCTCTTATGCCCCTGGCATCCCTTCCCAGCTCACCCACACTGCACATCTCCATTCATGCAGGGGCTCTCTAACAGGAGGGCTTGGTGGGACTTCCAGACATCTGAAGGGACAAAATCCTCTGCTCCCTGTGTTTGAATAGAGTCTGGTCCCCTGCATCACCCAAACACGCCTTGTCTTCAATTTATCATCACTGCACAAGAACGAAGGAAGCATTTACTTTATAATCAGCTGACTGGAGAATAAAAAGCCACATCAGTCATCAGTTTTGTATCTTGTGTTTCAGTATATTTCAAATTGTAAGACATCCAGTTACCCAGAGACTCTTTATTGGGGTTTTTCTTTCATTCTTTCTACCTGTCATTAAGAAAAAGAAAATGGAAGAATATTCTAATATTCTGTGGGTAGAAGGAAAAAAGGAATAAACCAGGTGACCAAGACTCTTCTGACACAATGGGAGGAACAGGAAACAATGTTCAACAGAGCTGAAGAAGAAAAAAGCTCCTTGCCATAGGTATGTGTCTATCTGAATTTCCAGCAGAGCAGGGATGTGTTACCAGGAAAGTTGTGTCATGATGTGCATTCTCTGAAACCTGTGCATGTAGGTAGCAGTAGTTCACATTCAGCCTAAGATTTGTTATTACCATAGCTCAGCAAGATGCTCTGTCTTCTCTCTCACAAACCTCCCATTTTGGCTGACATTACTGACATTTCCAAAGCAGTCAGAACTACAGATAGAGCTTGCCTGGCAGTCAGCTCCAGTTCCAAGAAATACCTTTGTTCTGAGCACTGTCTCCCACAGGACACTTCCAGCAGGGCCTTCTCAACATCGAATGTCACTCTCCCATCATTTGGTAGTCGATAGTTCATTGTTCTCCAAAGCATAAAGAGAAGCCCATATGTCTGCTATCGGGATGGGAAGGGGGGGGGGGGGGGGGCGGAAATGACAGCATCCTCTCATAATACCATCCAGATCACATCCATCCTCATGGCTATGTTACAATGAGTGTATCTTATTTGTTAAGAAGTAATCAGTTTTTGTAACCAGGTCTCTACACAAGTGTTGGAGCACCTAGAGCAGAGAATTGAGGCTGCCTGTTTTCATTTTATGAGTGTGCAAATACAAAGGAATACATTTGGGACCCAAATTTACAGCAGTTGCAATAAAGGCCTTTTGTTTTCACTTTCAACTAAGCTCAACAGGGGATGGAGCAGAGTCAAGCTAACTTACTAAAATAACTATTGCACTTAATTAATAGAAAACAGAATGTCTGCAAGTGATAAATCATCCAGACCCAGGGATGCAGAGTGAAATCTGACATGGTGTCTCTGCTTCACACCATTAAGTTTTTGTCACAGCTTTCGGGGTTAGAGACAGAGAATCAGTCTTAGCATTAAAATAGGAAATATATCTCATTCTTCACATTGTTTCAGTTTAGCCTTTAAATTTAACTGTTGATTACCCTTCTCATGCAGAGAGCTTATTACAGTCTTCATTTTCTCTTGTTTTCATATCAATTTTTTCTCACCATTCTGCAATTTAGAGGATGTTCAATGACACTGATGTTAATGGCATATATTACACTTCTGTTCCACAACAGTGCATGTTTTTTAAAAACATGAAGTGCCCATTTTGCAGATGCTCTAACAGTCTCATACGTTTATCCCTGCCTCCACTCTGCAGTTATAAAGAACCTTGACTTAACCAAAAGGGATGTCAAGAGACCTGAAATAGCTAGATTAATTCCATCCAAGATCTCTCACAATCTCACTGCTCAGATGGAGGGTGGTTATCCACAGCCTTGTCATTGCAAGCAAACAGCATTCAAAGAGCTAAACAAACGTGAAAGAGCAGATGTCAACAGGAGGAATTGTCTCCCAGTTTATCACTGAGGAACTCTCCAGTGTCAGGATGTCATTGGAGATCACAGCAGAACCATGAAGGGAATAAGATACAAGGCAGAAGCCTTCATAGCTTATCACTCAAGCAAGTCCAGGTGGAAAGGGCTATAGTGTTGCCTTTTCCCTCAACCTGGAAAAGAAACTCGAGATCATTTTAGCAAGGAGGTAATATAAAAGAGGATCTTTATTTTGAAGGTCTTCAGGAGCAGTTATGGAAAGATGTCCATAAAAGCCCACCCCCTCCAGGGGTGAGGACATATTTATAGCTTTTAGGAAATTAGTATAATTGATTAAAAGCACCAATTAGGAGGACAAGTGGTGGTTCAATTCCCTCCCAGGTCCAGCCCCTTCTCTGGAGCCCCCCTCTCAGCACTGGCTCTACTTTGTTTATGAAAATGTACCTCAGAGTTGTTCTCAGCCTTGGTTCCCAGGAAGAACCGAGATAGGACAGGGCCTTGCACCCCCCGGGGCTTGGAGCTCTGGAATTTGTTTTGTCTTTCTGCTTAGGGAAAGGCCATGGAAAAGTACTGGAAAAACTAGCTATTAATACAATAGGCTACAGAGCTACAAATATGTGTGCAAAGAGTACAGAGAACATATAAAAGAAAAAAAGGCAGAAACCAAACAGCATCAATAGTGTTTTCAATAAGGAGATTAGAGTCTTCACCACTCAACCTGAGTTTTTTCCCTAAACAAGCCTGTGAAAACAAAGAGATTAAAATCCCACTGTGCTTTATGCCCCAGAGTGAAAGTTTTTCTCAAGCACTCACAAAGCTTTCTGAGAATTTGTAGAAGTCATTTCAGAAAAGATCCTCATTTCACAGGATTTTTAAAAAACTGCTGTATGAGGCAAATATAAAGGCTCTACCCAGTGCACTAACGGGAGAGCTGTAGCTATTCTTACTGCTGAGCACCAAGATCAGATCTGGTCTCACTGAGAAACTATCCAGAACCTATTCTGAGGAAAACAGATGTTCACTTTTATTACTCTTTTACAGTAGTAGTGGTTACATCTGGTGGCTAAGGTTTTTGTTCCTTTATAGAAACTTGAGTTCCCATATAGGTGTGTGCAAAAGGGAGTGGGAGGAAAATGTTAGGGGCTCTTGTGGGGAGGAACATGTCATAAAACTGGTTTTTATTACAAACTTAAAATCCTAAATATTGAAATATTTTGTATCCAAAATTAAGAAATAAAAGGTCTGTTCTTCTTCCCATGCCTTCCATAATGTCTCTTTTTTTGTCCTATCTTTTCAATATAGACTGCATACATTCCTCCCCTTCCCTTATATGCTCATCAGAATAAGTGGGTTCACAAGAGACTGATTTATTCCTTGACAGAGGAGATGGGATGCAGTTTTCCCACTGCTGCATCTAAGAAACCATTTGCAAATGTCATTTGTGCATGTCACTACTGACTTTATCTAATAGATTCTATTTGCTCTCTCAGGAATATGATTGTTTTCCCCATCTGTGAGCAAAACTAGTGGACTACATCAGCGGTTGAGACCATGATGTGTATAACACTGTGGGGAAAGGAATGCAGCGTGCATGGATGGACCAAATATTCTCCAGAGGCTTGATCTTACCTCTCATGAATGAAAACACAAGATCCCAGCTGCGCTAGCACTGACCAGGTCAAACAGGAGAAATGCTATTTGCTGGTTTACTGGTTCAGTGGCAGGTTTTTCAAGGTCTCGCTTAAAGTATAAACAGCTGCATGCACACATTCACAGCAGGCTTGTCCCTGTTTCTCACTTTTCCTACCTAAATGCAGCTGTGGAGACACAAACTACAGATTTTGCTGTAAGTTTGCACTAACCTTCCCCATTTCATCCAGGCTGTTTCTCACTTAATTTATTTTTTTAATTAGTTTTGAGTTGGTGAGGCCCATTAGAGGCAATAATTAAGACAGTCTTATTTTAAGGTTACATCAGATACAGGTAACTGGCAGGATTTTAGTTCTTTTAAAATGAAATTCAATTCCTCATACTACTACCATTGAAAAAATATTTGCTATCCCAAATTTTTTCAACTTTACTTTTTTATTTTCTCGTAAAACTACCAAAGGCAAAGACAGGGAAGTGATATACTGTGGTCCGCACACAGCAGCAAGATATAAACACTTGATTGTGTCCTACCAACAGGGCTATTTTAGGCTTTAATTATATGAGTTGTCCTTGCTCATTAGCCATATACTACTGAAGTGCAACAAAAATAAGTGATTCATTGCTGACACATGGCATTTCATGAGCAGTCATTAATTAGCAAAGTAGCACTTGGATATAAATTGGTGAAGAGCATCAGCAAATGGAACTTTAATCAGAGATCACCCTTAACCCTCCTCTTCTTGTGTGCCTCCGTGGCATCCAGAGGCTGATCTCCAGTGGAAGCACAGCACAACCCCCAGCAGCAGAGCACTCCCTGCAAGTCATCAGTGCTGTGAACCACCAGTGCTCCGGCTGCAGCTGTGTTCACATACACCAGCCAGTGCCAACACCTGCTGGAATGAGGCAAGCCCACCAAGCAGGAAAGGGAGTGTTTTCTTCCTCAAATCAAGAAAAAAGGAAATTTTCTCCTTGTCAAACACCTTCAAATGACCTTTTCATCACTGAAGTTTGCAGGCTGGGTGGAGGTAGAAGTGCAGTGGGCTTGCCTGCTGTACGCAGTCCTTTGCTCCTCTCAAATCCTTCTGAAGACTGGCAAACATGTTCATTCAGCACTTGACGTATTTGAAATTTTGACATAAAGTGCATTGATTGCAATGGACAAAAACAAGCAGAAAGCTTCATAGTAAACCACTCTAGGTTCTTTACAAGATACACAAAGCAGGCTCCTCTGCCTAAGTGGGGCTAAAACAGCTCAAACTTTACCCTATTTGCATCAGTGGATGTAGGAGAGAGGTCATGCTGCTTTTGCTGTTGAAGAATGCTGAGACCAGACTGACAGCAATCCCAAAATTAAACACTTTGAGAATGTGAAAAACAATGTATCCTGACAGGAACTTTAACTGGTGAGGATGTGGCAGAAAATGTTCCTGATAAAGGAGCCAACAAGTGATAGTACAGATAGCTTATCTAAAGCTGCTGAGCTAAAGGCAGCTGAGCTGATACAGCTGGCCTAGAAACATATGACTGACAGTCAATCACTTTATATAATAAAGGCACAGTCCCACTTTTTAACAACAGGGATTTCTAGCATACTCCTTCCAGGAGTGTGTGTGGAGATTCCTCCCCTGAGAGGGGATGCCCCTCAAGGTTATACTTCGAGGCTGAGTGAAAGATATTTGGCCACAGTCATTGGTAGTGGTAACATCAATCTCTCTTAATAATTATTTTGCTAGCCTGGAAATTATTGATTTAATAAATAGTTCACTATACTTGCAGCTATTACTATCTATACCGTGTAGTAACTTATTCAGACTAAAGTCTTTTAGTCTAATCATTATTATCATCAATTTAAATAAATAATTCATTGGTTTGTCATCCTTAATCTTGCAGGATGAACTCATATAAAGGCTCAATTACCCCTATATAATCCTTTAGACATAAACTGTTGGCCAAGTCTGGGACTAGGATTGGATCCAGTCACACCTAGACTCCTCTCTGAGGAGGAGTTCAGAAAGCCAGGGGGTCCTTTCCGCACCTTGTGACTCAACAGGAGATTCTCACTGATAATCTTTGTCTGAAGCTTCGAAGCATATGACAGTATGTAACTGCTTTAAAAAGAACAAATAAATAAAGGCAAAAGTATAAAAGCAAGAGAATGAGAAGAGACCTTTCAATGCCATGGCATGTAACCTTTTTTGCTAATACAAATGGACTTCAGTTTGATAAATTTCACTACCATGGAAATCAATGGAATTAATGATTTGTCAATTCTGCCAGAAGCCTAGGACAAGTCTCTATTCTATTTTCCAGTCCCAAGAATTGGAAAATCAAACTTTGACAACAACAGAGCTTTGTAGTCCCCTCACAGTGAGTAAAAGATGCATTTATCCACATGACATTACAAAACTGGAGAATGTCGTTTACTCAAAAGAACTACACTTCAAAGGGTTACAGAGCACTTTCTAAGTTCGTGCAGTGATTTGGTGTATTGCAGTAGGGCAACCAGCCTTTGTAGGAATTGTATTTACAAGAGAGATATGAAACCTGTGCTGGTTTCAGCATAGGCTGATTATGTATTCAGGATATATTTGCAGATACCTAAGGCCACTGGGTATTGAACCAGAAGAATATAAAATTCAAATTCTCTTTCAAAAGTTACTGTTATTTTTCTCAGCTGGAACATCAATTTAACATTTTAGGGGAACTGCTTCCTTTTTAAAGTGATGCTGTGAAGAGAAATTTCCACTGGTAGGTGTCTGAGAACAATTTATTCATCCTGTTGTAGATATGCTAAGTTCTATCATAGATGAAGAGTTATTAGACAGCAGATCCAGGCAACCCCCTTCCTGCAACAATCCTACTCTCTCTGCAGGAACATATCTGAAATACCATACCAGCTTTACTCATGAAATTATTTTAGAGACAACTTATCACATAGAAAACCTCAGTGAGATTTTTAGAGGAGTTGTGAGGAGCAGGCATTCCTTTAGAAGAAACCACAGGTTCCACTAAAACAACAAAACCAGGAGAGATCTCATAATATGAGTAGGGAATTTTGGTGATTCCTGCCCTGATCTGACCTTTACAATGTTATTCTGGACTAACAGGGGAGAGCAGATATTTACAGATGCCACAGGTAAAAAGTTTTTTGAGAATTCACACTTGTAACATCACAGATTATAAATGTAAGCAGTGGGCTCTAAGCAGAGATACCTAAAAAGGATCTGTGCAATAAGCACTGGCTCATGGGTTCCAGCAAAGGCAGCCCCAGGTGCAGTTTGGAGAATAGCCAGTCCAGTGTGACAGGGAGGACCAGGAAAGGTCAGAGCATTAGCTACATCAATTCAGATCCATGGCAAAGTTTAGCTGTCACAATGAGATGTGGCTCAGCCTGAGGAGATCAGGGGATCAATAGGCAAATGCAAACCTCTTTACCCTCAAGCAACCAGTTAAATTCTTGTTCTAAATGTTGTCATCAGTTGACCCAAGCCTTTCGTTCGCTTTCTGAGCCAGAGTGACTGTGTTTTGAATTCAGTTTCACAAACAGATGCAATGTCATGGCTGCAGACCCTGAATGGAAATAGTAAGACCGAGACCAATGATTTAACAAACACAGACACTTCACTTTCTGTGGTGGATAATGAAGAATAAAGGTGATATTTATAGAGTCAGGCATGGATTCAAATTTGGCTCCCTTGCACAGACACTCTTCTGTGGTAGATAGGGACAGGCGGACGGAAGATCTCGCGATGTGACGGAAAGCAAGGGCAGCATGGAACCCTCCTCTCTTCCTTCCTGCATGATAAGAGATCACCCAGAGTATGCAACTTCTCCTAACTCAGTAGTTTTCCACTCCTTACTAACTCTAGCTATCCCATCGTCCCCCTTCTGACGTAGTGAAGCCCCCTAGACTATTTAACCTCGTGAGATAAGGAAATAAACGCCATTTGACCATCCACCACATTGGTGTCTGTGAGTCGTGGCCCGAGTGGCCCGGGTGAGGCCGGGCTGCCGTGCTGTCGTTCTTGAACCAGGTCGCCTGCCTTCATAGCAAGAAGGCAACATAGTGGTGCCGAAACCCGGGAAGGAGAAGAGGAGCTCGGGCTACGGGATTCGCCTGGACAAGCAGCAGTGGCCAGGGCAGCGAAGCTGACTTCAGGCGGGGGAGACGTCCCCAAAAGGACCCGCGGTTACTATGGAAACCGTCGCAAAAGTCGTGAGTCTACTTTATAAGCAGTGGGGTATTAGGTGTAAGCTCAAGGATTTTTATATTGCTATTGCAAAACTCCTAGAGCTTGGGGCGATTGAGCGTCCAGCAGAAATATTACACCCAGAGGTGTGGGAGAAATGTACCAATGTTTTAGCAGAGGATACTAAATCCTCGGGCAGCGGAAAAAGTCTCAAAGCGTGGGGGAAAGTAGAAACAGCCTTACGCCAAGCGCTGGAACAACAGGAGACTTGGAAAGCTGCACGTGCATGTTTATTAGCTACTCCTAAGCTGGGGGTGGGAGCAATGACGCAGACAGACTCCGAGACCGGTCTATCTGAGAGCGGGGGTTCGCGGAGACCGGGCGCGCTTCCCTCCTCCCCGAACCCGAATCCGAACGCCCCGGGGCCCCCAGAAAACCCCCCGACCCTCCCGCCAAGCCCGCCGGATCCAACCCCTGCCGCGGAAACTTCCCAAACGTCCGCGGTTTCCCCCTCCATCCCTCCGCCGCCAGTTAGCGATCCAACGCTGAAAGCACAGCAATCCGCGCGGTCTTTTTGAGAGAGATTAGCAACCGAAGCCAGGGAAACCGAGAGGGCAGCTAGAGAAGGAGCGCGGGTGAACCCCCCTCCCCCGCCCTATGCAGTTCAAAATGGCGCGGGCGGCCAAGGAGATGGGCGGGGCCAGGGTTTCATTGGCGGGAGCGAGCAGAACGAACAAAGATCGCGAGTGTTCGCTGCTGCGCATGCGTGGGAAGAGAGAGCTACAAACGCGCGGGCACGGGAGAGCGGCAGAGAGCGCATGCCCAGTCAAGAGCCGTGCTCAATGCCATTATCAGTTAAAGGAGAGCCCTCCCCTTATGGGAGGCAGGGCAAGGCCAGGGGGCGGGACCGGCACCGCCCCCGGGGGGAGGAGCGGGGTCGGAGCCACCAGAAAAGGCACGAAATCCCGGAAGTGCTCTGGCAGTCGACTTCCGGCTCTGAGTCCGACAACAGCTCCGCTAGCTCTGCTGAGTTATCGGAAACTGACTGGGACACAGAGTCGGAAGAAGCAGAACTATCACAATTTGAAACGAAAACGAATAAAGTTTTAAATCGCGCCGGAAAGCAATCACAATACAAATTCACCGACTGGGGAAAGATAAAAATAGCTTGTGCAGAATGGGTACCCTCAGCCGCAATCCATGCTTTCCCGGTGAGAACCACCGGGCAAAACGGGAACCAACAACAAGTATATAATCCGATAAACCCCAAAGATATACAAACGATTGTCAAAGCAATCTCAGAAAAGGGGATAGATTCCGTCATCGTTTCCACTCTCATAGACGGCCTTTTTAGCAATGAGAACCTGCTCCCCTTTGATATCAGACAAATAGGTCGCATGATTTTTGATGGGGCAGGAATAATTGTTTTTAAACAGGAATAGACAGACAATTGTGCGAGCATATTAGCCCAGTCCTCTGGGGCGGGGCAACCACTGCATAGCTCGAGTTTATCTAAGCTGACAGGGAAACATGATGAGATGATTACACCTCAGCAGCAAGCTGCACAATTACGAGCTGAGGAAGTTAGGGCCACAACCCGAGCTGCCAAAGAAACCATTCGTGCTGCATCGCGTGTGATAGCTAAGCCTTCACTGTGGTCCGCCATAAAGCAAACAGAAAGTGAAAGCCTCACAAAGTTTGTGGACCGCCTACAGGCAGCAGTAGACGCCTCTACCCTGCCTGCGACGGCAAAAAGACCCGTTCTAGCAGACTGCTTGCGGCAACAAAGTAACACTGTTACCAAAGAAATCTTGCGCTCCGTCCCAATAGGAGCCAGCCTGGCTGATATGATAAAACATGTAGTTAGGGAAGAACAGCTAACCCCTTTTCAAGCTGTCGTACGTGATCTAACTAGTGCAATGGCGTGCTTCAAATGTGGACAGGCAGGCCACATCACAACAGGCTGTCCCCACAAATCCCAGCTTCCCAGACAAGTAGTTTAGCCAAGTCTGACCCTGACCCAATCTTTCGTATGTTAGAAGCCACCTTTCTTTCCCTGAACGAATCCAACCCAAACCTAACTGATTCCTGCTGGCTTTGCTATGACGTCAAACCCCCTTTCTACGAAAGAATTACTTTAGATACCCCCTTCAGTTACTCCACAGCTAACTCCCCTCACCAGTGCGGGTGGGATACTCCCCGCAGAAGAATCACCCTGAGTCAAGTCACGGGTCGAGGCAGATGTTTTGGCAGTGCAACCTTAGCAAAGAAAGGCAACATCTGCACCAAAGTTGTCAAGCCCAACAAAAAGAATAAGTGGGTAGTTCCATCCGCATCTGGGATGTGGGTTTGTCAGCGATCTGGAGTGAGTCCTTGTGTGTCTCTTGCTAAATTCAATGATTCCACTGACTTTTGTGTCCAAGTTCTAATTGTTCCTAGAGTCCTGTACCATACCGACGAAGAGATGTACCACCTCTTTGAGAAACCCGACCGGCTCCACAAGAGAACACTGTTAACAGGTGTAACTATCGCAATGCTACTCGGCCTGGGAGCAGCCGGAACAGCCACGAGTGTCTCAGCTCTTGCGACCCGACACCAAGGACTGTCTCAGCTACAAATAACCATCGATGAAGACTTGCAGAAGATCAAGAAATCCATTTCCTTTCTAGAGAAATCGGTTTCTTCACTCTCAGAAGTAGTCTTGCAGAACAGGCGAAGATTAGACCTCTTGTTCATGCAACAAAGAGGCTTGTGTACCGCCTTGAAAGAGGAATGCTGCTTTTATGCAGACCACACAGGAGTCGTCAGAGACTCCATGGCAGACCTCCGAGATAAGCTAGCTCAGAGACAGAAAGACAGGGAAGCCCAACAGAGCTGGTTTGAGTCCTAGTTCAATCAATCAATCACCATGGCTCACCACGCCAATTTCCGCCTTAGTAGGCCCATTGGCAATATTGTTTTTAGCTTTTACCTTTGGACCATGCCTGCTGAACAAACTAGTCTCTTTTATCCAGACCCGTCTGGAACGGGCCAACATTCTGTTTTTAGAACATCAACAAATGCTGTAACCCAAACTGCAAACACTGTGAATCGCAAGACTTTTCTAACTTGCCTTGCGAAGTCTACTCAGGTATACCAAACCCCTTTTCCCTTGTCAAGTTACTACCTCATACCTCACTTCGATACATGTATCTATGACTACCTCATTCATTTGTGAAAAAGGGGGGGGAAGTGTGGTAGATAGGGACAGGCGGACGGAAGATCTCGCGATGTGACGGAAAGCAAGGGCAGCATGGAACCCTTCTCCCTTCCTTCCTGCATGATAAGAGATCACCCAGAGTATGCAACTTCTCCTAACCCAGTAGTTTTCCACTCCTTACTAACCCTAGCTATCCCATCGTCCCCCTTCTGACGTAGTGAAGCCCCCTAGACTATTTAACCTCGTGAGATAAGGAAATAAACGCCATTTGACCATCCACCACATTGGTGTCTGTGAGTCGTGGCCCGAGTGGCCCGGGTGAGGCCGGGCTGCCGTGCTGTCGTTCTTGAACCAGGTCGCCTGCCTTCATAGCAAGAAGGCAACACTCTTCCAAACTACTTCACAGTACAATTCCTCTTTTACAAATCAGGGGAACAAACAGGTCTGCATTTCCAACTCTCCACTATTCCCTTCAAAAGCCAAAGCTATATAGGAAACACTGGTACAGAACTCTGCAATATTTTTATTCAAAACAAACTGCCTGAGGAGTGAAATTTAATTGCTACCCTTGTGGCAATGATTCATCAAATGGTTGCTATTTACTTCTGTGCAAGAAAAAAATCTTCTTTTTCTTGTATGCTATTATCTCTTAAAACTAAATAGCATGCAAGAAAAAGATACTTCTTTTTCTCCAACATAATGATCAATCCTGTAAAAACCCAGGGAGAGTTACTATTGAAGTTTTACATTAAATGAAAAGTATGCTGTCTTTTGATACAGCCTGAGACACATTTACCTCACCTCATTAAAATGGACCTGGAGTACTATCAGGTCAGTAATTATTTAGACAAAATAATAAACAATATAGAATTCAGTAGACATTAGAATAGGTCAGTTCTAAATTTTGCAATAAAATTTTAGCAAACAGCTAAGTTCAAACCTCTGTGTTTCCTGAAGACATAGAGCAGCCTCTGCAAACTAGTAAGAAATACACTACATACTCAGTACATTTTTGTGCACATGCATTACAAAGTTTGTTAGTTTATGAATCTCTCATTTAAAGTCATCCTTAGAACACCTCTAAGAACATTTATTCTGGCAAACAAATCAATTCCAGGCCTTTTAGAGGTATCAACTGACCTACCTACTTTGTATGGGCTTTTAATGCATGCTGCTAAATTATATTTGTGGTTTGGTTTATGTTTCAGGTATTTCCGTGTCACAAGAAACAGAAGACATTTTATAAAATAAAGACCAGGGAAATTCAGCATCTCAACCTGTAATTGAGGCCAAGCATACATTACAGTTCAAAACTTATTTCTCTATGAGTTTGTAAGGGTGTTGCTTTAAGATCATGCAGATCTCTATTTGAGATTCGAATGTCACATAGAAGCCAAGTCCTATGCCTGTTTCCTGCAGAATCACTTCACCTGCTTTTAAGGCACAAAAGACAGGACACAGGACTGTAAATCTATACTTAGAAATATTCTTATATATTCTCCTATATTATTATGATCCTTGGAAAATCATTAATGGTTTCCATAAATGCATTGGATTATCATTAGTATTCAAACACACACATGCTAAACCACAAACACCCTCATATTCTGCTCTTGTTGGTTGCTGGCAATTACAGCTGTATATCTAAAGATCTACCAAAGAAAATTCACCGCAGTTCCTGTTCCTATTGAAACACCACATGTGACTTTAGGGAACTCATTTACTCCATCTCAGCTACAGTGGCCTTTTGTGAGACTGAACAGAACATCCCACCCACATGCCTGGAGACTACACTCACTCAGGTGCTGTGTATGCTATGGGTTTAATCAACAAAGAGGGAATGGGTAGATTTCAGTATGACAGCTTGCCCAAATCTAAGCATGACACTTAGATAAGTACCTAAGCCATTGCAACCACAGCCCTGAGGTTTGCTGATCATAAATAGGCAGGTAGACAACAGGCAGATAGAACATGTGCACCTGAACAGGCAGATAAACAAATACACTTGTAGGAGCCACAAACAGTTCAACCCATTCAAAAAACTTTGAAAACTATCACATGCATCTTTGTTGAAAAAATGGGCCAAACTCCTTGTGCTCTGTACCACTATGTCCCCCACCACCACCTCATGGAGGATGAAATTATTTATTAGCTTAGCACTTGACGTGTCTCAAACACGGAGAACTCTGCAGTTGCTCAGCCAGAAGTCACAGCAGGCAGAGGAGGAGACTGAAAATGTGTAACAGGATGAAATTACAACACGAGCAAAAATTGTGCCAAGAGCTCTGCCTCTGAAATGTTCCTTGTCCCTGCATCTGAGCTAACAATGGTGAGTTTCAAAGGGAAAAGTATGGCTACTATGAAATGACATCAGAGCAAACCCCAGACAAAGGAAATATGAGACCAATGCTGATAGATCCTAGATATATCTATTTTATTTCTCTGATGGAAAGCTGTATTCTCTGAATGTATGAAGTATTTTCTAACTCTCTTGCAGACAACTGATTTGAATTATACAGAGGTCTCAGGGGTATATGTATTGTTTCTCTTCTTTATTTTTGATGCATACATCCTTATTTTCATCTGTGATATAGGAACTATTGTTCCAAGAAGACAGATTTGCTACTAAGCCTCTACATATTTACTAGCCATATCCTAAGAAACTAGCATATATTCCCCCAGTTGCATATTGAAGAGAGATTGAGTATGTATTGTTATTGATTGGTCCATTTTATTTTTTTTCTTTTGCCTATTTTTGTGACATTTATTTGTTAAAAGGAAAAAAAAAGATATTACCAGTAAATTATCTGTTACCATTTACATATACATAGCACAACTGCAGATAAGTCTTTCTTTTCCTTCTGGATTTCAGATTTTATCTTTTTATAACATCTGTACATCCTAAATTCAAGATATAACATGACCTTTATTTTATTAGTCTGCTGTAACCTCTGGGATAGAACCAAAAGCCTTTTTGTTCATAAAAACCAATTCAGATTTTAATTGAGCTGGATACAACAATTGGCTGACTCATATAAGTGAACATACAAAGCTCTTAGTCAGACTAATTTTATGAGTTTACAAAAGAAAAAAAAATGCTACAAAAATTATACATATCTATTACTGAAACCAGAACTGCACTCATGCAAATGAGTACAATTAACAGATTGGATCCTCAGTTTAGGAAGAGTCCAGATCTAGGTCCACCAGACATGACAATCTGTCTGGAAGCTCCTACCACTGCCCCACAAAAAAACCTGACAGATGCTCATCAGAATCATTACAAAATTTTCTGGCTAATCCCTAACAATTTCAAAACAGATGCTTAAGTCCCTACTTTAACTCAAGCTGAATTCAACAACCGAGGATATAATAAAACTGGATCAGGTGGGTATTTAAAAGTATAGGTCATAAAATGGTGTGTCAAAGTGCTGTTTTCCCAGTGATAAGAGAGTAGGAAGATATAATAGTGGATAAATGGTCTGTGTGGGAAGAAGATACAATACATTGTAGCCAGCTTCCCATTGACATTAAAAATGAAGGGCATTGAATTTAAAGGAGAGGAAGGAGAAAAGACATCTTACAGGATTTAAATGGCACAGTCCAGAGACCATTTCATTAGTGGTTTTGAAAAATATGACACTCATTTTGCCAAAGTTTATGACTAAAAAAAAATCAAAATAATTTATGAAACCATTATTAAAACATTTCAGCTTCTGAAAACTTCTTTTCCAGGGTATCTTTTTTCTTTTATTAGACCATAAATATATCAATGCAATTTCATTAAAGCCATAATGAAAGACATTGCTAGCAACGGTGGGAAATGGGTTCATTTGACAATTTGCAAAACAAGAACTGTCAGTATTCCTCTTGCTTTTCCTAATGACACTTCAGGCTTCGGACTACTTCCCCAGGGGGAAAAGCAGATAAAATGAATAAATGGCTTCCCTCTAGTGATGTGAGTGTGTGTTGAATGGCTTTGTTACTCTGTGCTTTCTAGGAACAGGAGTCTGGCACAGTGGAAGGCAACAACCTCTTCTGAAATAAACCAGGTAAAATTCAGGCCAAAAAAGGGGCTTAATACCTGTTTCCTCCCTGTGTGGCTGCTCTTCAAGGGGGAAGCACAGCAGCTCATTTCCAAAGGCACAAGGAGCTCCTGGGTAGGGTCACCACAGTGGCAGAGGAAAGAGGGGTTGGTGACAGAGGACCCAAAAGGCCAATGTGAACCACCAGATCAGCTCCCCAGGGAGGAGAGGCATTCCCCACCAGGGAGGCAGAGCACCAGGAGCTGGGCCACCAGCACTGGGTGCTGGCAAGGCTCCCTAGGGATTTGCCCAGTTTCTCTTACTCTCTTCCTGAGGTCCCACTGACAGCCATCAGCAGGGACAGGCTATTTGGCACTCTTCATTTTTTACAAGACCGTGGCTTGGTAAGGCAAACTGTAATTTTTCCATCCCCAAACCCAGAAATTATAGGATGCAGCAAAAGCAGCTCAGAATTGCTAGAAAACATTTTTTAAATAATCTCTATTGAATCCACTGCATTTTAGGGGTCTTGTTTTGACCAAAATGCTCTTAAAATCTTGATAAACTATCTCCTTTTCTAAATATACTCTTTCTTCTCACTTCCCCTACATCCCAAGGGGGAACCAGTCTAGGATATTAAATGACATAGACTGAAGCTATGTTATGGATATAATTTTTCCTACCATCAGAACGAAATTAGAGGAAAAGAGAGGAACACATATTAATTCACAATTCCCTTAGGAGAAATAGCTCCAGTCTCAGCCTCCCCCATATATACTATTACTCCAAGGGTTGCCTTTGTTAAAGAATATTCCAAGTTGTCGTGGGTTCACCCGGGCTAGGTGCCAGGTGCCCACTCAGTCACTCTATCACTCCCTCTCCCACTGGAAGAGGGAAGAGAATAATATGGAAAAACTACCAGGGTAAGAAAAGGCAGTTTTATTACAGCGGGAAAAAAAATAGAACAAGCAAGCTGAGAGTTGCGCGCGCAAGAGCAGAGGGGAAAACAATCAATCTCTACTTCCCATCAGTAGCAATGTTCAAACACTTTCTGGGAAGCAGGGCTCCAGCACGCGTGACGGTTGTTCAAGGAGGCAAACACGGACCAGCCCTGAGTGCCTCCTCCTCTCTTCCTTCCCTTATATATGTGAGCTGATGTCATATGGTATGGAATATCCCTTTGGCTGACTGGGGTCAGCTGGCCTGCTTGTGTCCCCTCCCAGGATCTTGCCCCCCCCCATCCCCTTCAGTGGGGGAAGGAATGTCACAGGGACAGCACAGCTTGGCAGTAGCCAAAACACTGCTCTGTTATCAACACCAGCTACCAATACAAAGCACAGCACTGTAAAGGCTGTGAGCTTTACCCCAGTCAGACCCAATACACAAGTGTAAACAAGTAAGTCTGTATTTCCTAAATATTGAAAAAACACATTTTAGCTTTGCTTTAGCTGAATTCTTCTGCCCTCTTCTAACCTAAGAAAAATCAAGCAAGAAAGCAGCAAACAAAGACATCATCCTTCTGCCACCTTTACACTACGCATTTTAATCTTACAATCACTAAATAACTGAAACCTGTCACATCATGAAACACCACAAAAAGCCACGCAGAAGGAAAATACTGTGCCACTAGAGATACACAGCTCAGGCTCATGAAGGAAGATATTTTTACAGCTTTTCCTGAAAAATTACACATATTTGGATAGCCCCTATGGTGGAGCTGCCTCTTTCTCTGCTGGGACTGAACAAACCACTTGCAGCAAGGAATGACTTAGTGGCTGGCAGTGGCACTAGCAAGATTCTCACTGTGTGTCATGATGGAGATTGGACATGGCCTTTGTGTTAACACATCTTGTGTTTGAGCTCCTGCAGTCCACACGCAGGCAGCTTTTGTGATGGAATTCATTCATGGGAAAGTACAGTTTGGGATGCTTTAGGGGTTGCTTTAGGAAAGTTCTCTATTACCTCTTACTATGAAATATATAGAAATTGCCTCAGGGCTGGTCATGTCATTTAAGAATTGTCTGTTCTTTTTCCATTAATTTAAAAATGGAACAATTTTTGGGACCTTTTCTGGTCACATGCAGGCAAGATATTAAATGAAACTGGAGAATACTTCAAAGTACCAGAAAGGAGGTAACATGAGCACTTAGATTGTGGGAAATCTTCAGAATTGTTTGAACACGTTGTCAAAACGTGTATTAGTCAAAAAATACCACCCTCTGCAGCCCAAAATGTGCCAGACAATGCACTTCAAGCTTTTGCTTAATCCAAGACAGTCCTCTGAGATCAGTCATCCTGACTACTGGCACACCTGCCCCAGACTGGAGATGTTGGAATCTGTGCAGTCCCTCAGCTGGAGTCAGTCTGCTGGTGGATTCTCCCAGAGTCCCTTTTGGGAAATTGGCATCGGTGCCCATTTGGGCTGGAGGTGGCAGTAAAAGTTACAAGAACATCAGTCTCAGTGAGCTGAAATGCCCTCTCCTGGGAGTTTCTCATTTGGCAAAAGTTTCAAAATCAGAAAATTGCTTCTACCCCAAATAATACTAAGATTAAATCCAGAGAGGGAGGGAAGGGGAGGTTATTTCATATTATGGAAGCTTCTCTTTTAGGTTAGCACTTCTCAGTAGTCACAAATATCTCCAAAGTACCTGTGGTTTGCAAACACACCCTTTGCTTGGCTCCAAAACTGCCATGCCATCTTTCACTTCCACCTTGCTTCCCTCCTCCAAGGAAATAAGTTTTCCAACTCATCTGAATTAATACGGGCATGATGAATTTCAATCCAACAAAGCTTCCAAAAATGTATTTTTAACACTCCTGATTGAACAATTCAGTGAGTAGAAATGGTCAGGAGGACTGGCAGAGACCTACTTGGGGAATTTCTCCTGCAAAGGAAATAAATAGAAGGTTGCTAGGTACTTTTGCACCGCATAATCAGTTTGCACTGTTAGCATCCCCAGACAGTGATATGTGTACAGAGGGTGCTGCAGTTGGGATCCTTACTCCTCACTGGCAAAAGCTGCAGCAGCATCTTTCTGACACAAGTTTCCTGCAAGAGACCCAGAGGACAGAACAGCAGTAGATTATAAAATTGCTGTGAGCATAAAGCTATTGTCCTCTCTCCAGAGCCTGACCTCCATAAGCAAAAGGTCCTGAAGGTGTAGTTAATAAACTTCAGATCTCTGTCCTGCCAGTGAGAATACTCTTTTGGAAATGGAGACTTGGATCCTACCCCAACTCCAAGGACCATCCACAGATTTTACATGAAATAGTCATTGGGTAAAACACAGAAATAGTCAACAAGCAGAATGACAAGGTGCTGCCAGCCAGGAATCCCCAGAAGTCCTCTCTCTTCCCCATGCATCTCCCTTCTACCCTGCAGAGTCCCCACTGCTCTCTCCTTATTTTAGTACCAGATTGTAGCCTCCTCCACTCTGGAGAGGTCTCTCCTGCTATTGCACCCCGTTTTGCTGGACTCCTCCAGGTGCAGAATGAGGCACTCACTGTGAATATCCCGAGTCCGTAGGAAAAGAATTCTTTTGCTGTAGCACAGCCTGAGATTTTAAAACAGAACCTCTTTCTGCAGCAGAGTTAAAACAAAGCTTTGGAGACTTTTTGTGGCGCAAGTTCCTCTACTAAGTGGAAAGCACAGAATCGGTAGGAGCTGGGTCCAAGTCTTTCACCAACATGCAGAAAAACAAAACCTCCGCAAAAATATTCCAGATCTATGATGTCATTTTCCTACATTTGCAAACTGCTCCCACTTCATTGCATTTGGACCATGTCTGTCTTCATAACAGAGACTTCCAATCTTCCACATCAATATATTTAATTGTATAGTGTTCTGGTGTCAGCAAGGACACTGTTTAGAACTGTTATGAAACACGTCAGCAAAACATATGCCCATTACGTAAATTTCTATAAATGCAGTGGAACTAAAAGCTGTGCCATTATGCTAATACTATTGAAAACATCTATCTATGTGTATATGAATAGATATATATGTGTGTGAGTAGCTATATTGATACAGTAAGTGTACTTGTGAAATCCAGCCTACTGCTGCCAGTAGCAAAATTCCCTGTGGATCAAAATTACATAGCACTTCATCTTGCTTCTAATAAATACATTTACAGGTATCCTAGCTGATATTTTGAAGACCACTAGGAGGAACTGGTATCCAAATCCCATATGGAACTTCAAGTCTTTGCTTTCCTTTAAAAATTTGTGTCTGTGTAGTCAACTGCATAAATCAGTTGTCATATTCAACTCCAGGTTGCTGTCAAATTATTGTTCAGTAACTGCAAAGAATTCCACGTGCACATTTGTATGAACTTTAGTTATGGACATGTTTTACCAAGAAGCACAGCTGTGAGTGCAAATGTGAACATCCTGTCCTGACAATTCAGTCCTTATCTTGGACCTGCAATTTAGCCCCTCAAATAAAACCCATAGCAAACAAACAGAAAATAATTAAAAAGTGTTTCCTCAGAGTTCCCCTGGAGTAATATCCAGAATATACAGCTGGGTTTATTCCTGATGAAATCTTGAAACAAAACAAGAAAATCCCTTAGATGAACTCCCTGGGCCTGAGCAGATTTAGTTTAATTTGCCACGGTCTTTTGTGGAGCTTCTGTTCCCGGGAAAGCAGCAGGTCTTGATCTTGGCCTCTAACAGATGGCCCCAGCACTATGACAGTAATAGCATCTGACATGTGTTGTTCCAATGATCTCCCTAAACTCTCAGAGAAGTATGCAAGCGTTACATGCCATGTGCTGCTTCAGATTGCTATTTTGGCATGCTTTTGCTGGCATATGTTATGATGAACCATTCACAACATCTTACATTTCCATCATAAAATAAAAGGGAAATAAGAGAGTAGGTCCATAAACCCATCATTTAACCTTGTTCCCAAGGTAACCTTTCCTTTGCATAAGGATCAGCTCCACAGAAAGCAAAAGCCAAACTGCATTTTGAGGGATTAGCTGTATTGCAGGAAGTGGAGTCCTGGGGGTGGAAGAGACACAGATTGATGGAAATATTTATGGCCCAGCTCTTTAAGCTTTTCACACTGAAAGACAATCAGAATTTTCTACAACATGTATTAAATAGTGGCAATCTGCAATCTGAATGGCACCAAGTGATTAAGGAGCTGTGAGGAGGATAACTAGAGGGAGCTGAGTGCCCTGTCAAGATGTTTTCCTGCTAATTACAAGGGTAATGAACACGTCCCTTTACTCTGAGCAGCAGAACCTAGCTAAAGGAGAAACATCAAAGATTTTCACTGAGTGTAAGTCACTGAAATGTCTTAGCATCATAAACTACTCTTGATTGCTTTTTTCACAAATGAGCTGCTGCCAAATAGAGGACAGACGGCAACAGGGAAACCCATCTCATCTGCTTTCCTCCTCAATTTGCAGTTACACCCCTACCATTTTTCCCCTTAAAAGCTTATCTATCTCCTCATAAAATTATTTATTGTTATTGCTATGTGGGTTATTTATTCAGTCAATGAAGGACAGGCTCCAACAGCCCTCCCTCCCCTACCCCTCCAGGCCCTTACCTCTCCTTGACTTCAGCCAATGCTGCCTTTTCCTCTGTCTTGACTCAGCCTTGCTCAGCTCCATAGCCCCCCTCACAGTCCTGTGCCTTTTTAACCATCTTTTATCCAAAGAAGTAGGGACTCCTTTTAGTGCCTCTGAAAGAGTTCTTCAGTGAAAAGGTGTGAAAAAGCTACAGCACAGAGAGAGAGGAGGAAAAAAATCATGGGGTTTGGTTGTGTCTTAGGTTGCAATGGTATGTATTCTATCACCATCTTCATGGGATTTTGGGGCCGGGTGGGGCAGTGTTCCTGGCTCATCCCTGATGGCCGTGGGACATGTTTCCTAATGGTCCAGCCGTTAGAGTCAGGTGGGGCACTTTACTTTGCTCATCCCTAATGACTGCAGCTAATGGGCCATTGAGTCCCACTGATAAACTCCATCATCCCCTTGTGAGATGCCCCGCCCATGATGAGGAACCAATGTATCCCTATCTGCATATAAACTAGGATTTGAAACACCACAAGTCAGCTTTTCCACTGGATTCCCAGAGGAAGACCAGACCCTTCTGCACCACCACTGGACCTTCAGAGGAGAACTACACCTTTCACAGGATCACTGCTTCAACAGAATCACATCTATTACTCCCAGAGGACTGCAGCCACCTTCTAAGTGGACTACTACCAACACCCTGACCGACAGGGTGTCAGGTTGTATTCTGACTCTGTCAGTGTTTTTGTATTATTGCATTTTTCCCATTAAATTGTAGTTCTGACTTTGAGTCTCTCACTGATTTGCTTTCAAACTACCACATTTTTTTTGCGCCCAAACGCGGGGCCAGGCCCTGAGGAAAGTCAGAATTACAATTTTGTGTTCTAGAAGCCACCTATTCACCATGATACTCAACATACTTACATGTGTCCTGTACCTTGCTCTATATATATTTCCACAAACAGGGAACTACCTGCCCGTAGTAATGCTCCTGTGTAGGCCGGGGTACCGTATAAAAATTGCTTTATTGATTTATTATGTCTATTGCATGATAACCTCCAAGGCAATGAACACCATTCAGAATATATACTCAATTTTGTTTGCTTGTCCTAGTCTGGGCTGCTACATCTGGGGCCTCCTCAACAATCGCACCCAGCCCCTAGGGGAAAGAGTAGAGAATAGTTTCTTTCAGCCTTTCAGACCTGACACAACAGTTTTTGAAAATATTGAGTTCCCTTTGGATGTCAAAGATGGTATAATCTTGCTGTCAGTTCTGTTTTCTTTTCTCTCTATGACCTGCACCGTGTACACCATGCTTAGAGTCAGAACAATGCTCGATGCGGCACAGTATCCTCAGGATGAGGACAAGAAAAGCAGCAAAGCAACAGGCACCGTATCTAAACAAACTGTCATGGAGGAAAAAGAGACCGAAAGAACCAACAGCGTCTCCACACAAGCCATCACCAAGCCAGAACAGCCTAAGCCAGTAGCAGTTGCCCCCCTTCAAAAAAAGAAAACCAGGAGCAAATCAGCCCGCACAGTGACCGATGAGGAGGAGGCTGGACCTTCGCACCAAGCAGAAGAGACAGAGCCAGAGATCATCACTCGCTCTTTATCCCTGGGTGAGCTGCGTGACCTACGGAGGGAGTTCACCCGCCAGACAAATGAATCCATCCTGACCTGGCTTCTTCGCATCTGGGATGCTGCAGCCAATGACACCATTCTAGATGGAAGTGAGGCCAGGCAGCTTGGATCCCTGACCCAGGATGTGGTCATTGACCAGGGGATCGGGAAAACCCAAGAAACTCTCAGCCTCTGGCGGCGATTGCTGGCAAGGGTAAGGGACAGATACCTTTGTAAAGAAGACCTCCAGGTGCACCAAGGAAAATGGAGCACAATGGAACAAGGTATCCGATGCCTGAGAGAATTGGCCATGCTGGAGATCATTTTCTCAGAAGATGAGAGATTCCCTAAGAACCCAGATGATGTCCAATGCACGTCACAGATGTGGTTGAGATTTGCACGGCTTGGACCAGAGATATACTCCCGTTACCTAGCAACACTGCAATGGAGGGAAGGAGCGGACAAGGTGGGAGTACTGGTCAACAAACTAAGAATTTATGAGGACACTGTCACCGCCCCGTTACGCACCCATGTCTCATCTGTGGAAACAAAGCTGGCTGAGCACGTCCGGAGCTTGGAAGAGAAACTCAGAAAGGAGCTGAAGCAAGAAATTCACCACATCTCGCCAGAACCATCAAGAGTCTCTGCTATTAGGAGCAGACGTCCCCCAGCCAGAGAAAGAAGATACATTCTGCGTGGTAACCTCTGGTTTTTCCTTCAGGAGCATGGAGAAGACATGAGGAAGTGGGATAGAAAACCCACCTCTTCCTTAGCAGCCCAAGTACATGAACTGAAAAGAGGAACAACTACCACAATAAGCCCACCTAGAGTCAATGCCACTCCGGTCTCTTGTGGACAGAACTCTGGACAGTATAGGAATGATGATATGACCGATCCTCTTGAAGGGACCTCAAGAACATATTTACAGGAAGAGAGCAATGTGTACCATGATCAGGAATAGAGGGGCCCTGCCTCTAGCCAGGTAGAGGAAAGGGACGACCGGATCTATTGGACTGTGTGGATCCGATGGCCTAGCACGTCTGACCCACAAAGATATACGGCTTTGGTTGACACCGGCGCTCAATGTACCCTGATGCCATCAAGGTACGTGGGAACAGAATCTATTTCTATTTCTGGGGTGACAGGAGGATCCCAGCATCTGACTGTATTGGAAGCTGAAGTAAGTTTAACTGGGAATGAGTGGCAGAAACACCCCATCGTGACCGGCTGTCCTGGGTTAGGCCAGAGGGGTCAAAATCTAGGAAGTGATCTGTGCTGCAGGAATGCAGGAAGGAATACAACTTCCTTCCTGCGAGAGAGAGAGAGAGCCAATAATCAGGTAGTTTTAAGAATTGATAGGTAAGTAAACCAATTAAAAAGTTGGTCCGCCTTCAAGGAAAAAAACCATATATAAGCAGAGACTCTCTGACGCTCTTCCTCTTTGGACCTGCTGCTGCTGTGTAGAGAGGAGCAGCTCCTGCTTCTCTCGCTGGTGAGGCCCAAGCGCTTCCCACCCCCCCCCCCCTCCCCCCTCCTTCCAAAGGAGGGATGGGGGGGGGAAGGGAGGTTTTACGGCAGCCGTGCCGCTGCAGCCGGGCAGGCATGGGGGAGGAAACGGCTGGAATCTTCAGCAGATACAGCTCAGCCGGTGTGCCAGCTACACGAGAGGGAGAGCCAGCCCCTGCTCCAGGCCAGGCAAGGACCAGGCCGGACTCCATCCAGCTCGGGCCAGGCCCTGCCCTGTCACCCTGGGCCCAGATGGCCCTACCAGGCCGAGCCAGCTTGGCAGAGCCAAGCAAAGACTCTGAGAGCGTCTGGCATCCAGCTCGGACCTGTTCAAACAGCCCGGCAAAGAGCACGTGATCCTCACACTGCCGGAGAGAGAGAGAGACAGAGATTAACTCTCTCCATGCCTGGACTAAACTCACAGACATCCATCCTTCCTCGCAGAGAGAGGAACGAGTGAGGACATCTACATAGTGCAGCGCAGAGACTACAGTCAGTGAGGAAAGCAGAACTGATACTCACAAGGGGGTGCATGGGAAGTTGCTTCAAGAGTGAAGCTGAAAACTCTTTTGGAGAACCATGGTTGGGGACTGAGCTAATAAATTCTCTGTAATGTATGAAGATATAGTCCAAAGGGGGATGTGAAGTTCTTATTGCAGCCAATGAACTGAAATACCTAAGTACAGACAAGTAAGTGTTGAAAAAGTACAGCCTGATGAGAAACTAGAACCAAGAGAGAGGAGAGGCTGTGACCCAGAGCCCTGGTCCCGGGGAGAATGCTAGAGAACCTGAGTTGTCAGGAGAACCTGTGTTGCTAAGCACAGAAGAAAGGATTTTCTTTGTTGCTGCAATTGAACTAGGCATCCTTAAAACAGGTACCCTGTGGACTGTTCATAACCCACCCAAGTGGCTGTGGGAAGGCTACTGGTGTGGGAGAGATCCACCATTAAGCTGGACTTTACTCCGGGCGGCGGTTAATGGTGAGGCAGAAGACCCATAAAAACTGTATTTTTCTTACAAAAGATCCATGGTGTAAGCAAAAGAAACTTCTCTCCCTAAATGAACTGGAACAAGAGCTGTTTCTGAGGTGGTAAACTGACTGGAGGTCAAAGTGTTGTCTTTTGTATGTTGTCAGGGAGAATGAAATGGAGAGGTGGGGAAGGAGGGGTGGTCTGGGGAGTTTGTTCTGGTTTTTTCTTGAGTTTTTTTTTCTTTTTTCCCTTTGTCTTAGATATATTAATAAAACTTCTTTGTACTTTATAAAGTTTGAGCCTGCTTTGCCTACTCCTAATCCTTGTCTCACAACAAGCAATCAAGTAAATTTAAGTAAGTGTGCTAGCATTTAGCCACAAACCTGAATAGGCGAACTAAAACCACGACACCGGCCCAGAGGCCCCATGCATCCTGGGCATAGACTATCTTAGAAATGGGTATTTCAAAGACCCAAAAGGACATCGTTGGGCTTTCGGGATAGCCGCTGTAGAAACAGAAGACATCCAACAGCTAAATACCTTGCCTGGTCTCTCAGATGACCCCTCTGCCGTGGGACTGCTGGAAGTTGAAGAACAGCAGGTACCAATCGCCACGGCGACAGTGCACCGACGGCAGTACCGCACAGACAGAGACTCTATGGTTCCCATCCACGAGATGATTTGGAAACTGGAGAGCCAAGGGGTGGTCAGCAAAGCTCATTCACTCTTTAACAGCCCTATATGGCCAGTGAGTAAGTCCAGTGGAGAATGGAGACTGACAGTGGATTATCGTGGCCTGAATGAGGTCACAGCACCACTGAGTGCTGCTGTGCCAGACATGTTGGAACTTCAGTATGAACTGGAATCCAAGGCAGCAAAGTGGTACGCGACCATCGATATTGCCAATGCCTTTTTCTCCATTCCTCTGGCAGCAGAGTGCAGGCCTCAGTTTGCTTTCACCTGGAGGGGCGTGCAGTACACCTGGAACAGACTGCCCCAGGGGTGGAAGCACAGCCCCACCATCTGCCATGGACTGATCCAGGCTGCACTGGAAAAGGGTGAAGCTCCAGAACATCTGCAGTACATTGATGACATTATTGTATGGGGGAACACAGCAGAGGAAGTCTTTGAGAAAGGAAAGAAGATCATCCAGATTCTCCTAAGAGCTGGTTTTGCCATCAAGCGAAGTAAGGTTAAGGGACCCGCTCAAGAAATGCAGTTCTTAGGAGTCAAGTGGCAAGATGGATTTCGCCAGATCCCGACAGAAGTAGTCAACAAGATCACTGCTATGTCCCCACCTACAAACAAGAAGGAAACCCAGGCTTTTCTAGGAGCTGTCGGTTTTTGGAGAATGCATATCCCGGAATACAGCACAATTGTAAACCCTCTTTACCTTGTGACATGAAAAAGAAATGATTTCCAGTGGGGTCCTGAGCAACAACAAGCATTCGAACAAATTAAGCAGGAGATTGCCCACGTGGTAGCCCTTGGGCCAGTCAGAACAGGGCAGGATGTGAAAAATGTGCTCTACACTGCGGCCGGGGAGAATGGTCCATCCTGGAGCCTGTGGCAGAAGGGACCTGAAGAGACTCGAGGACGACCGCTCGGGTTCTGGAGTCAGGGATACAAAGGATCTGAGGCCAGCTATACCCCAAGCGAGAAAGAGATTCTTGCGGCTTATGAAGGGGTTTGAGCTGCCTCGGAAGTAATTGGCACCAAAGCACAGCTGCTTCTGGCACCCCGACTACCAGTGCTGGGTTGGATGTTCAAGGGAAGGGTTCCTTCTACACATCATGCCACCGACGCCACATGGAGCAAGTGGATTGCGCTGATCACACAGCGAGCCCGGATAGGAAACCCTAATCGCCCTGGGATTCTAGAAATTATAACAAACTGGCCTGAAGGTGAGACTTTTGGGTTATCTTCTGAAGAAGAGGAGGGGCAAGTGACACGTGCTGAGGAAGCCTCACCATATAACGAGCTACTGGAGAGCTAAAGACGATATGTCCTCTTCACTGATGGTTCCTGCCGAATTGTGGGCGCTAACCGGAAGTGGAAAGCTGCTGTATGGAGCCCCACACAACGAGTTGCACAAGCTACTGAGGGAGAAGGTGGATCGAGTCAGGTCACAGAGCTTAGAGCCGTCCAGCTGGCTTTGGATATTGCTGAGCGAGAGAAGTGGCCTCAGCTCTATCTCTACACTGACTCCTGGATGGTAGCTAATGCTTTGTGGGGATGGTTGGATCGCTGGAGAAAAGCCAACTGGCAGTGCAGAGAGAAACCCATCTGGGCCGCTGAGATTTGGCAGGACATCGCTACCCGTGTAGAGAGGCTGACTGTGAAGGTTCGACACGTGGATGCACATGTACCCAAGAGTCGGGCCAATCAAGAGCATCGTAACAATGAGCAGGTGGACCGAGCTGCCAAACTGAGAGTATCACAGGTGGATCTGGACTGGCAGCACAAGGGAGAATTATTTCTAGCTCGTTGGGCCCATGATGCCTCTGGTCATCAGGGACGAGATGCAACGTACCGATGGGCTCGTGACCGAGGAGTGGACTTGACCATGGACAGCATCTCACAGGTCATCCATGGCTGTGAGACCTGCGCTATGATCAAGCAGGCCAAGCGGGTGAAGCCTCTGTGGTACGGTGGACGATGGTCGAAGTATAGGTATGGGGAAGTCTGGCAAATTGACTACATCACCCTTTCCCAAACCCGCCAAGGCAGGCGCTACGTGCTGACCATGGTGGAAGCAACCACTGGATGGTTGGAGACCTATGCTGTGCCTCATGCTACCGCCCGAAACACCATCTTAGGCCTGGAAAAGCAAGTGTTGTGGAGACATGGCACCCCTGAGAGAATTGAGTCGGACAATGGGACCCATTTCAAGAATGGCCTTATAAACAGCTGGGCCAGAGAACATGGCATCGAGTGGATATATCATATCCCTTATCATGCACCAGCTGCCGGGAAAGGTGAACGGTGCAACGGACTGCTTAAGACCACCCTGAAGGCACTTGGCAGGGGGACCTTCAAAAATTGGGAAGTGAACTTAGCAAAGGCCACCTCGATGGTCAACACACGAGGCTCCATCAATCGAGCTGGTCCTGCCCAGTCTGAACCCTTGCACACAGTGGACGGAGATAAAGTCCCTGTGGTACACATGAGAGGTATTTTAGGAAAGACTGGATTAGTCCCACCTCAGACAAAGGCAAACCCATCCGCGGGGTTGTTTTTGCTCAAGGACCTGGTTACACTTGGTGGGTAATGCAGAAAGATGGGGAAACCCATTGTGTACCACAAGGAAACTTAATTTTAAGTGAGAACTGTGTGTAAAGTTTCATTGTATACGTATATATATGTAAAGTTTAAAGGGGGTATTGGTTTGGGTATCACATAGATGGTGATAGAATAAGGGGTGGATAATGTCTTAGGTTACAATGGTATGTATTCTATCACCATCTTCATGGGATGTTGGGGCCAAGTGGGGCAGTGTTCCTGGCTCATCCCTGATGGCCACGGGACATCATCTCTAATGGGCCAGCTGTTGGAGCCAGGTGGGGCACTTTACTTTGCTCATCCCTAATGACTGCAGCTAATGGCCATTGAGTCCCACTGATAAACTCCATCATCCCATTGTGAGATGCCCCACCCAGGATGAGGAACCAATGTATCCCTATCTGCATATAAACTAGGATTTGAAACACCACAAGTCAGCTTTTCCACTGGATTCCCAGAGGAAGACCAGACCCTTCTACACCACCACTGGACCTTCAGAGGAGAACTACACCTTTCACAGGATCACTGCTTCAACAGAACCACATCTATTACTCCCAGAGGACTGCAGCCACCTTCTAAGTGGACTACTACCAACACCCTGACCGACAGGGTGTCAGGTTGTATTCTGACTCTGTCAGTGTTTTTGTATTATTGCATTTTTCCCATTAAATTGTAGTTCTGATTTTGAGTCTCTCACCGATTTGCTTTCAAACTACCACAGGTTGTTAGCCTTAAAAGAAGAAAGACAAACATTTTGCAGCATAGGATTTTTCTCTGTCATGCATCCAGAACAAACGTACCAAAGCTGGAGCCACAAAGTTACAATATTCACACTTGAAGCATTAGAGAAAAGATGTTGCAGGAGTCGTAGCCCCTATAAGTGGCCACTATTATTATTCTGGGTATACACCAAGAGAACAGTTTAGAAAGAAATGGAAACTAAAAGCAAAGAGTCCCATTCAAGTGACGTAGAGAAGAGTGTCTGACTGCAGTGTACAGAAAACACTCAGCGAAAAGGTGCAGGAGAAACCAGAGAAGAGAGGGGAAGGGGAGGTTTTCTGTAGAAGAACCTGGCCTGGGAAGGAGCCACTGCAATGGAGACATGAGCAAACAAAGACTGCTCTTTGGATACAGTGAAGACAGAAGACTCTAGCCTCCAGGGAGCTGCTGGGGTGTCACTACCAACACCAACATCTCTGGTTAACAGCACTCAGGGTATTCACAATACTCACACCAGTCTCTGTGATGGTTCGAATTAGAGCAGCAGAAAGTGGGACAAGGCAAAAGGACAAGAGGCAACCAGCCCAGCTTGCAGGAAGGATGATCTCAGCTGGTGTTAGGGAAAAATTCCTACCTTTAACAGCAGTGGGGTATGTGAAGGGGCTGCTCTCAGGGAAGCTTGTGATGGGTGAGCTGATCAGAGCTCCAGCTCCTGTTTGTTCTGCTGTCACCAGAGGGGCTTAGTCCATCAGCCACATCCAGAGGATGGCTGATGCCTTCTTCCTTTCCATGGCACTGCTCTTCTTTCCTGTGCTTTCCTACCCTGCATGCCCCTCCAAACCTTCAGATAAAACACTCAGTAATACAAGTGGCACTGACATTGAGTGAAACCATTTGAGTGAGAGGTTAGTACTTCACTGAGATGAATGGTCTGGAAAGGTTCACCCCTTTCTGATAAGGCTGTCTGCAGACTCAAACTGACAACATTATGTTAGACTGTGGGAAGATTATCGTGACAAACAAAATGGTTAGAAATTCACTTGTTTTAACAGAAGCCTAGGTCTGGTGCCTGGTGATGCAGTCATCTCAGCCTTGTTAACTCGTTAAATAGCTGATGGACACATTGCAGTTAGAATAACATACAGAATTTTTTTTTTTAATCAGGGAAAGATAGTGTCCATGCTAATTAAAATTGCCACTGTACCTCTAGGAGGAATACTCACTCTAAACAGTGATAGTTAAGGTAAAGGAGAAGTAAAACTCAAGTAACTGTCCTAACACCAGACTTCACCTTGCTCCCTCCAGTTCTTAATGCACAGAGCCCAAGTTCAGAGCAGAGGTGGACTGTGCATTGGTGGCTGGGATCTCCAGCCCAGATAAGCAGAGCTAGGCTCTCTTCCTTTAGGCAGAAAACCTCCTATGCCTTTGGTCAGTTCTGCTTCCAGACAGCTACTGTATTTGGGAGGAGGAGGGAGACTTTCTCTGCCTGAGTTTAAAAAGGGAAGGATCACACATTCCTAATTTTGTGAAATTAGTACTCCTGGTTCCAATCAAGCTGTTCATGACTTTCAAGAGACTTACTAAGGGCAATGCCTGACTGGAAATCCCATTTGAACCTAAGCAATGCCATAGTCCTAATAATGGCACTTCTGGGTTTTTCCAGAGATTTAAGCATTGGAAAATGCCAGAGTCAAGCCTTGGGACCCTTAAGAAATTCAAACACCTTCAGGGTGTAAACAGGAAAGGAGGTGGCATTTTCCATGTGTTTTGACTTAGGTGTCTACACTTAACCTAAACTACACTTTTACACCCTTTGTTTTGACACTGATGCCTAAGTTCAGGAAAAGTCCTGCTAAAGAAACTGTTGCGTTCCCTGCTTCTTAATCCCGCTCCGATCCCGGCGGCAGAGCGCTAGCGTGACCCTGAAAAGCCGTTCGCATTCCGATCGGGAAGGCTTCACCGGGGAGCCGGCGGTGGGCTCCGCTAGTCTGCATCGGGCTGAGGTGTTGTTGCCCTCAGAGCACTGCAGGATAGCAAAGAACTACCCAAAGAAGGAGGACTCTTAGTATGAGGGTTCGGCAGGTTTATTACCCCCAAGGGAGCTCAGGGACTAAGAGCCTCGAATAGCTCATGACATGGGTATTTAAGGGAGCGATAACATCCAATAAACTGAGGGTGCAGGGGCAATACAAGGGAGGGTCCAGGGTGCATAGTCGAATGAGGTTTAGGGGGGGAGGGGGGAAGAGAGAACAACGAATGAACAACCAGGTAACAGGGAATGTTCCAGAGCTGGGACACATAACAGACAAATCAAGGAACCAATAGCGGGAACTTGGGGTTCGTGGCTTGGTGGTCTAAACCATTGTCTCTGGCAGCTCTGGGGGGAAATTCTCTGTCTGTGGAACATGCCACCAGAAGTCTTAATCCTTCCTGGTTCAGAACCACCACTACAAGAAACAGCTGTTCTCCTACCAATGGGCTGCCACTTTAACTCCTACGTGAACAGAAAACTGACGCCTGACGTCAGTGCTGGTGATATTAAGGTTGACAGTGTGTGCTTCCCTTTTCCATAATGACATTGGAACTTCAGTGCCTCATGACAGCAATGAACAGGTAAAATTAGGCTGGTGGAAGATGAAAAATTATTGGTAGAAGCAATCAAGAAACATTATAAACAATCTTTGAATAGAAGAAACATTACTTTGGTTTGCAACTGAAAGGCCTGGTTAGCTGCTCAGCCAGCACCTGACAATTATGTAGCTGCATTACCTAGCATGGGGTCTCTCAACTCCAGCTGGTCAGGAGCTTTCAAAACTACTGTCTATTACACCCATTATCTCCTGATTATTCTATTTACAAGATGCTCTCTCCAGGGGCCCCCTGGACAAGCTGCTGCAGAACCACTGAATGCAGCAGTTGTACTGGGAAGGCTCCTACTGTAAGCATATGCCTTGGGCACTCAAGAATCTGCACTGGCAAGCTGTTAGTTTTCACCTATAATTACCAAAATGGCTTGGGACCTGCCTGTCTGTAAGACACTACTCTCCCCAGATGATCAGGCTGTCACAGTGGCACTCAGAGGATGAGCTCAAGCTGTCGCCTTAGCAATTTAAGAAAGGGCAGGACCTGCTTGCAATGATTTTGCTGAAAAGGGCTGCAAGCTTTGATATATTTTCCCTTAGCTTGAATGGAAAGGTAAAATTCTCTGGAATTTCTTGACTTTTACAAATACCCCATAAAATCTAACAAAGCTTTTATAGCAAAGTGGAAAAGAGTAGCAGTGGTAAAGAGGAGGCATGCAAACAGTATCTGTGAGTTGAGCAGATTATTGTTCATCTACATTTCTCTACTCAGTACCTAGTCTGTAAATAAAAAGAACACCACCGGATTATGCACCCAAATTGGTGAAATTGATGACCTGAATCTTTTTGTAGAGAATTTGAGGGAGAGTAGGTAAGGAAGGAAAAACAGAGCATTAACAGAAATAAATCCAGTTAATGGTAAGACTTGCTCTGGGAAAGAGATTTTACATTTAAGATTGGGGCACAAGAGCCCTCCACATTTTCATTAACAAAAGAACTCATCACCTACTATTTCCAAACAATCTGCCCACAGCATAGAGATCAAACACTCAAACTATCAACACAATGAGAAAAAAATTTTGCTTGAGCTTAATTTGGTTCAATTTTTTTCCTTTGTAAATCACCACACAGCCTGATATTCGTTTTGCCTACAGCTCTGTACCTAATTTACATTCACATGCCAATATACCTGCTATAAAATTTGCTCACACCATTTCCTTGTAGACCCCAAGAGCTGAGCACAGAAAATTAATGTTGGTAGTTTGATGCCTTGAGAAGGAGAATTAAAAACTGTTCTCCTGGCATCAAATTAACCCCAGTTTGTTTGAATGTAAAGTATGTAGCAAGGGGTGTGTCCCTTGATCCTTATCAGATGGGTGAAATATGCCCACATGTACAGAGATTGAGATCGGCATGAATTTACATAAACCAATAGGGCCCTGTGTGGAAGTGTGGGCTGTGTGAGGGAATATAAGCACACACACACTGCCCACGGGCAGTTGCTATTCAGTAGGAACAGTCACATTTCTGCCGTGTGATCCATGAGCATCAGAGTAACTGGCTGTGGTTTGGAACAGACTGACTTTGGAACAGACTTTTGAAATTTGCTGAAGTCTAGATAATGGGGTCAAAGAGACTGAGGATATGAATTTACTGATTTCAGATAATAATTTTTTCATCAATAAAGCCATATCCTTGCTGTATGTCCTGCTTCACCACCTCCAGAAGTTCAGGAGAATGAGGTTACATCTGTGGTTTTCTGGAAGCTCTGCTAATCCAAGAGATTTGAACACTCTCAGAGCAGGACAAAGTGACCTGGCCTTTGGGCTTTGGCACACAAAGCACTAAGAAAATTCTTTTGATCTTTTTCCACAGTGGGAGAATCTTCACAGGATTTCCTTGCTGAGCTGAGGGGACTGTTAGACTCTTAACTCAAAGCTGCAGCTCAGTCTCAGGAATAAACCAGCACCAACTCTATAAACTTAATGAGCTCTAACTTGCTGTTTTCTTCTGCAAAATTTTATTGCTCCACACAAAACTTTGTTAAAAAAAATAATTTAAGTTTTCTTCCATCCACATGATAAGGAGGAGAGAAGAAGCATGTCCTGGTGCCACCTTGTGCTATGGCCTCTCCTTCCCCCTCCTGCCCGAGCAGACCAGACAGGGAGCAGGAACTAAAAGGCCACCCACCCTTTCTGCAGGTATGGCTGTATTTGATGGTTTCACAGTAACAAGATACAGCCTCCTCACACCTCCACACATGCATCATCCCTATTCTTTCAGGAAAATATTTTCCTCTGAGGATTCCCACAGGGAGAGCTCCCTGCACACAACCCAAGGACATGAACCACTCTCTGTCACCAGTGGTTCCCTCAGGTTAATCACCTCCTTTAACATAGCAGCTCTATGATTTTCAGGATTATATAAACAATGCCTCTCTCCTTATCAATTGAAGTTCCAATCTAGCCTCTCATGACCGTACATTCTGAGCTGTAATTATAACACTATTAATGGTTATCCCTCCTCAGTGAAGTAATCTTGACTACACCAGTTAATCAATACTTAGACAAATGGACTGAGCCTTTTCTCTGGGCTAGGATAGTAATTGTAATTATGACGTGATCAGATGGCAAAGTATGGTTACTAACACTTGCATCTGACAGAGGAGTGAAGTTTTAAATATCTGTCTGTGGACTCTGGTTTCACAGAGACAGCATTTCTTTAAGTCTAGTTAACCACTTGTCAGAAACCATAAGCTTTAGCTAATCAGTTACCATCCTTCTGAGGAATGACAAGTGAGAGCCTTGTGGGCTGGCTCTTGAGATTCCTTGTTGGCACCACCATCCATCTGTCCAAGAGCACTGAGCAGAAGGCATCGCATTTGCAGGTAAGTCACAGGGCATCAAAGGGAAAAGCATCAGAAGGCAGAGTGGAGACAGACCAAAGAAAACAGTAGTTTACTACAAGTCCTGAACACTTTGAGGCATCTGTTAGTCAGTATGGGTTAGTTACATTATGTTTGCTCTGTTTTCTGTGTGAGAACCACACATGCAGCTTCTCAGAACCTTGTGCAGCAATTGAGACATAGGAGACCATGGAAAAATGTGCTCGGAAAATAATCTGGCCTCTTTTTATTTTACATGTACATACATACACACACACTGAAAAAATGTATTGCCCAGCTAAGGAGACACACATAAGATTAATTAGGGCAAATAGCAATTTAAACACAGAAGAGAAAAAGGGCAGTGAAATATCAACTTGCTTGTTTGTTTTAGTCTCCTAAGAAGACCAAAATAGGTTAGTTTTTGTTCAGGGTTTTACGTGTCCCAGGACTGTGAAATGTCCAACAATAAAGCACTTAGGCAAATGTGTGAAAGTAGATGTACTGATATCTTACCAATCAACATTTTCAGGAATTTGTAAGAAAGAAAGGCCCTTTCTGCAGTACCAAAGATGAAGCCATCTTTTGAAAAGGAAGCACAAGTCACCTTTCACCATGCTCCAGGCAACTGAAAATAAGGTTGCTAGAGGGAATCACAGGAAACGAGTGCTGTCTACACCAGCTTCTGAGGTGAGAGTGCCAAGGAGGCTGGAAGTGGAGCAGTCACTCTCTTGAACTTGCTGATGCTGAAAAGGGAGGTTTTCTGTTTGCACCAGTTGCTTACCAAGAGAGGGGAAACATTTTTTTTCCCAGTTTGTGATTTCTGTCCTTCATACCATGCCCAGTAGAAAGCCGAAACTCAGAAATTTAAGGGAATACAGAGAAATCTGCTGTAGCTCTTAAGTCACAGCAATGGTTTTGTGCAAATCCTGCCCAGACAGCTTCAGAGCCATCATAATATATGCTTCTTAGCTCAAAGAGTTACTGCCAAGAACTACCACAGATTTCTTTGGGCAGATTTCTCCTGCTCCTCCAGATACGTGATTTATTTCAGAGCTAACAAAATGGCTGATTTCACTTAAATTCAGACAGTTGCCAAAGTTTGCCTGGAACTTGATAAAGTTAGAAAGATACAGAGTGAGAGACAAACAACTGAATGGAGGCACGATGTTACATTTGCAGGAACTGTACCCAGGACTAACTTTACAGAGGAAAGCACTCACAGGTTAGGTTCCTTTTCACCCTGTAGTAAACACCTCATTTAAATATGTCCCTGTTGCCCCATAGTCACTCCTATAATTCAAGGAGAGTGCTGCGTTTCTCTGTTTTACAGGGAGCAGATTAATTGTACCGCTGCAAATCTCATCCATGAAGCCAGCACTGCTGGCTTGCCCAGCAAACCCAGGCCCAGAGCAGTGCTTCCAGAAAGGGCAGCAGCAAACTCACACAGAGACTCAGCACACATTTAACCCAGCACCTCTCTCCCCTCTCCCCCAGTGTGTTGCCCTGACTTTTGCAGTGTGCTGTGTTTATACTTTGTAGTAAAAGTTCTCATAGATTTTGTGTAAACATAGTCCATGTTTATGTAACCGGCCAAAGATTGTTTTGTAATCTTGGTATTGTTTTTCATTCCTTTTCCTAAGGCGGAGAAGGTGGATGGACTGTGTTCCTAACCTATGGAATTGGAGAGGTGGTAACCTCATTGTCCAATCCATGATTGTCTATGTAAAGATATATAAATGAAAGAATAAAGAGAGGCTGGGCTCTTCTCTCTGGCCCGGCCTTGGTGGCTCTGACCTGCTGAGAGTTGCCTGATTCCTTCGTGTCCGACCATGAGACATCTTGTGGCCCGTAGAGGGAATTGCGACAAATCTCAGGTAAACTCAGGTAAAAAAAAAAATTTAAAATTAATTATGGGAGTTTCTCAGAGGCCCTCAAACGACGCTTTGGCATTGGAAGTTCTTGACATATTCTTAGAAAGCGAGAATGTGAATCTATGCAGGTCAAATTTAGAACAATTATATTTTTGGAGCAAAGAAATGGGTTTTTTCCCTGATGATTGCAACGTCCTGTCTAAATCAATGTGGACACTTGTCAGGAGAGCATTGAGAAGTGTGCTATTCGAAACATATAGTCAAACGATGGCTAAGTTACTAGTATCTTGGAGACACGTGAATTCTGTTATCCAAAGCCAAGAAAGTTTGTCAGGCAGTATTAACCCTGCCAGCTTGCTCGGAGAATACTCCAAGCTGTATGAGGGAGTGGGGGAAGGAGAGCTTGGCTCGGAGTCAGCATCTGAGCCCAACTTCCTGGCCCAGACAGTGAAGGCAGGGGGTGGCTCCCTCCCGGGGAGCACTCGACTTGATAGCCCCCCGATCTCAGAGGAACGATCAGCTTCGGAAAGTCCCAGGGAGCCGGTGTGGACGGGTCCTCCCCTGTCCGGCTCCGGGAAGCTGTCGTGGACGGGTCCGTCGCCCCCCGCGTGCGGAGGGGGAGGCGGGGAGGCAAAAAATGCCTGCTCCCTGCGCCTTCCCGGTGCTGGGCGAAAAGGGGGGGGGGGTGGAAAGGCAGTGCTGTGGTAACAGCGGAATGTCCTAATTGTGGCGTTTTTGTTATTTACCCCCCTGGCGCTGCAGGGACGAGAGAAGCGCCACGATCCCCAGCCTGCCCGGCGTCTGTGGTGGCGGCGCCTGCCGCCGCAGCCCACGACTGCCCAAATGACCCTCAGTGGTCTGGGTTGTAGGCTTTTCCTGTTGTCCTCGGTGCTGGTCAAAATAGATACGAGAGTTTATCATGGAAATCCTTGATGGAAGTTAGGCAGCAGGTTGGAAAATATGGGCTAGGCTCCAAAGAAGTCATGCAGCTCATAGAGTTTTTCATGGTGCTTTGCTAGTGCCAGCTGATGTCAGGATTTTGGCTCGTGTTCTCTTTCAGCCTGTGGAATATGATATCTTTGAATCAAAGTGGCATCAGATTGCAGCTAGGACAGTAGCATACAATGCTACATTGGACCAGCAGGATCCCAGACGTGGGGTTGGACTGGATCTCCTGATGGGACTTGGTAATTTTCAGGATCCTAAGAAACAGGTTGCCATGAATCGTGCTCTGCTGGACCAATGCCGAGACACAGGCGTGGCAGCATTGATTCAAACCATTGAGATGGCTGCTCCTGCAGAGCAGTTTGTAGATGTGACACAGAAGAATGATGAGTCCTTCTTGCAGTTTGCAAACAGACTCACTGCTTCTGTTGAGAGGCAGGTGGAGAACCCAAATGCAAGAAAGCTGTTAATTAAGCAACTTGCAAGGACTCATTGTTCTCGTGAGTGTCATACCCTTATTGAAGCACTCCCTTGGTGATCCTTCTATAATGCAGATGGCTGAAGCCTGTAAAAATGTAGGCACTGCCAGTCGTAAAGTGGTTGCCATGGCTGCTGCCCCGCGGCCAGCCTGGACAGGGCCGCAGGGAGGGCAGTGGAAGCAGGTGAGTGCTCAAGGCAGGAGGAAACCAAGAAAGAAGGTGCAGAAAGGCAGGACTGTCTTGTTTCTCTGTCCAAAGTGTGGAAAACCGAACCACACTGCAATGGACTGCAAGGCTGCAGTTTCTGGTAAGGGTCAATCTTCATCGAGCTCGGGAAATGGGTGGTGGAGCACGCAGGGGAGACGTGCTCAGACACAAATGTCTCTCCAAACCCCGGAGCCGATGGAGGTCTGCTGGGCCGCCTCGCAGCCAGCATCAGCGGCTCAGCAGGGGTGGATGTCTGCACAGCAGCAACAGTTGTCTTAGACTCTTGCGCAGTGCACAAGGTTCCTTTAGATGCTTTTGGTCCCTTGGGCGGTGGCATGAGTGCTTTCCTCATGGGGAGATCTAGCGCCACCATTCAGGGTATCATTGTGCATCTGGGACTCATTGATGCGGATTATACAGGACGCATCTTTGCCATGGTCTCCACACCCACCCCCCCAGTCACAATTCCTGAAAAGACACAAATTGCTCAACTTGTCCCTTTTAAGTCTTCTGTTCACAGGACAGAATCAAGGCCATGAGCAGATGGCTGCTTTGGTTCCACTGGACCACCTCAGGTTCACTGGACTGCTGTCATGACCGAACAACGTCCTGAGATGCGGTGCACCCTGTCCATTCCTGATGCTACGCCGCCAGAGATCTCTCTCTGCGGGCTTCTTGACAGCGGTGCGGACGTCACGATTCTCTCTCTAGCTGCTTGGCCTCCACAGTGGCCGTTGGACCCAGTGGGGGCATCTGTTGCGGGATTGGGAGGGACGAAGCGCTGCTACATGAGCCAGAAGCCTGTGGTGATAACAAACTCAGGGGGACAGATGGCCATGATTAGGCCTCACGTTACTGAAACTGCTCTTAACCTCTGGGGGAGGGATGTCATGGCTGCATGGGGGGTGCGCATTGGGACGGATTTTTACTAGGGGCCGCTGTGTTGAAGGGCGCAGGGTGTCCTACGCCTCCTATACGGTGGCTGTTGGACAAACCAATCTGTCAAGAACAGTGGCCCCTCCCTAAAGATAAACTGGAAGCCCTTCACAAGTTGGTTCAGTAGCAATTGGACCAGGGTCATCTGGAGCCTTCTACCAGTCCCTGGAACACTCCTGTCTTCTGCATCAAAAAGAAGTCTGGGAAATGGAGGTTATTACAAGACCTGTGGAAGGTTAATGCCGTGATGGAGGGCATGGGGACGCTGAAGGCTGGAATGCTGTCGCCCACCATGCTTCCAGCAGATTGGCCGATCCTCATAATGGATCTGAAGGATTGTTTCTTTTCAATTCCTTTGCATCCTGATGACAGGCCGAAATTTGCTTTCACGGTGCCAGCAATTAACAATGCTGGTCCTGCACAGAGATATCAATGGAGAAATCTTCCGCAGGGGATGCGTAATTTGCCGGTCCTAGCCCAAATGTATGTGGCCAGAGCCTTATCTGGAGTTCGCAGGCAGTTTCCTGATGCTCAGATTTATCATTATATGGATGACATATTGGTGGCTGCGTCCACCCAGGATGAGCTGCTGAGGATCCAACCTTGCTCGATGCTCTGCATTCGCATGGGCTGCAGGTGGCTCCAGAAAAGGTTCAGCAACAACCTCCTTGGAAATATTTGGGGGTCAAAATTCTGGAACGTACTGTTCAACACCAAGAGGTGCAATTTGTGCATTCAGTGAAGACACTGAATGATGCCCAGAAATTGGTGGGTGTTGTCGCTTGCTTGCGTCCGTATTTGGGACTGACCATGGCGCAATTGTCTCCTTTGTTTGATTTGTTGAAGGGAGACCCTGATTTGAAGTCGCCTCACACATTGACCCCTGAGGCACCTCAGGTGCTGGAGGAGGTGCAGCAAGCTGTTTCTGCTCGACAGGTTTATCGTATTGATCCCTCCATTGATGTCACTGTGTTCATCACCACTCCAGATTTGCATGCCACAGGTATCATTGGCCAATGGAGTGACAAATGGTCTGATTCTTTGCATGTCCTGGAATGGGTCTTTTTGCCCCATCAGCCGCAGAAGACGGCAACTGCATTGTTTGAGCTGATTGCTCGCTTCATAGTCAAATGCCGACAACGGTGTTTGCAATTGATGGGTGCAGATCCCGCAAAAATTGTACTACCGGTACAGCAGGAAGATTTTGACTGGAGCTTCAAAAACAGTGTTTCGCTGCAAAGTGCTCTAGAAAATTTTTCAGGGCAGATCACGTATCATCTGCCCAGCCACCAGTTGTTAGAAGTGGCAAAACTCACAGAGATTTCTCTGAGACCCAAACACAGTCAGGAGCCAGTGCAAGGACCCACAGTCTTTACTGACGGTTCGGGCAGAACCGGGAAGGCCATTGTTACTTGGAGGGATGGATCTGAGTGGCAGGTTCTGGAAGGCCATGAGGTTGGATCAGCCCAATTGGTTGAATTGAGGGCTGCTCTTATGGCATTTCAAAGGTTTCCCCAGCAACCTTTCAATATGGTCACGGATTCCGCCTATGTGACTGACATAGTGAAGTGGTTGAGTTATTCCATTTTGAAGAAGGTCGGCAATGCTGATCTGTTTCATTTGCTGAAGGCCCTGTGGTGTGTCATTCAGGAACGGGTTCACCCCTACTATGTTCTGCATGTAAGGAGTCATACCAATTTTCCAGGGTTCATAGCGGAAGGTAATGCGAGGACTGACAAATTGGCTAACCCGGCATGGGTAGCACCTCAGCCTGATACACTCGCACAGGCCAAAGCATCGCATGGGTTTTTCCATCAGAACGCACATACGCTGCAGAAGCAGTTTCAGTTGATGCCAACTGAGGCCCGTGACATTGTCGAGTCGTGCGACCACTCTCACGCACTGCCTGCACCTTTGCCGGCGGGGATAAACCCCAGGGGCCTTAGGGCCTTGGAGGTTTGGCAGACTGACGTAACCCAAGTTGCTGAATTTGGCCGGCTCAAGTATGTGCATGTCATGGTGGACACCTTCTCCTCTGCCATGTGGGCTTCCGCTCACACTGGAGAGAAGGGCAGCAATGTCATTGCCCACTGGAGGCAGGCCTTTGCCGTTCTAGGCATACCTTCCACTGTGAAGACCAACAATGGTCCTGCTTACGTCTCGAAAGAGGTGAGACAGTTCCTGCAGTTCTGGGGTGTGTCACACAAGTTTGGTATTCCTCATTCTCCGACTGGTCAAGCTATTGTAGAGCGTGCTCATGGTACTCTGAAGCAGGTGCTTCAAAAACAAAAACGGGGAATGCAGGGTGAAACACCGCACAGTCGGTTGGCAAAAGCTTTGTACACCATCAATCACCTTGCGGTACCACAGAACTCCAATAATCCTGTCATTTTGAACCACCACCTCTCGTTACAGGCTTCGGACGAGGCACAGCAGCCTTGAGCAAAGGTTCGGGTGAGAAATTTAGTCACCAAACAGTGGGAAGGTCCCTACGACCTTATTGCTTCAGGGCGCGGGTATGCTTGTATATCCACAGATACTGGGGTGTGCTGGGTACCTGCAAGGTGTGTCCGTCCTGACCTGTGACCGCAGAGGCAAAATCCGGTCGACAGGCAGGGTAGAAAGCGTGACTAGAATGAAAGTGTCCAAGTGGGTGGAACATCGAGTGATGACTCAGATGCAGATTATGTGAGTGATCACTCCGATGATTCCTCCTCAAGCAGAGGATGAACATTGTTCGTTTTGCTTTTTTTTCTTTTTTTAAGGAAAAAGGGTGAGATGTCGCCCTGACTTTTGCAGTGTGCTGTGTTTATACTTTGTAGTAAAAGTTCTCATAGATTTTGTGTAAACATAGTCCATGTTTATGTAACCGGCCAAAGATTGTTTTGTAATCTTGGTATTGTTTTTCATTCCTTTTCCTAAGGCGGAGAAGGTGGATGGACTGTGTTCCTAACCTATGGAATTGGAGAGGTGGTAACCTCATTGTCCAATCCATGATTGTCTATGTAAAGATATATAAATGAAAGAATAAAGAGAGGCTGGGCTCTTCTCTCTGGCCCGGCCTTGGTGGCTCTGACCTGCTGAGAGTTGCCTGATTCTTTCGTGTCCGACTGTGCGACACCAGTGTCATTGAGGGAGCCCTGGAACTGAGGATACTCCTCTTGTGCACGGACTCTAGTACTCATAGCTTAGGACTTGCAAGGAATTTTTAAGGATTTATAAGGATTTTTTTAAGAGGATTTTTTTTCCTTAATAGGCTAGGATTAGGTACCTCTTCTGCTATTGGCAATCCTAAATTCCTCTCCCCTACCAGAGTCATGCAGGACTCTCTGTCCCTTTTCGGTTATACCCAAAAAGCAGATACTTTCTCCCTGTTATGCAGAGTTCCCTCCCGAGTCTCCATGAACAATGAGCAAAATGGCACTATGAAATTCCTGCTCCTTAGGGGCTCTGAAGCCACTGATGGATGCCATTCCCAACAAAGGCAGGTGCCCACTGCTGCCCACCCTACCTCCTCAGCCAGATCCCAGACTTCAGGACCCTCGTAGACTGCTGCTGCTGTCATCAATTTAAGTGGCTCTCAGACTAACAGCATTTTTAGCATCAACTTTATACTCATATTTTATTCTAAGCAAATGCCACAGACTCAGGTTCTTCCATGAAGTGACAGTCTCGTCACCATCTGGCAGAAGGGGCTGCAACAGGTAATTGCTGCTACTGACTTCTAATTTTTTTCTATTTTACCTATGCAATTTGAAATAAGACTCCTAAATCTTCAGATGTTCATCTTGTAATCCTTATTAGGAGCTTTCATATCCATTTTTATAGTCATTATCTTTTTTCACCAACATATTGATGCTCACTGAATTTTAAAAGCTCTACTGAATTTGTACTTTGGGACTCCTAAAACATAGTTGTCCAGAATCTCCTTCCAAATAGCCTTGATAAACACTGATATATCAGAAATAATCAAACTTAACAAGTAACTAATTATGCTCTTCTGGGAGGCTTTTCCATTCAAACACACTGATCCCACAAGCAAGAGATGTGTGCAGTCAAGGCTGGCTCACAAACATTTCAAGATTAAAAACTGAAACTCCTCATAGTCCAAGTGATTTCTATTCTCAATAAAACTGGGGTTAAAGGCAGAAAAATGTCATCTTGTCTTGTAAAGCAGCTTAGCACATTTACTAAATGCCTCTGGGAGAAGCATCCCTTTTTCACCAGTTTTATGTGACCAATTCAGCTGTAACAGTTCTGGCTACTTTACTATCGACAATTTGACAAGTGGACTCAAACAAGAAATGTTTTGTGATTTCCTTTCACAAACCTGGATGGGGGAAACATTAAATAGAAATTGAAAACTGAGTTCCATTGGCATTTTTCTTTTGGACCTATTTTCCCTGGGAATTTATTTTTAGAGGAACGTTGCAATAGACCACAGGAAAGATAACATTTGCTTCATTTCCCTTCCCTCCAGCCTCAAACATTCAGGATTTATACAGTTACTTTTATTCTTTTCAGATCCTGCAGCCTTGCCTACTTATAAAATGTAAGTAGACAGATAATTGTACTATTTCACTAGTAAACAGGGAGCTGAACATGAAACTGAACTCAGAATTGGAAACCCTGTCAAAGTGTTGGTGAATCATTGTATGAAATTGTTCACTTTCTGTTCAGTCCATTAGCTACAAGGATGGGAAGAATTGCTCTCACAACACATAATGCTGCAATTTCTTATATTCACTTGGCACTTCCCCTTTCCCTTCTGCAAATCAGAGGCATTACATTTGAGGTTTAATTCACTGCCTCTAACCATGTTTTCATTCCTGACTTTGACAGACCAAGCTATTGCTCAGTGAAAATGCACCAGCTTTTATACAGCATTCATGAGTACAGTGCTCTTCCTCCTCACTGGAAATAAGGTAATGGCAAGAAAACAGAGAATTAAATAGAGGCCCCTGTGCCTGTCCAGCTGTAAACAGACCGCCTTTTGTTTCTCCTGAGCTTTTTGAGAGATGATGTAACAAAACTGAATCCACATGAACCCCACATCATCTGTATGCCAGATTTTGTGATGACATTGTGATGAGAAAATCAATACTTGCCTATAGGTATCACACAGCTGCCCATGCCCTTTCCTTATAAGTCTGCGGGCACTACTGACTTTTTTAACAGTCCCAAGTGTTAGGCTTCCTAAGCAATTGCTTATTTAAAGCAATTCTGCCTCTGAAATGGGGCAAGGAAGATTGTATTGGCACCACTGAGCACCCTGAATGCCCTGGAGGGTTTCACTCCAGCAGTGAGGCTGGGCTCACCATCTCAGACAGAGCTGTGCACTACCACACTGTACTCACTGTGCTCCCCACAGACCTGCACAAGGCTACCCACCACTGCACAGCAATGTTCCACCAGGAAAACACCCTGGGTGGGCACAGCAGGGACAGCTCATGCAGCCCTTCAGACCCACTGTGTGCTACTACTGGCCTCAGAGAAGAGAGGGGCTACAGACAAGAATGGACAGATGAGAACGATGCCCTACAGAACTTCTGCCCAAGGACTGCAGTGGGAGGGAGGCATGGATGGATGCTGCTGGTGAATCTCTATTTTTTTTATTTTTAAAAGCATCAGCCAGGTATGAGATGACTTGAAAAGGAGAGCTGTGGAATAAAATCCTTGGCACTTCCCAGCCTCTCTCTACTACCTTCCCTGTACATATGACAGCATGTATTAAGTGATCCCACTACAGAGACACCCACAGACAAAGCCTGAGGAGTTACTCTGCACAAGCAAGTCACAGAAGACAAACAGTGGCCTTCTGAGGCCTCAGGAGCAGCTCAGAGCAGAAACTCTTCCCTGAGATTCAGACAGCTTTGTAACTTCTGCCCCTGTCAATTAGCACAAGCCAAGTCTTCCCTTGGATGTATGAACTGTGCTGACCAGCACTGGGAGGGAGCAGTGAATGAGATCTCAGAAAAGAGCAGACCCTGTTGCCTCTTCACCTTCTGCACACTGCATTTTTATTCTGGAGATGACATTTTCTTTTTAAAAATGTCTGCAAATGAAGTAAGGAACAGGCTTTGCATACTTGACTTACAGCTCTAGCTCCTGTCCCAGCAGACATGGATCTGTCTCAGAAAACAGTGGCTGGATTGAGATCTGCAGGTAAAATGTAGCCTTTCAGTCCAGCAAGTATGAAATCTATTTTGAGCTACTTCCAATTGAACTGACAGGCATTGGCACTTAAACGTCTCTTGGAACATGTGCTGGCTTTTCAGCAGTTGAGATTTTGACTCCCTGGTTCCCATCTGATGAGAGACATTTGCTTTTTCATAACTCCACCTTCAAGTGATCTAGCAGGGGTAATCATTAAAAGGGAACTCAACCAAATAGATCCTTCTGAGAAATTCTGCTAGAGTGGCAAATCCACTGTGTGTATAACCTTAAACTCATTTACCATTAACTGACCTTATTCTCATCTCTGAGGTTTGTAATTCACTGCAAGGAGGGTAGTGAGGGAAGGTAGCATTAGTTGTACTCATCAATTGTAAAGCCCTGGGAAATGGCAGCATCGCATCTTCAGCCTTACTCTACCTTCATGTAAAGTAGCAAGACTGGGCAGGGAGTTTGGTGGCAACTAGAAAAGCTCAAGGCAGAAAATACTAAGAGCATCAACCATAAGCTTAATTAGCATATCTCTTTATAATTCTTATCAAAAATAAAATAGTACCATATTCCAAAAGGTTTTATAGGAAATAAAAGTGTTTTTATTTGTGTCATGCTGGTCTCAAATCACCCACATTTTCTGCTGCGGGAAAACAGGGATGTTTGGCTCTAGAGTGCTTTGTTGCTGCTCTGTTATCAGGATTGTATTCACGCTGGAGCTCACACAGAATTCAGTGATGTAGTTGTATTTGGGTTGTGTTTCAGGTCATGTGCCAGTTTAACATGGACTGAAATCTACCTCCTGCTGCTTCACAAACTCAACTCTTTACCTCCAAAGACGGAGTGTGGCAATGGCAGCTTCTTCTCAATTATTTTTTTCTGGGCATTTGAGATTTCTGACTACATTTGAAAAACGTCCACCAGAATATCCATCACCCACCTGCATCTTAAAGTATGGGACTATATAATCCATTTCACACTTATTCCACATGAATAGTCCCCTCTGGGCCAAATTCTGAGTAGATGCCAGCTCTTATTTTCAGTCTTACCTTAACATCTCAGCTGTTGGCAAAGAAATATGAATTCTTACTCTAAGGTGTTGGAGGGCCTTTTTAAACTAAATGTAGTTGTTCTGAATAGACATCACTAAATTCTGATTATTTTGTGTCTACTTACCTTTTCTCGAGAACCACATAGAAAATTTAACAACAGAAGTTACATGGAACATTTCAATTGAGGAGAACATTGTTTAGCCTTCAAGCTCAGTTAAGTTACAGGAAATTACCAAGAAGAATGTCAAGGACATCTCTACAGCCTTTGGTATGACAACTAGAGGTACTCATTTCTAATAACTTATTTCCTGAGATATATATTTTTAATAACCAATAATTTCTAGTATAACCAGAACTTTTCTCTTAGAGTCCTGTCTCAAACACACTTTGAAGCCCAGAAGAGGAATCTGTCATTGTTGTTAAGCTCTTCATTGAGAAGGCAAGATTCTTCTGTAAACATCCCAGAGCTGGAGTGTCTGATACCACAGAGCATAGTGTAGTGGTTTCAGTTTGCCTATTCAGGTTTGTGGCTAAATGCCAGCACACTTACCTAAATTTACTTGATTGCTTGTTGTGAGATAAGGATTAGGAGTAGGCAAAGCAGGCTCAAACTTTATAAAGTACAAGAAGTTTTATTAATATATCTAAGACAAAGGGAAAAAGAAAAAAAAAACCAAGAAAAACCAGAACAAACTCCCCAGACCACCCCTCCTTCCCCACCTCTCCATTTCATTCTCCTTGACAACATACAAAAGACAACACTTCGACCTCCAGTCAGTTTACCACCTCAGAAACAGCTCTTGTTCCAGTTCATTTAGGGAGAGAAGTTTCTTTTGCTTACACCATGGATCTTCTGTAAAAAAAATACAGTTTTTATGGGTCTTCTGCCTCACCATTAGCCGCCGCCCGGACCAAAGTCCAGCTTAATGGTGGATCCCTCCCACACCAGTAGCCTTCCCACAGCCACTTGGGTGGGTTATGAACAGTCCACAGGGTACCTGTTTTAAGGATGCCCAGTTCAATTGCAGCAACAAAGAAAATCCTTTCTTCTGTGCTGAGCAACACAGGTTCTCCTGACAACTCAGGTTCTCTAGCATTCTCCCCGGGACCAGGGCTCTGAGTCACAGCCTCTCCTCTCTCTTGGTTCTAGTTTCTCATCAGGCTGTACTTTTTCAACACTTACTTGTCTTTACTCAGGTATTTCAGTTCATTGGCTGCAATAAGAACCTCACATCCCCCTTTGGACTATATCTTCATATATTACAGAGAATTTATTAGCTCAGTCCCCAACCATGGTTCTCCAAAAGAGTTTTCAGCTTCACTCTTGAAGCAACTTCCCATGCACCTCCTTGTGAGTATCAGTTCTGCTTTCCTCACTGACTGTATGTTGAAGGTTGGATCTAGTTCTTTTCCTCTGGAATTTTTCTCCCATGGGTTGCTAGGACACAAATGACTGGGTACTTAAGAGAAACAAAGCACACGGCTAGAGCCTTTCTCCGTGGCAGGGTGGGGCAAAATTGCCCCTCACGGAAGCAGAGCCTGGTAACGTGAGATTTGGAGAGACTGAAAAGCAAGGGCAGAGGGAGGTCACGCCCTCTTGCTCGGGACCCTCGGAGCGGGACGGTCGGAGCTGCTGTCTGCTGAACCCACGGCCCCTGAGAAGCCAGCGCGGAGCTGCCGGTCTGTCTGCTGTTGAGTCTCTGCCCTCTGCCCCATCCGGAGCCGACCTGCCTGCCACCAGCCTGCTTTTCTCCGCTACATTGTAGCGGGGTTTTTCCCTGCACGTGGAGACCCCTTACTGTCCCAGCTCCCTGTGTCCCGGGATCCTGCTGTGGCACCAACACCAGCTGCCCCTCCCGAGGGTCTGTGGAGCAAAGGCTCTCCTCCATCCCTCCGTGCCTCGGGCAGTCGCCATTCGCCGTGTGCTACCTGAGCTCACGCCGGAGCGCCCCCTGCAGGCACCGGGGAATCACCGCACCCAGAGCGCCCCTGCAGGCTGTGACTGGAACTGCACCAAAGGGAAAGGTGCCTGAAGCCGAGCAGGCTGCCACTGGGTTTCTGGTTCTGTTTGTTGGTTAACATTATAGTTGTTGTTATTTGTTATCCTTTGTTTTAGATAGTAGTAAAGAACTGTTATTCCTATTTCCATATCTTTGCCTGAGAGCCTCTTGATTTCAAATTTATAATAATTCGGAGGGAGAGGGGTTACAGTTTCCCATCCCAAGGGAGGCTCCTACCTTCCTTAACAGACACCTGTCCTTCAAACCAGGACAGATTTTGGCGCCCAATGTGCGGCACGAGGGCATCGAGGGGAAGAAGGATAACAGTTCTTGAGTAACGCAGTTTTTGTGTGCTGGATATAGGAACCTCATTAGGTTGCACCATGTGGTCTTGCTTATTCCGGTTCGTAGGGCAAGTGGTCACAGCTGTTTCTCTCCCATTTGCAGCCCCATATCTAAACATGGGCCCTATAACTAAGGCTACAGTGGCTGTTATACAGTTTGTGTCATGGGTCAATAAGGTGAGGAATTCATGGATTTTCAACTTCCTCTAGAAGGCAGGCATGTGGATTCACAGCTACCACACACTAATGACATGTTTTCAGGGTTACTTTAATAATGGTACCTACTGCGAGGAAGTGACACCAAAAGAAATGTTCTCACAAACCTTCACCCAGCTCTTTGGGCCTATCCCGCCAATCTTTGAGGGGTTCAAATCTTCTCTAGATGCTAATGATACCATACAGTGGCTGGCATTGCTGATAGTCCTACTCTATTTAGCATTCAGGGATAAAGGAGGTCTGACTTGGATAACCACTCTGACATCTACCCCAGACAATAGGGATGGGGCCCCAGAACCTGACATGGCCCCAAAGACTAGGGATGCTGCCACAGAAACTGACCTAGCCCCGGAAACTAGGGATGCTGCCACAGAACCTGACACGGCCCCAGAGACTAGGGATGCTGCCACAGAACCTGACACGGCCCCAGAGACTAGAGATGTAGCCACAGAACCTGACATGGCCCCAGAAACTAGGGACACCATCCCAGAACCTGACATTGCCCCAGACACTAGGGATGTTGCTACAGAGTCTGACCCGGTTCCACAACCCACCTCAGAAACAACCCACCCGGACTGGGTGGGAGTCCTGGTGAAAGAGATACGTGAGATGGGCCAAGTGCTGAAGGAATACACTTGCCCAGCTGGTGGGAAACCCTTCCCGTACCCCAAAGAGGGAGAGTCTAATGAGGCAGCAGAAGAACCCAGGGACGCTATCACCGCTCAGGCTCCAGTCAGATCAGAGGGGCAGCCACAGCCAGTAGCAGTTGCCCCTGTGGAAAAGAGGAAGACTAAGGTCAAACCAGAGCAGCCAGTGAGTAATGATGGGGAAGCAGGGCCCTCTCAACCAGTAGGGAGGCCAAGGATTGAAATCACTACTGAGTCCCTGGAGTATGACAGTCTCCGTAATCTACAAAAAGACATTGTGCGACGGGGTAATGAGCCTTTTACAACCTGGTTACTTCGGGTCTGGGACCTTATGGGTATGGGCGTGCAGCTAGATAGTATTGAGGCAAGGCAGCTGGGACCCTTGTCCCAGGACTCAGGGGTTGATCAGGTATTTGGAAGAGATGACGGGCCTCTGTCTCTCTGGGAACGGCTTTTAATAAGTGTAAGAGAGAAGTTTGTCAACAGGGAGAGAATGCAGGAATATCATCATAGAAGACCATGGAAGACCCTTGAGGAAGGAATCCAACAGCTGAGGGAGGTGGCAATATTGGAGGTACTCTTTGGGAGGGATGGACAACATGATAATGACCCCGACAAGGTCAAGTGTACAAGAAAAATGTTGTAGAATCTGGCAAAGCTAGGGCCCTCCCAATACACCATCTTCATTGCAACAATTAATGCTGATGACAACCGAGAGACAGTGGGCTCCATAGCCACCAAACTCAAGAATTATGATAGTATGATCAGTGGCCCAATGCAAACTCAAGTCTCTGCTGTAGTCAAAGACCTCAGAGAGGAGATGATAAGGGAGGTGAGAGAGGAGATGAGGTTGATGAGTGCGGCACCAGTGCGAGTCACAAGCCCCAAAGTCAGAGCCCAGCGCCCCCCAGACATGGAGAGAGGGTACACCCCACGATCTGAGCTGTAGTTCTTCCTGTGTGATCACGGAGAAGACATGAGGAAGTGGGATAGGAAACCCACTGCTGCCCTGGCAGCACGGGTACAGCAACTCAAAGAGAGAAATACTAACCGAGGCGGGGGGTCTACTAAAGTGAAGGTAGCCTCAGCCTCCTGTGACAGAGATGCCAGATATTACAGAAGAGAAGACGATCTCTTAGATCCCCTCAAGGGGACCTCTACCATGTACGCCCAAGAAAGAAATGACAACCAGAGCTAGAAAGGCCCTGCCTCTAGCCAGGAAGAGGCACGGGAAAACCAGGTCTTTTGGACAGTGTAGATCCGATGGCCTGGCACATCAGAACCACAAAAATATGAAGCGTTAGTTGATATTGGTGCGCAGTGTACCTTAATTCCATCGAGACATGTGGGGGCAGAACCTGTTTCTATTGCTGGGGTGACAGGGGGATCACAGCAATTAACTTTGTTAGAAGCCGAGGTGAGCCTGACCGGGAAGGAGTGGCAGAAACACCCCATTGTGACTAGTCCAGAGGCCCCATGTATTCTGGGCATAGACTTCCTCCGGAATGGCTATTACAAAGACCCAAAGGGACTCAGGTGGGCTTTCAGAATAGCGGCTGTAGAGGCAGAGGGCATCAGGCAACTGAACACCTTGCCTGGACTATCGGAAAATCCAAATGCAGTGGGACTCCTGAGAGTAAAAGAGCAACAAGTGCCAATTGCCACCTCGACAGTGCACCGCCGGCAGTACCGGACGAATCGAGACGCCGTGATCCCCATCCACAAGATGATCCGCGACCTGGAAAGCCAAGGAGTGGTCAGTAAAGCTCACTCACCCTTCAACAGCCCCATCTGGCCTGTGCACAAGTCTGACGGGGAATGGAGATTGACTGTGGACTATCGTAGCTTGAATGAAGTGACTCCACCATTGAGTGCTGCCGTGCCAGACATGCTGGAGCTCCAGTACGAGCTGGAGTCCAAGGCAGCAAAATGGTATGCCACCATTGACATCGCCAATGCGTTTTTCTCCATCCCTCTGGCAGCGGAGTGCAGGCCTCAGTTCGCCTTCACCTGGAGGGGTGTGCAATATACCTGGAATCGGCTACCCCAGGGGTGGAGGCACAGCCCCACGATCTGCCATGGACTGATCCAGGCTGCACTGGAAAAGGGTGAGGCTCCAGAGCATCTCCAATACATCGATGACATCATTGTGTGGGGGAACACGGCAGCAGAAGTGTTTGAGAAAGGAGAGAAGATCATCATGATCCTCCTGGAAGCCGGTTTTGCCATCAAGAAAAGCAAAGTCAAGAGACCTGCTCGAGAGATCCAGTTCTTGGGGGTAAAATGGCAAGATGGACGGCGCCAGATTCCCACGGAGGTCATCAATAAGATCACTGCGATGTCTCCTCCAACTAACAAAAAGGAAACTCAAGCTTTCCTAGGGGCCATAGGTTTTTAGAGGATGCACATTCCAGAGTACAGCCAAATTGTGAGCCCTCTCTACCTGGTCACCCGCAAGAAGAACGATTTTCACTGGGGCCCTGAACAGCAACAAGCGTTTGCCCAGATCAAGCAGGAGATCGCTCATGCGGTAGCGCTTAGCCCAGTGAAGACGGGACCAGAGGTGAGGAATGTGCTTTACTCTGCAGCAGGGAACAAGGGCTTGTCCTGAAGCCTTTGGCAGAAGGTGCCTGGAGAGACTCGAGGCCGACCGCTGAGATTCTGGAGCCGGAGTTACAGAGGGTCCGAAGCCAACTACACCCCCACAGAGAAAGAAATCTTGGCTGCCTATGAAGGAGTTCAAGCCACCTCAGAGGTAATTGGCACTGAAGCACAACTCCTCCTGGCACCTCGACTACCAGTGCTGGGGTGGATGTTCAAAAGAAAGGCTCCCTCTACCCACCACGCCACCGATGCCACATGGAGTAAGTGGATCGCACTTATCACACAGCGCGCCCGCATTAGAAATCCGAACCGCCCTGAGATCCTAAAAATAATTACGAACTGGCCAGAAAGTGAGAGTTTTGGTCTCACTGATGAAGAAGAGCAAGAACAAGTGACCCAGGCTGAGGAGGCTCCACCATATAATCAACTGCTAGATGAAGAAAAGTGCTACGCCCTTTTCACTGATGGTTCCTGTCGCATCATAGAGATGAACCGGAAGTGGAAAGCAGCTGTGTGGAGCCCCACACGACAAGTTGCAGAAGCCACTAAAAGAGAAGGTGGGTCGAGCCAATTTGCTGAACTCAAAGCCGTTCAGCTGGCCCTGGACATTGCTGAGAGAGAGAAGTGGCCAAAGCTCTATCTCTACACTGATTCGTAGATGGTAGCCAATGCTCTATGGGGTTGGCTGGAAAGGTAGAAAAAGGCCAACTGGCAGCGTAGAGGAAAGCCAATCTAGGCAGCTGATGAATAGAAAGACATTGCCACTCGGGTAGAGAAGCTACCCGTAAAGGTCTGCCATGTAGACGCCCATGTCCCTAAGAGCCGAGCTAACGAAGAACACCAGAACAACAAGCAAGTAGATCACACCGCAAAGATTGAAGTGGCACAGATAGATTTAGACTGGCAACACAAAGGGGAGCTGTTCCTAGCCCGATGGGCCCATGATGCCTCAGGCCACCAGGGCAGAAATGCCACCTATAAGTGGGCACGAGACCGAGGGGTAGACCTAACCATAGACAGTATCTCCCAGGTGATCCATGATTGTGAGACGTGCGCCGCGATCAAACAGGCCAAGCAAGTAAAACCTCTATAGTATGGCGGACAGTGGTCCAAATACAAGTATAGAGAGGCTTGGCAGATTGATTACATCACACTGCCCCAGACCCGCCAAGGCAAGCGCTACGTTCTCACAATGGTAGAAGCCACCACAGGATGGCTGGAGACCTACCCTGTACCTCATGCCACTGCCCGGAACACCATCCTAGGCCTCGAAAAACAAGTTCTTTAGAGACATGGTACCCCTGAGAGAATTGAATCCGACAATGGGACTCACTTCAAAAATAGCCTTATAAACACCTGGGCTAGGGAACATGGCATCGAGTGAGTGTACCATATCCCTTATCATGCACCAGCAGCTGGGAAAGTTGAACGGTACAATGGCCTGCTCAAAACCACCTTGAAAGCACTAGGTGGGGAGACGTTCAAGAACTGGGAGACTAATTTAGCAAAGGCCACATGGTTAGTGAACACCCGAGGTTCCTCCAGCCGGGCCGGGCCTGCCCACTCTGACCCCTTGCGAACAACAGATGGAGATAAAGTTCCAGTAGTACACATGAGAGGTATGCTGAGAAAGACTGTTTGAGTAAACTCTGCCTCAAGTAAAGACAATCCCATCCGGGGGGTTGTCTTTGCTCAGGGACCAGGCTGCACCTAGTGGGTGATGCAAAGAGATGGAGAGACCCGATGCATACCTCAAGGAGATCTCGTTTTAGGGTGAACTGCTTATAACACTGCGCTTGTATCTGTATCTGCATGTATGTATATACCTCGAAAGTTTAAATTTGATGTAAGGTGTTTGCATGGGAAAAAAATTCAGGGTGGAGAATGTTGAAGGTTGGATCTAGTTCTTTTCCTCAGGAATTTTTCTCCCATGGGTTGCTAGGACACAAATGACTGGGTACTTAAGAGAAACAAAGCACAAGGCTGTAGCCTTTCTCCTTGGCAGGGTGGGGTAGAATTGCCCCTCACGGAAGCAGAGCCTGGTAACGAAGCAGAGCCTGGTAACGCGAGATTTGGAGAGACTGAAAAGCAAGGGCAGAGGGAGGTCACGCCCTCTTGCTCGGGACCCTCGGAGCTGGACGGTCGGAGCTGCTGTCTGCTGAACCCACGGCCCCTGAGAAGCCAGCGCGGAGCTGCCGGTCTGTCTGCTGTGAGTCTCTGCCCTCTGCCCCATCCGGAGCCGTCCTGCCTGCCACCAGCCCGCTTTTCTCCGCTACATTGTAGCGGGGTTTTTCCCTGCACGTGGAGACCCCTTACCGTCCCAGCTCCCTGTGTCCCGGGATCCTGCTGTGGCACCAACACCAGCTGCCCTCCCGAGGGTCTGTGGAGCAAGGGCTCTCCTCCATCCCTCCGTGCCTCGGGCAGCCGCCATTCGCCGTGTGCTACCTGAGCTCACGCCGGAGCGCCCCCTGCAGCCACCGGGGAATCACCGCACCCAGAGCGCCCCTGCAGGCTGTGACTGGAACTGCACCAAAGGGAAAGGTGCCTGAAGCCGAGCAGGCTGCCACTGGGTTTCTGGTTCTGTTTGTTGGTTAACGTTATAGTTGTTGCTATTTGTTATCCTTTGTTTTAGATAGTAGTAAAGAACTGTTATTCCTATTCCCATATCTTTGCCTGAGAGCCTTTATAATAATTCGGAGGGAGAGGGGTTACAGTTTCCCATTCCAAGGGAGGCTCCTACCTTCCTTAACAGACACCTGTCCTTCAAACCAGGACACTGTATAGTCTCTGCGCTGCACTATGTCGATGTCCTCACTCGTTCTTCTCTCTGCGAGGAAGGATGGGTGTCTGTGAGTTTAGTCCAGGCATGGAGAGAGTTAATCTCTGTCTCTCTCTCTCTCCGGCAGTGTGAGGATCACGTGCTCTTTGCCGGGCTGTTTGAACAGGTCCGAGCTGGATGCCAGACGCTCTCAAGAGTCTCTTTGTCTGGCTTTGCCAAGCTGGCTCGGCCTGGTAGGGCCATCTGGGCCCGGGGTGACAGGGCAGGGCCTGGCCCGAGCTGGATGGAGTCCGGCCTGGTCCTTGCCTGGCCCGGCTCTCTCTCTCGTGTAGCTGACACACCGGCTGAGCTGGATCTGCTGAAAATTCCAATTGTTTCCTCCCCCATGCCTGCCTGGCTGCAGCGGCACGGCTGCCATAAAACCTCCCTTCCCCCCCCACCCCAATCCCTCCTTCGGAAGGAGGTGGGGGGGGGGGCCTTACTAACGAGAGAAGCAGGAGCTGCTCCTCTCTACACAGCAGCAGCAGGTCCAAAGAGGAAGAGCGTCAGAGAGTCTCTGCTTATATATGGTTTTTTCCTTCGAAGGCGGATCAACTTTTTAATTGGTTTACCTACCTATCAATTCTTAAAACTACCTGATTATTGGCTCTCTCTCTCGCAGGAAGGAAGTTGTATTTCTTCCTGCATTCCTGCAGCCCAGATCACTTCCTAGATTTTGACCCCTCTGGCCTAACCCAGGACAACATCTGTGCTCTGAACAGCCAAGTCAGGGATACATCCAGCTGAAATGTGCTTGCTTTGGTCTGAACTCAGTCTGTGTTGTCATAACTCTGTTTAATCACTACACTTTCTACATGGTGCAGCTTCTTCCCTTTCTTCTAATGTAACCTGAAACAATTAGGAGAATATCATGGTTTCATTTCTATGCCTGCTGACAGTAGTGATCACATTACTGTGGGTTCATGTTTAGAAAATGGTTGACTGTGGCTTTTTAACATTCAGTTTCATTTCATACTCATTCTCTAGTTTTTGAAAATCTTTTTGAAAGATACCTCAGTTTTTAGTGAACCTCAGAATGCAGAATAGAGGGAGGCAGGGGTGAGGAAAATAATTTCATTGTTTGCTATCTGATTTTGAGTCTGAATAAAGTTATTACATGAAATTATTGCATCAAAATAGAGTTGCTGATTTTTAAGATTTTATCATAATCGCCATTGAAACCAAAGCTGTATTTCAGAGCTGTGTTTATTTTTCTAATACAGGAAATAGTAACTGCCGTTATTATCATGCTGTTTCCTTCCCAAGGTACTTGTGAACTCCATTTCTATATGCTGTTTCCGTAGTTTGATCACAGTCCTTTAAATATGGATTTCCTGAACTACTGATGAAGGAAACTTCTTAAAATATAGGTCCTTAAAGAAGGGTGCTGATTTCCCTGTATTTTTTTGGTGAATATGCAGAAGACTTTACTTCTAATTATTGTCTTTAACTTGTATAGCTAGGCAGTGGTTAAAGTAGCTCTGGTTTTTGTCCAAAACCTTAAAACCCTTTTGGAGCAGGCTTTGAGGTGCTATGCTGGTGGCAGGCAGGCACCACAACTGTTTCACCATCACCTCCTGCTTCACTGGACTGTGTCCTGTTGTGAAGATGTCCAGGGTGGTTCAAGTGCCCAAAGCAGCACAGTCCCCATAATGCAGAGCTGCTTTCTTTCTCTGCACTGCACTTTTGTGCAAGTATAGTGGATATTTGTATGTTCTTGAACTCTAGTCCAAGTCTTCTTGGAGTCAATGGAATTCCCATCAAGTTTAATAGCACAAGAGGTGCAGTCCAACCAAGACCCAGTACAAATGCAGGTAAAGGGTGACATTTATACATAGATTATCTAGCTGAGCTGGCTAGTGTCCTTATTCAGCATCCAAGAAGTACACTTACATGTGTTTCTGACTGTTACAATGTCAAAGAAAAAGTGGCAACCACAGAATAAGGTTAATTTCTTGAAGGCTTTTTTTTATTATTATTATTATTGCTGTTTTTGTGACCTTCATCTTTTGACCACGTCTGTAGCGCTGAGGCTGCTTATCACGAGTTTATCAGCAGTTCTAGGTAGAATTAACTTACTGAAAGGAAGAAAAATAGCAGTACATAACAAATCTATAAGTTTAGTTTCTAAAATACTGAAGTGTAGATTCCTCATACAGACAAGCACTGAACCAAGCAGAAACTGGAATGCTCCTTCTAGGGACTCCTCTGTTCTGGTTAACAGGGCACTGCAAACAAGACCTGCAACATGTCTGGGAATGTTGGCATTAGGGCTGGGCACCCTAACTTTTATTCAGTCAGTTAGGCCATGGATTTTTGTTCTACTTTTCTCATTAAACACATTGATGTTTTGTTCAAATTCCAGACACAAAGCCACTACATTTTTGTGGTTTGTAAGTTTTGTGCAGAAGGTGACTTCTCTGTTTTTACCCTTATCTTTTTGGAGGGGCCTGGGGAGAAGTTGGGGTGAGATGCACTACTATGACAATCAGGGCAACATTAATAAATTTAACTACAAGGTGTCAAGACTATCCACATGTAACATGGTTTAAATTTTCAGAAACCGAGTTGGACTTTAGGAAGAGGAAATTTTTTTCACCTTCACAGCAAAACCATTTTATAAAAATAGAAATATTTCCATTGCTAACATCTGCTTTACTTAATTACCATGTTCCTTTATTTAATTTTTTAGACAGAATTTCTAATTGATGCATAAGAGTGACAACCAATAATATATTTATCAGTTCAGAGTTAGTCCATAATGCTTGTGTTGACTTGTTCACATCTTCAAATTTTGGTTATAGAAATGCTGACCATGAAACTGCACATCATTATCTTGTATCTCAGCCTTTCAGACTGCAAAGGGATAGTAGGGTTTCATAGTACCACACCTGGCCTTTATCAAACTATCATCCAAGATTTTAACCCTTGTTTTCAGATTTAGGATACAAGCAGTATCTTCCCACTACCACTGCAGTTGCCAGGTTTGTGAGAATAATTGTGGAGGGGGAAATAGAGAATAAGTAAGAAAAGAAGCAGTATATGATGAACAAACAGATGTAAAGAATTCATTTTTCTCATCTTAAAAAAAGGGAAAGAAGGAGAAAAAAAATAAGCAAATCCCCAAAATAGTAAAGAAACATGCCATCTGTGCCTACTTTGCACATGGTATAGATAGATTTACTTGGAAATATTGGAAATATTTACCTAGAAATAATAATTTAGAAATACTGGAAACAGAACATGAGGTTAGAAGCTGCCATGTGTCATCTTCTTACGTAAAGTGTGTTCGCAAACTCAATTTGAATGAGTATCTTCTAACACTTCTAGTTCTGCTAGTTTTGAGTCAGATACAGTTTTGATACAGCGCAAAACCATTCTTGCTTGATTTCTGTTGGTTCTAAAATCTGGTTTGGTCTCAAATAACACACTTTAGCTTCCCTGATTCTAACTGGTTTTCTTCTTTACATTTATATTATGGTTATGATCTAGAGCTTGCAAGATCCTGTGAATAAACTAACAGAAAAAGCAGAAAAGGAGGACCAGCAGATTGAGAGCACCAGTTCAGTGGAAGATCAGCAGAGTCAGTAAGTCACTTGTCCTATATATCAAAATAATAAGTATTTTTGTCTATAATCTGCTTCTTGTTTGCTAAAGTCACCAAACATAAGTTGAGATATAGACACAGCTAGTTTAATTCTTCTGGTTACCTCAGTGCAAAAATTCCTGAAATGTTTTAATGTGTACATGAAAACTAATAAACTTCATGGTGAAATTAAGAGCTTTTAAAATGCCCATAAAACTCTTATGTGTCTATCTTCTTTCCTAGACTTCTTTTTATTTTGTTTTCAGCTTTTTCTTAATTTTTTCTTTATTAAAAGAAATGGTAAACAACTATACATGAGAGAAGATATATGAGCGTTGTATTTCTCCTTTCATCAGCATCTCTTTTCACCTGGGAATAGGATATAGATTACTGATTGCTCCGAGCAGCGATTAGTTTTTGTAATGTATACAGCATCACTTAGTAATCCAATGAAGCAGCAGGTACTTAGTATAAAGTACATCTAAGTGAGCTGATGCTGTCAAGTTTTGAGTTACCTGTGGCTCTGAGCTGAGAGAGACTTATGAATGGACTGCTGTGGGGAGAGGAGAACAGGAGAGAGATGCGATCCCTACCCTACCTGACCGTCAGGATTCGGTTGCCAGGAGATGCAACGTTGATATAATCCTGCTGCCACCTGTTGTTTTGACTATCCCTGCTTAAATGAAGCACCCAGCGAAGGATCAGTTGTCAAAAAGCAGAGAACAGCTTGACTGATTAGTGGATTTTGCTTGGCTATTTATAATAATGGATTTTTAAAGAGTTCAGGTTTTCAGTCATTTTTCTGGCTTGGATTCAGAACCACTGACCAATGCCACTTTATAAATTGGTCAGATTTGGTGCTGTTGACATTGGAAAGGACTTGACCAAGAACCATTTGGCAGGTGGTTGTCTCCACAGAACTTACTTCCATCTGTTGCAGCTCATGTGACAGTAATAAGGAGTTTAATAAATAGCTCTTTTCCTCAGTGTTGAATATAAATTTCTAGAATGAATGTGTGATTTATGCAAGATGTGTGCGTTGGCATGTACCAGGAAATGCATCAGATGCCATGTCATGGCTGTACTTGTGTTTATTTATGGATTATCTTTGTCCTCGTCTGGCATAAAACTGAGGGAAAAATATGTCACCCTTTTGCTGTCTAAAACCATAAACAAACATCTAAGATTCGAGAAGAATTACACAAAACAAAGCTTTTTAAATCCTCATGAACTTTCCATTCACAGTAAGCATTCATTATACTAGGATTTGGCCTGAATCTAATTTTCCTCTACCACAGGCCTACCCCCAAGAGCAGGGGAGGTGTCTCTTTCTGTCCTGTCACTAGAGGATAGAAGGAATGTGCCCACACAGTCCTTTTCACCACCACATCAGCCTTGTGGTTGTCTCATTCCCTACTCCTTGAATGGCTTTACACAAAGTAATAGTTCAAAAGTATGTATTCATCATTGAAGAGATCACCTTTGTATAAGAATTGCATGTAAACTACACCTTTTTTTTCCCCCTGTTGAGAGCTTTTTTCATCAACACTGCTGATCTGTTATTTTAGAAATCTGCTGACGTGGGGCAAACCTCTCCTGACTGTTGATTTTTAATTAGTTGCTGTTAAAAAGAGAAGTGCAAAGTGGTTGGTTGCCATTTTTGGGGAGAAGGATGGAGAGGGGGCTATGGAACAGTTGTAGCTCCTTCATGATAGCTATGAAAGACCAAATGTGGAAAAGCAGAATACAGGATACTTTTTATTAGAGATTGGGTCAGAGTAAAAGTGGAAGCTGGTAGGTTTTGCTACTTCAATCTAATTTTCATTTTCAACAGACATACGAATGAAACAATAAAAGGTAACAACAGACCAGCAAATGCAAGAGACCATCTGTTATTACTGTTTATTTATTACTAATATGAATCTGTAATGATGTAGCCAAAAAGAGGAAAATTTATTGTTATTTTTGTGCCTTAAAATTATTTTTCCAATTTTTTTCTTATTCTTTCAAATTAAGGTTGATTTCATTAGATGAGGAGAGCCATACCAAGGAATCGAACTATTCAGGTATTTTATTTCATCATAACTCCTTAAGTGCTGTAACATTTGGGGTGTTTGGTTTGATTTGGTTTATTTCCTATATCAGCTTCACTACTCTCAAATCTTTATTTCAATGGGTTAATCATATTGATGTCTTGAAGTCATCATCTTGTCTTTATTTTTGAAATTTTTGTTTCCATTCCACTTTACAACATCCCTTTTCAAAGATGAAATACATAACTGGACAAGAGATTTCTGATGTTGTTCTCACCTGTCATGTTTCTAGAAGGTAAAATCACATTCTTGTTTCTCTGTCCAAGAAGGACATCCCATTTTGCTGCAACATCAAGTTTGAAGCTCGTAACTGAATGCATTATTTACCAAGAGTCAGTTCCTTTTAGTCACAACTTTCCAGGATTCATTTGTCCTTTCTGCAGCATGACTTACATTCCTTATTCCTGGAGGTGTAACTTACGACTTATTAAATTCTCCCAGCTCTGACTATAGAAACTGAATGACTGGACTGACTGACCACCTCTAATAGTCTGTTAGTTGTTTGCACTTTTTTTTTCAATAGCGATTTTGTGTTTACTTCCAGATGACTGCTAAAGCCATTGACTAGCAATGGATAAAACAGTAAGCCTTGCAGATCTAAACTAGAAACACTTCTGCTTTGCAATTATTTCTTCTAACTATGTGTTTTTGACATCTGTTAGTTGTCACGTTCCTAATCCATTCAATATGTTTGTTATAGATGTTACACAGTGCTGACTTTTTAGCTAGAAGGCTGCAGAGTGCAAAGTCAAGTTGTTTCTAAACAAATATCTTTACTGAAAAAAGCTCATAATTTTATCAAAGAATTAAATTAGCTGTTTTTTTTCAACTAGGTCTGCTTTCCATAAAACCGACAGTAAATTATTATAGGAGCATATATTATGCTTGCCTTCTTTTGCTGGATGCCATACTGAACAGCATTCTATTAATGTTTTTATCTGGGAGTAATGGTGATCTACAGCCCATAGTAACTTCAGAGTTACTTGAGTCACTCTGTTTAATTATGATTGTTGTTTGGGTGGTTTTTTGTAATGAAGACACAATATTAGGACTTCTCCAGTGTTTTGAAGTTTCACCCATTTTGTAATTAATTAGGTCAGAAATGTCTTTGACAAGGTATTTTAATATATTTGGGTACAGAATCTGACTTACATTTTCTTAGCAGATGTTTTCTAGAATCTCAGTTACTTATGGTCTGTAAAATATTTCACCATAATATAAATACCTTGTTCTGTCTCTTTCTTCGTCACCCCTAAAAGGAACTGAAGTGTTCTGAAATATTTCTGATGCGTCTTCTAAATTTTTCCATCTTCATACACCACCAGGTCTGTGCCATTGCTAAGATTTTTTTTCTGAAATTACCCTGTATATTCTAAAGTCACACAGATACACTGCTTCTAGTGAGGGAGCTATGTTGCTTCTTAGTTTTCCTCAACAGCTGCTTCTTCTTCGTAACTTCCATTTTTTTATCTTTCGCTCTGCATTTTTCCTTACTATACTACAAATGCCTTTAGGATTGGCTCCATCATGTTTGCCTCTCAACTAAGGCAGGCTTTGAGCAACAGTTGTACTTTTTTCATTACAGAATTGTGTCCATCCATATCCCACCTGTCATGAACTTCTCTTCCTGATTTTCTTTTCCCCTCTGCCAGACAGTTTAGGGTTGGGATTTTCTCCTTTAGCTTTGTGCATTGTGCCTTTATGAAAGCATCACATATGTTCATGTGTGTTTATCCCTCTCCTGTCTATATCTATATAGAGTATAATCAGATATGCTCATGGGTTCTTAAATGACAGCTGATTCTAGTGCTGGGAGCACATTTCTGTCCTAGCAAAGCCTTATGAAGATAATATGATACAAACAGTAAGCTGTTCTATTTCATTTAGTTCTGAACACACCTTGAAGTTTCTCTTGGAAGGGATTGGCAATTCTCTTGAAAGGGTTTGGGATTCAATTTTTATTTCACAGTAGAGAATTCTGTTTCACCTTTCCAGCCTCTTGTGTGAGGCTTCCAGCAGATGGGCCTTCCAGTTCTGGCAGTACTGTTGCCAAGCCCTTCCTTTGCCTTTAGAGCTGCAGACTTAGTTGTCTGGGAGACAGATTTCCTCAACAGTTACTAAGGGAGAGAAAGGCATATTCAGCAGCAACTCATCCCTCATGTTTTGCTACGTGTCTTAAATGGTGTTAATCACTTGAGGGAGGGATCTTTCTCTTCATTGATAAACAGAATCTAGATGATTGTTTTGACTCCATGTCTCATCTAAGAAACTTGCTGAGAATTTAAGTGGTGTTTTGTCACATCTAATAGCCTATAACTCTCAGCTCTACACTCTACTCCGTGTTGGTCTTAGTCCATTTATTTCCCTGTAGAGGAGATTCTGTTACTTACATCCTGACTTGGGGTGCCTTGGCTGAAGACTCCTTCTGCTTGTTCCCAGAGTTGGTGTCATGAGGAAGAGCACGTTGTAAGGAAGGCAGTTTAGAGAGTGACAAGATCCTGGCACTTTTTTGCATTCTTCTGGCTTCTAAAACAAATTTCTCTGCTTCTGGAGGACAGGAGAGACCTGTCTGATTGTTGCAGTTGCCTCAGTTGGGTGCACTCAGCCTGGAGAGGGGAGTGTAGCAGGCAGGGACTTGAAGGAAGATCTCCCTCAGGTTTTTATTCAGAAATTTACCTCTCTTTGAAATACTTGTCCCTTGGATCTTTCATTCATTGTGACCAGGCTCATTTTAAGCATGACTCATTCAAAATATGAATCCCGGCAACCATTGCATGTTGATCTTATAGTGGTGTTGTTTATAAGCATGGTCTCCTGCCAAGTGCAATTTGACACGTTTATGGATCTCAATTACAGCTGATGATGGCAAGGATGTCATCTCCACGTTACAAGGACATGGTAACCACGAGCAGAACTCAGGTGAAGACACTTAAGAAAACTATCTTTACATGTGTACATACTGATTATCAATGTACTGCAGATCTCCCTTTTTTGCTTTTAATTTTTCTTTATTTGTTCTTTTTTTTTAGGTGCTATAGATGAGTTATTAGACCTGCAACCTGAAGAAAATGGTATGATATGATTGTTCATGTCTGTTTCATCTGTTTCATTTGCTTTTCAATCATAGCAGCCAAGTATACTTTTCTTTTTAGATCTTAATTTCTTTCATGGTCTGAAAGGTTGAATGAAATGATTCAGCTGCAGTATTTAAATAGGGTTAGAGGAAACTCAGTAGAGGCACTGTTCCTGATGTTACAATATGAAGTAAACCTTATTGGGGATAAAATGTTTATACCAGGTAATTCAGGATTAGGTAGACTGGACTATATCCTGTTTGCCCAACTGAAGTAGGTTCTACTGTAAACCTTACCCCTCCTATAATGTTTCACAAATTTTTCATTTTGGTTCTTTAGTTATTGTGCTACAACTCTTGGCAATACACTAGTAAGCACAAGATTTTGTGTTACAAATGTACATATCAGAAACAAATAACGTAGTCTTCTTAAAACCATGTAAGAACTGGTGACTTCTTTCAGACAGAGTTAATTAAATCCACTGTGCTGTCCTTCTACTTCTGTGAGATCCCTGGCAGCTCAAGGGGATATACTGTTTTACCAGATGACGCATGAAATATCTGGGTTAAAGTTTTGTAAGTTTTCGTAAGAAGTCAGAATATTGTCTATAATTTTTCAATTGCTTTTCACTCATATATCTCAGAAGAATGAGAAAAAAAACTTCAACAACAAAAACAACTGTGGCAACTCAAAAGGCAAATGAAGCAAGAAAAAAAGTCCCTTTGTGTGGTTTAGTCAGTCAGACTGGGAGTGTTTGGGGTATTTAAAACATTGCCTTCGTGGTAGGTAAGGACATTTGCAAACACCTTGACTTTGGATTTGCCATGGGCAGCGTCTTGCACTGGGGGGAAATTATCCATGTGGGGAATCACTCATGAAGGCAGACACCAGGAAAGTTCTTCAGCTGTCTGCAGAAGCAGCCCTAATCTGTGGATAGATAAGGTAACAATGACTTCTTTTCTGTGGTTAATAAATTAGGTTGGTGCATGTCTGATAGTGGCATTTTTTTTCTTCTGGTTTGCTTCTTACTCAGTTCCATTCCTTGTTGGGCCTTCCTAGTGGAGATACAGATAATACATACAATTACTGCTCTTACAAGCTTAGCTGTGTCACTTAGAACACTTTTTTTCTTTACTTAAACAGTTAAATTGATACCAAAACATGTGGGGTGTCTGCATCGACTAAGGATGGCTATGGTACTGTTAAAATATGCGCCATTTGCCCTAATTTTACACACTAGCTAGCTTTAGGCTCATGAATATTGTATTATTTTAAGTGAAGCAGTATAGGTAGAGGTACACTTTCATGTGTGTTTCAGAAGGAAGTCTTTATCATGTGTTGCCAATCATGTACTGTTGTAAATATTTTTAGTTTCTCTTCTCTTTTTTTAATAGCAGCAAAATGAAGTTTGTTTACAAAGGAATTGTGAGCATTGCTAGAGGCTTGTTCAAACAACTACAAAAAGAATATAGTCACATTGTTCTTTCAGTATTTTATTGGAAGGTTTGGATTTTTTTCATGGGCATTTATAAGGTTGGGGCAGCATTTGCAGACAGAAAAAAGGATTTTGACTGAAAATGGGCAGTGAAAACAGAAACAGGAAAATAAGTAATAGAAGATTTATGGGTAAAGTGAGAAAGTCCCTATCATTCTAGTAATCTAGCAGAGATACCACATGAGTAGTATCTCGGTAAGCAAGACTGGTTTCTAGATAACCTTTATTGCAAACAAGAGTAAAACTTGCTGCTGTTGCTGCTGCTTACTCAGGGCAGCCTGAGCCTGAACACACCCTATCCTGCCTTGCCAAGGGTGCATGGTCCCCACAGGAGGATCAGGAAGATTGCTGAGCCACAAAATGTGTCACTCCTCAGATTTCTGGTGGTCATACACCCTGCAGCAAGACCTGACTGCTCTTCACATGTGAAGTTTTATGTTGTACTTGCTCCTAAAGTAAAGATGGGGCTCCTGCAGTGGTTCCCCAGATGAAGCAGGGCTTGGCTCTGAGCTGTGCTGCTGCATTTGTTCCGTTCAGGGCACTTGTGGTCACGTGTGGTGTTGGTGCTGTGTCCTAGCAGATCTGCTACAAATGCTGCTCGCCTTGCATCTCCCTCTGCAAGTTCCTGAAGGGGCTTCCTGAGAGTAGCTTTGAGATGGCGATGCCTCATACAGCTCAGAGTTCTTACAGGCCTTTGAAACAGCAGGTGTGTTTCCCCTATGGGAGGATTTACCCCCCTGTTTTACCTGCTGAATAACTTGGGGGAATTGGAGGTACTTGGACAATGTAAATATTCTTTGCTCTTTATCTGAAGATGGGAAAACAGCCTGAAAATTCATAAGAACAAATTGTTTTCTGAGGTATTTTAGTTATAGTCTAGTGGGAACATCAGAAGAATTGACGTGTTTCTGATGTGTCTATATCTAATTTTTAGGCCCTGTCAGAGAGTACAGAGGTTTATCAAAATGTGAGTTAGAAAGGAGTTGAATCTCACAGCTGACTTCAGTAATGAATAAAATCACTTTATTATGTGTTGGTTTATTTGTTTCTTAGTACGTAGGTGTGTGTGCTGACGCATAAGCCTATTTTAAAACACAATTTTGGGCTTTTTTTCCTCCTCTGACTCAACTTCAACCATTTCATTATAAATTATTACAGCTATTGCCAGGAAACTTTGCTGAGAAGGCTGTTGAGTTTCAGTACAATGGCCTGTTGCAGACTTGCTACTGTCAATCTTTTATCCCATCTCAAAAGGGTTAAAAGCGTTTTGTAAGTTGAATGAAAATTGGAGTGTTCTGCTGATCTGCCCAAACTTTGGAAAACTGAAGTTGCTTCTGTGCCTCACCACAAGTTTGAAACAAGCATAATTAAGATAAACTGATCTGGATTTCAGGGACGTAACATTATCAGCCTTGTTAACCACCATTTTTGTGATCTGCAGACTTCCACAGTGGAGCTCCAGACATTTCCAAGTAAAATAACACTTGGGGATCCTTGATAGTTCTTTAACTCTCAAAATATTTTGGAAAAGGATTATGATCCTGGTTACCAGTTTCATGTATTTTATGTAACTATTTAACATTTCTAAAACAGGAAAAAGTTGTTTTTAAGGAGCAATGGCTCAAGTGATCTAAGAGCTTCTTCAGCTGCAGTCTGGTGCTGGAAAAACTAGCACAGAGAATCAGAAGGAAAGTGAGCCCCAGTTATTTCTCAGCAGCTTATGAGAAGAAAAAAAATACTACAGCGTTGATCAGTGTAGAAATCTAACTCTGTGTGATAGACTAACCTTTTTTATGGGGAAATATCCCAATAATTCAGGCATGGGTCAGAAGGTCATAAGGGTGATCTTAAATTCTCAGAGGATTCTAGAATAATCCCTAAGTCCTACTTCTTTTTCAGTTTATAAAAAATCTGATTTTTTTGAGAGTTTCATATAATGTTTCAAGAAGCAACATAAAAGTAGTCTTTTCCAATGATTTCAATATTAGACTGTGTAATGATTTTGGTGTGTTTAATAGATTTTTAAGCATACTTACATTATTTTTAATGAGAAGCAAGTCTTAACAGCAGAGAGGCTATAAGATAATCAAGGAATTATTTATTTCATAAGGCATAAACCCAGATGTCCAAGAGAATTGAGTCTAAAAAAGAAAACAAATATTCATGCAAAAGTATTCCATCTCACTTAACATACAAAACCTAGATTGGGTATGTTTTAAAAAGGTCCTTCTTTACATTGTCTAAAAAAATTTAATTATCTTGTCTCTCTTGTTCTGAGACAGCTTCAAAGGAAAAGTTTTTGAGACCCTTGGAGCCAGAACCTGGTGATAAGGATGACATGGTATTACTAAATGAGATCCTCAATGCCTCCTCCCTGGATGAGGGGGAATTCAGCAAAGAGTGGACAGCTGTTTTTGGGCAGGCTGCTGATCTCACCATGAACTCTTCAGCTAGAGATGGGGAGAGCACTTCATCCTCTGCAGTACCAGCACCATCAGGCTACTTGCCCTCACAGCTGCTAGACCAAAACATGAATGACTTGCAGTCATCCTTACATGGTGAGAGCTCATCTTGTTCTGTCAGTATGTTTGGGTTAGGGTTTAGAGTATAGTTTTCTGGTATGTAGAAGCGTGGTGAAAGTTCATATTGTGCCATGCCTGAAATTCAAGCAGAGTATGGCGTGGAGAAAAAACACGTGAGTAACTCACTTGTTTTTCTAGCCCTTCTCATTCAGTGTTTCAATGAAGTACCCAAAACCTAAAGTCAAGATTTCTATCTTGAATGTTTTCATTGAGTTTCTTGAAATGTTCTGTAGAACTTTTAGATAATGTTTTTCCTGAAACAGAAAATACATTTGAGTGGGTTTTACTGATTTCATCACAACAGCTCTCTCTGTGAAGGGGCCAAGGAACCAAAAGTAATTACTGTATTTTGTCTGGGGATACTATTTTTAAACAATGCGGGGAAAATCAGTTTCATTCTTTTTCTTCCCCACTTCCCCCAGGCATCCTATGCCATTGTGTGTAGGGATCTGGATCAGCTGGGTTGTCTCATCCTAGCAACCATATAGGTGGATTTCTCTTGCAGGCTGGTTACTGATGCAACTCTTTCTCTCCCCTTTCTTCGGTGCAGTTAATTCTTTTGGCTTTTCCAAGCTACTCCTGGAGGAAAGAAAAGAGGGGAACTAGGGCAGAGCTTTCCTGCTGCTGCTTTGGCCTTGAGGAAGGAAGGGAGGGAGGAAGGCAGGCTGGTGATAAACAGCCAACAGCACCTACCTACCTTTGTGCTCCTTGCAGTCTGGCTGGATTTTCTGTAGGGCTTTGCAAGCTGGAGGGGACCTTGCCTTTTTGGGCTCTGTCCCAAGTCATTTAAATCTCACTTGGGGAAGAGGGATATAGTATAGAAAGAGTAGGAGGCTGATTCTATCCTGGAGACTATTTCTTGGAACCCAAGCAACTGGAAGAGTCATACATGATGTAAAATGATCTGTGACATTTTGGCAGGAATAAGAAAGTCAGATTTACTTTATAATTAATAGTTACTACCAGCACCCCTAGAGCAAGGCTTCAGCACTTAGATGAAAAATGGGTGAATGACATTTATAATGATGCATAGGTTTAGATATATTTTTATAAGGTACATGATTTTTAAGCAAATTACTAAAAATAGCAACAGAAATATTATGAGATTGATTTTTTTTTCCATACATATTTTTAAATGTATTTTACAATTCAGTGTAATTTACATTTTTACATGTAAATGTGTTTTTGAGGGAAAAGTATTTTTTAGGTATAAATAACAAGTGGAGTTGTGCATCCTTTCTGAGGTGGCTGTTAGCTTTCATTTGCAGTGGCATTGGGTGCAGTGTTAGAGACTTCAAAATCAGAATTCAGGTATGTTGCATTCAAGGAACACTAGAAATGGAAAATCTATTCCAGTCAACATGGTATCCCAAAATCTTTTTGAGTAAAAAAAATAATAAAGGGTAAAATATGTGGATGTTTTCAAATGGGTTTCCAAGGTTTTGGCAGAAGATTGCAGTAATTGATGTACCGTCATTTAAAAAGTCAGGGCTAATCAGCTGAGTGATTGTATCTGAAAATAATCTTTCCAAGTTTTTTGTTTCTTATGTTATCATTCTAAATATTTCCAAGTTTTTTGTTTCTTACTTTTTAACAGAAGATGAATTTTGGTCCATTTTATATCTCGTAAAAACTCAGCTTTAATCTTATACTACATTTCATTTCACTTCACAACTTTTCTTTCATAATTTGTCCTTATCATTAAATATGGAGAGATTTTTTTTTTAAATACTAACTGGAGTATAAGCATATCTAGACATACAAGTTGAAAATATTAGAATATATGAATTATATTTTTACTGAGGACTTGTGATACGTCTCCTGCAGTTTTGTTCCCTAACTGGTAGGATTGCTTAATAATTATTCAGTGTGAGGTGCTACACTGTAGTCTTAATGTTGCATACTTCCTGTGTGAATTTGGCCTTAAGACCATAAAGATTCTTAAAACTCACATGCTTAGCTTTAAGCACATTAACTTTTCTATTAACTTCAGTGGGATTACTTACTTATTTTACTTTAAGCACACTCATAAATCTTTGAGGCTTTGTTTTCTCTCTGCCTCAGATCTTAATCTGTAAAACAGGCACAATGCTATGCAGGTTATAAACTGTTAAGGTCAGGAATTCCCAGCTCAGAGTTTTCTCTGGCTGTATTTATAGGCAGGATCCAGCACAATGGGACTCTGAATTGCTATGGGGCTACCAGGTGCTGGTTTAAAATACACATAAATGTGTGTGTGTGTGTGTATAATAGAAACAAAGCATGCTCCCAACATATCTTTTAGATTCTCCTCCAGATACAGGTCTGTAGTTCAGTTGCCTTTCTACTTCTTCAAAAGGAGCATTGGCTTTTTCTTTTCATTTTGTTTGTAGCCTCATTTACTTACTCATTCATACCATTAAGGGCAGCTCTTTATCTTCCCTACATGTGCATATATTCTAGTTGGTAAGGAAGTGCACAGCTCACCGTTTCCATTTCTAAATTTAATAGTTGCAGTGTTGGTGAAGATGCTTGCTAAACAGCAAGCTGTTTGGTTTCCTTGCTGTCTTGGTAATAACCTTTTTGTCTGGTCACATAACAAAGCCATCCTGTGAACAGGCAAACCAAAACAGGCTTAGGGCCAACAACTGCTTTCAAACTGATAGGCTGCAGTTTGGTCTTGAAAGGCAAAGTTGTTCACTGCAGCTCACTAAAAATATAATTCATTAAAGTATTTAATAAAAATTCTGTGTCAGTCTCTCCCAATATCTTCATAGATCAGTAATTTCATTATGAAAGCATCGTATATTTTCTGGAGTGTATTTGGCTGGATTTTTTGTTGCTATTGTTAGGGTCTTCTTGTTTTCAGAGTGGCTTTTAAGCTACCTGTGTTTCATTAAACAACAGCCAGGCCATAACGTCTTTCATGGATGTGCTGCCTACCAGGCCTTAGTGAAAGGACTCAGAAGGAGGGAGTGCTCCAAAGGAATTCACTGGTCTGAAGTGCTTCAGTCTCTCCCCTGCCAAGCACACCAGTGTAAAGGAGCATTAGTGATGTCACAGGGAGCCAATTCCTGATCTTTCTGAAGTCACTGAGACTTGCACAGAAAGTTGCTGGCAGAGCTCCCATTCCTTTCTGTCACATTAGGATTTGGCCCTATTTGTTTAAGCAGCTGAATTTACCTGTTGTCATTCATTGCCATACCAAACACTTCCTCACAATGCATCTCCAAGCACACAGAAGCATTGCAATCTACTGTAGTTGTGTATAATGTCCTCTGCCATTCTTGTTTGTAGCACAGGCAGAGAAAATGCCTGGAAAAGCATGTCATTCTGAAGGGGTAAAGCCATGCTTTCCATTATTTGTCATTCAGATTTGCTTATTTGAAAGATTAAACTCTCAAACCTCACTTTCAGAGGGCACAGGCTGGCTCACAAGCCTTTATCACCTTTGTCTAGAGCAAATACACGTGAGCACTCTGCATCCAGATTTTGAAGAAGTTTTTGGTTAGTTTCCTTAGAGATACAGAGGATGTTTGTGGCTTTATATTTCCTTCCTAATTCATGTGATTTTACAGAAAAACTCTTCTTGCCTCTTTTTATAACACAGCTTGAGCTTTAGACCTTTTATAGGCAAGGTAAGATCAGAGAGTGATGAGAACAATCTGCTGAGAGAAGAAGGGTTGATGTGACTGATGTGGTTGTTGCATTACCTGTCAGGGTGCTGGGTGCCAATATCTAACAGGGCTCCCAAGAGAGCAGAAAGTAAGGGAAGGAAGGACAAAAAGAGTAAAAAAGGATGTGAAAGCATGAACTTGTAGAAAAAAGAGATTGAATAAGGAAATGGAAACTGGGTGCATAGATGAGCATCCTGTTTGTGATACTGCCAAATTAGATGGATAATTGACCAGGCCAAACTTAATGGAAATATTAATTAAATTAGACATACTATCTCCAGTCCTCTAAATGTACTAAAGGATATGAATTTAAATATCTTAAGCAAGGGACAAAAATTGTGTTGTTTTTTTTCCTGATATGTTTCTGCAGTATACTACCCCTAGTTCGTTTTGCCAGCCTGTTCATCTGTCCTCATTAACTGTATTTATTCTTTTGTGGATATAGAATATGCATGTAAGAACAAAAAATTATTTCACTTTTTCCTGCATAGTTGCTCTCTTCCTGCTGAGAAGATCCTTTCAAATAAAGAGAAAAAATAAATACTCCATTAAAATGTAGTTTTAAATTAACTTGAAGTAATTAATCTTGAATTTAATTCTTCAGTGTTTTCCAATGAATTATCATTTTTCTGGAATTACTTCAAAATTAACTAAAAAATCTAGGGTCTCTAAATAAGGTTTTGTCTGGAACAGTGGATAAAGTGAAAATCTTTGGCCTTGGAAAAAATATTTATTATGTGCGATATTTCCACCCAAATGTGATTCTTTTCCCTAAAGCTGTGTTCAACTTGATTACTGACCTGGTCTTTCTGTGGATGAGTATTAACTGTGAACTCTATTGATTCAATAAGAAAAACAAAGATCTTTTCTAGCCAGGTTAAAGGTTTGAAAAGTGTGTAGTTGCCTGAATCTGGAGATGATGAAAATGATCTACGGATCCTCTCTTGTAAAGGATGTTGTTCCTGTGCAGGTCTGACTGCTGACTTTGTGTGTACAAGGACAGCTGCGAATGGCCATAAATGTAATACTCTGTCTGATGCTGCCACTGGAGTGTTGGAGTTAACAAAGTAACTCCTCATGCTAATGCTGCTGTGTTGCTGAATTTTAGGATGGACAGCCAGCAATGTGAGCCCACCATCAATACCACAGCCAGCACAGAAACCACACAGCCTGAATGTGAATGATGACAAGACGCCTGTGAAAGGTGATAGTCATGTATTTTTTCAGTTACTTCACTTTTCCTTTTTAGCTCTTGTATCTTGTATAGTGTCTCTTGTCTTCTCAGTTACTGTTGTAACAAAACTTGCTTTTGTAGTAGCTACAGCTCAGTCTTGTGCTCCCTGATTACTCTGTTTCACATTGATTAGGTGTATGATGTTTGTGTGCATGTATATTTTTGGTAGACTTAGTGCTAATACTGTGTCAAAAGAGTAATTTACTATGTAACAAAGGAGTTTCTTTTACCTACTTTGAGTCACACAGAATAGCATCTGCATGCACTTTGAGCTAAACAATGTTTTGCAGCTCTAGGGTTTAGCATTGTGGCTCGAATACAGGCTGTTGATAAGGCAGAAGAGCTCTAATTGCAATTTTTTTATAAACATACATCATATCACTAATCATCTGTTTAAAACTTAATTCAGTTGTTGCAACTGAGCCAAGAGTGCATAGTCCTGCCATCTACTGAGACAAAGGCCTGCTGATTTTTGACTCAGATTTTCTGGAAAAGTGAACCAGGATTATGTTGAATTCTGTTGCCAATTTGTAGCCAATTCTGTGCATTTACATTTGATGAAAAGCAAAGTCAAAGATGTTTAGTGCAGAAGTAAGGGGTTACATGTATTCCTTCCCCTGACATTTTTCAGCTCAGCAGAAAAAAATGAAAAGAGGGTTAAGGTGTTTTGGAACTGTTTTGGAAATGAGTGCAATTACACAGTCACAGGACTGGCAACAGCAAAAGGAATGGCCTTCAGCTATTTGGAAATCTGTGGTTCTGAAAGTGGTAGGTACCAAGAGGAGTGTCATGCCAGGCAGAGCCTATTTTGTCTGTAAATTCTTTGTGTCACAAAGAAAATTTTCATGTGCCATTATCTCTCTGAGAGAAGAGCACATCTTGTTTCACTATCAGTATAATACACATTGGCTGTAGGGTCAGAAAAACAAAGCAAGTGGAGATGCACCTTCTTCAGAACAGCCAAAGTTGTTACTGCTTTAACCTGAACATCTGCCCAGTTGAAATAAAAGCAGGCAGGAGACCTCTGAAATACATATGTCAGTGTGGACACAGAGGTGCAATAATCCAGCTACTGTTGCATGTATTCCCTCTTCACATTTTGTCTATATCCATCAAAATTATACTAGAAGCTGTACTGGGGACTGGCTATCAGATATAAACCCTCTCTTTCTCTCTGCAGCCAATGCCTTCCCATTAAAAACTTCATTCCAGATGAGTAATGACCTTGTTGGTTGCATACAGGGGAGACGGAACAGTCACATGAATTGGATTTAGGCAAAGGAATTTAGTCCTGTAAGAGAGGTTGAAAGTAAAACTTGCCTTCACTTTCTTTTTGCTTGTTTGCAGGCATGCAGGGGCACACTCAAATACCTTTCATGAAAGAAAGCTAGACAGAGTGAGATTGTTTCTATTTCTAGTTAAAGTGTTCCTGTACTTACCATGGCAGGAGCCATATAAAATACATAGCAGACATGTAAAATATTCATTCTTACTAAAGTTCTATATTCTGACAAAGATAGTGTTTTAAAATGCAATCACTCAATGTGATTTTCTTGTCAGAAATGCTCTTGGTAATAAATTAAACAATAGCATGGCATTTGTTTGACCTCAGTCAAACATTTCAGTCAGTTTTGTTTTAAAATAGCTGACAAGTCTGTGCATTTCTTTTTTCTTTCTTTTTTCTTTTTTTTTTTCCAGAACCTACAAAGAATCCAAAAGACTTGACTGCTTGGTTCAGTCTCTTTGCTGACCTTGACCCATTATCCAATCCTGATGCTGTTGGGAAAACTGATAAAGAACATGAATTGCTTAATGCATGAGTCAGCTGCCTCTGGTAACTCACATTTTCCCCTTCATCAACACTATTTTGGAGTTTAAAAAAACTAAATGAAAATTAGTATGCTGTTGTGAAACTATAAAGTATGTGCCATGATAATAAAACTAAAGGGAATGAATCCCCTTTTCTATAGGTACAGTTATTTGCTCTTGTTTTGTATAAAGAGTTTGCATTTATTTTCTACGTGGACTTACAAAAATGAGGTTAAGAATTAGGGCAGATTTCTTGCCAAATTAGATTGTCTGCTGAAACACTGTCTTTGCCTGGGGTGATGTGGAGCTAACACCAGAGTGAAATACAAATTGCAAACCTATTTTTTTATAATGTTTCTTGAGTAAATTAAAAACAAATCATGTAACTGAAGAGGCTGCATGAGTCAAACATCTATCATGTATATAATATATCTATTATTGCTATGTTAAGATGTCAACTAAATTTGTTTTGTTAGTACTCACAGTTGAAAAACCTGTGCTGGAGCTAATTATCAAAGAAGTGAATTTGGGTCTTTGCAGCCATTGAAATCATGCCCTTTACAATCTAACTTATTTGACAAACTGCACTACATAAAGAGAAGTCATGCCCAGGAGGCTTCTTTTTCTGAGTTTTTTCTCCATTGCACCAACAGAATTTGCACTTGTTTGCAGAAGTTTCTTGGAACTGATGCTTTACCATGCCTTCAATCAATTCCTGTTTCTGTTCTGAGAATTTTTCATCCAGTTTGTTTCTGAAGCATGTGTTATTTTAAGCTTGTTGTGACATTAACTCTTTAATAAAATGATTTTGACAAAAACCACAACTTTATTCCCACTGGAATGCTGTTGTGCTGTTGAATTGATACATAACAAGCATCTGAAGATAAACATGACCAGTTTTTAGACAGTACTGAGCCCTTTGTTTCTGAAGAGTAATCCAGTAGGACAGCAGGAAAATTTGAATTCAAATTTTCCACTCAAAAGTGGTGCCCCTTTGCTTCCCTGCAAAAGAAGGGGGAAAGGCTGATAGAATCATAAAGGTTGGAAACAGCCTCCAAGACTAGTGAGTCCAACCTTGGAGCAAACAGTTCCCCTGCCAAATAAACCACAGCCCTCAGTGCCATGTCTGGTTGTCTTTTGAACACTTCCATGCATGGTGACTCCACCGCCTTCCTGGGCTCCCCATCCCAATTCCTGACTACCCCTTCAATGAAGAAATTCTTCCAGATGTCCAACCTGGACATCCCCTGGTGCACCCTGAAGATGTGTCAGTAGCCAGTTAAGATCACAAGCTCTGTATACTGTGTGGGACCTGCTTTACAATTTATTATATTCAGCCTTCTTTAATTTGCTTGATTTTCCTTGTACATTGGTGAAGCATTTCACAACCAGTTATCTGTACACTCAGGTAATCCCTGCTTCATGGTCTATTAGGTAACTAAGTACCTGAAAATAACTGTATAAATGTACAAGTTCACTGAATTGGCCTACTTCTTCTTGAGTGCAGCAGAATATTGCTGGATGTCTGCACTGAGCAGAAGTAATGGGCATTTGCTGCATCCTATCTAAAAAGCCACATGCTGTCAGTGGATGCAAGGTTGGATTGACCAGAGTTCATCAGGCTCAACCCTCAGCAAGTTTTAAACACCCCTGTTCAAAACTGTCACGTTCATTATCTCATCCCATAACCTGGAAGTGTCCAAGTACTTCAGTTGTTGCCAGAGAAGTTCTTCAGACACTTAGCAGTGGATTTTCATGTCTAATAGGAGCAGATGGTCTAATCTTCTCTTCGTACAGTACCCAGCCCAGCCAGGGCCCTGAGGTGTGTAAGAGCTGGAATCTGATGTCAATGCCTTAACTCTTTCTAAAGATAAAGCTGGGTTCCTTCCACAGTCTTTGCTACTCTTCAGTACTGGCAGCTCCTTGCTCAGTGAGCTGCCTTTTCTGCACTCTGTAATTTCCTTGAGCATTAAGAGGGGGCTGAACTCATAACTTAGGGCTGCAGTTCTGGCAGTAAATAAGACATCTACAAAGGGGATTAACTGGGAAATACCTAAGGGTTACACTGGGGTGCACTTACACTTAGGAGTTCTAGTTTGTACTCAGAGACTGTTTGCCCAAAATCATCTTCATCCCAAATTGTAATTATCTGCAATGCCAAAAATGTTAGTGTCAGGCGCTCGAGGGAGAGCCAGGCTGCTCTTCAGCCCAGCTGGGTTACCACAAAATCATTAAACAGATTCTTGCAACTTTAAGCAAGTCTGTGGTTGCTGAACTTGCTGTGGATTACATTTGTCTGGATAGTTTCTAAAACACTTGTGGACAATCCACTCCAGCATTTTTTAGCAGCTGAAGCAGTTAGGTGAAAAGCAGAGAGGAGGCTATATTGAGTTCAAAACAGCCAATTAATTGTTCCTAAAGGCTCAAAAAATATTTGTTCATTCCTTAGGTCACAGATTCTAGACTTCCAGGATTTAAAAAAAAACCAAACCAATGAAAACAAGGCACAGAAAAACAAACGCCTGTGTTGATTGGGACAATTAAGAGCATTGCAGAGGTTCAACTATGGATGTTCTGAAACGTTATCCTGTTCTTAGGGTGGAAAGCATCAGGGTAATCATCCCTTTAACACAAGGCAAACCTCAGCTGCAGGCTTTTTCCTTTTCCTTCGTCCCTGCACAAACTGCACTACCAAGTCGTTCATATTAAGCATTGATTTCTTGTAATATGTAGTTTTTGAAATTACTTAAGCTTTGAATCATTTGCAATGCAATTTTTCACACTTTCAAATGAAAAAAAAAAAAAAAAACCAACAAAAAACAAGAAGCCAGAGGTATTTAAAATGTAATTGATTTTGCATAACGAAAAGCAATTGAAATCCCTGTGTACAATGCATTATTATCATAAAGATTTATTGAAGTTGAAAACCAGAGCAGGAAAGCTACCATCCTGCAAATAGACATTGTTTAGGCAAAAAAATCTTAAGTACAGAGTTGCAAACAACACTTTCCTACTACTAAGGAAGTGTCAGGCACATGCTCCTCAGCAGCCTGGGCTGCAGAGTCACTCCCAGGCCAGCACCACTGAGAGGATTGTCTGTGCTATGCTTTTAGGCACAGCAGTGCTTGGGACAACAGGGCAGTTCATCATCCTGGTAAAATTACAGATTGATTTTTCTACACACATAATGTTCATCTTGATTTAATATGCTTCATTCCAGTTGCATATTCTGGTTCAGTAGTGGATTGTTTTAAAATAAAAACAGCTGCAGAACCCTTATGGCAGATGAAAACAGTGGCAATTGATTAACTGTCTTTATTGTGAAGTTTATTTGATGTAATTGATTCTGATGATTCAAGGTTTCTACAAATCTCAGAGCAGCTGCTTCAGAGGAATTAGACTGTGAACCTTGGCAATTGAACAGCTCATAGAGAAAACAAACAAGTAACTTTTTAAAGTAACTTTTCTGGCCTTCTTAAATGACCAGCAGAGTAGAATAGGACTTACCTTGTTCCCTTCTGCTGTTTCCATATACAGCATTGCATGGGCATGACACTAATGTACTTTGAAGCAGGACTACTTAGCCACAAGCAGTCACCTGCCTTCCCCCAAACATCTTTTAAATTACCTTCGAACATTAGGGGCTGCACATGCTAGGAAAAAATGGGACCACCTGAGCAACAAGATGACGAGCAAGCAGCTCAACTCCAAGTGGGAATGCACAAAATGTCGTGGACTACAAGCCCTGACAGGATCTGAGCCTGGAAAAGCTCAGCAAAGTGGGTTGATGTGAGGATGCAGCACCCATCATGCTGCCTTTTTCTGGGGCCTCTGTCAGCTGCTGTCTGCGTCCTTCCATCACATCTCACTGTGAGTGCCAGGGGAGACTGGGTGAGCAGCACTGAGGGATGAATGCTGGGTGTGCTGTGCAGTTCTGCTGCTAAGAGTACATGGGGTCAAACAGCCCCAGAACACAGGAAGGGCAGCTGGAAGGTCCTGTCTTCTCTCAGTGCAGTTCCCAAAGATGGTCAGATGTCAGAGCAGCAGCAAGAATGAACATGGTAAAGGTGCAGCTGCCGGCATTGGGTCCCTCCTCACTTCTTCAAGCTTCCTTCCAAGCCCATACTGCAAATCCCCCTCTGGTTAGCCTACTTTTACAGCTTCTGCTCCTTGTAGATGTCTTATTTTTAAACAAGCCACCGTATGGGGGAGGCAGGAAGCAGAGCAACCACCAGGCTTGTCAACAGTCAGGCAGCAGAGGCTTGGCCTCAGCTGAGGAACAGAAATGCTGAGATCGTCTAGCACCTTCACTGGCCAGCCAAGCACGATGGAGCTGCTGGGGCTGCCACCCTCCCTCTGTGTGTGCTCAGCCCAGCACAGTGCACAGACTGCACACACACACACACGGAGCCTTTCCTAGGACAGTAAACAAGGGCACCATGGCCAAACAGGCCCTGCAGGTCCAGCAAGTCTGGCCTTGGTTCACCAGCCAGCCCCCAGCACCAAGGCAAACTGGCCTTGCAGTCAATCAGACCATTACCTGGCCATTTATTAACAGTGCTCTCCCAGCATAAAATTGGCTTTTCCCCTCACTGGCTAATTACAAACCAGTTTAGCCTTCCCTTTAAGTCAGACAAGGTACTTGCCAGCACAGGAGCTCTCCCTGCTGGAGTGGGTCCAGAGGAGGGGCACAAAACCAGTCAGTTCATAGGAACACCTCTCCTATGAAGAAAGGCTGAGAGAGCTGGGGTTGTTCAGCCTGGGGTCCAGAAGTCTCTGGGGGGAGACTTTAGTGTGCAGCTTTCTTTTTAATGCATACAGTTCGAAAGGAAGACACAGAGAGTCTTCATTGGGGCCTAAGGACAAGAGGCAGGCTTTTAGCTGAGTGTAGAGTTTAGATTGCACATAGGAAAGACATGTTTTGTGGTGAGACATTGGAACTGTTTGGCCAGGGAAGTGACAGATGCCCCATCACTGGAAATGTTCGCGGTGGTTCAGTGGGACTATGAAGAACCTCATCTCATAAAAAAATGTCTGTGACAGAGGGGTTGGATTAGAAGAACTTTAGAGATCCCTGCCAACCCAAACCATTCTGCAAGTCCAGTAACAAGTGAGGAGGCCACTGTTTGCCAGGCAGCAGTGTTCAGTTCCCAGTACCTGCATCAACTTTTAACTCTGTTCTACCATAGCAAAAGCTTGATGTGCCCAGCCTTGTAATTAATCCATAGGGGGTTTGAAGTTCTGGCTGTTTGCAAAAAATTACAAAATTTAAGTTGAGAGAAGCATGCTGTAGCTTGGAGGTGGAAGCCTGGCTGACACCACCTGGCAGCTATTTACACTGGTTGCTGTTGGAATCTTTGTGGGAAAAGGAATACCCAAAAAAATGAGGGGAAAAAGTAGATAAACAATTTTAGAAGAGAGAGCAGACCTACCTAAGCTGTTAAAGAAGTTACAGCCAGTCTTCTCTTTAAACAAAAGTCATCTATCCCAGAAACTTACTCTGCAGGGTGTTTCTTTTAGTTTGGACTTCCACAGCCATTATGGCAGTAGGAAACGCCCAGGGACAGGTGTTGGAAGCCATATGCTTGCTTCATCAACAGGCTGGAGCGAGGTAAAAAACAACTTTAAAAGTGCTCCACAATTAAATCATCCAAGCCTGTCTCCATCTAGGTGGGTGGATAACAGCTGGCAGCAGGCAACAAGCATGGTGAATGTATGATGCAGGATACGACAAGAAAAAAGGCCAAACTCCTATTATTCCAAGTACAATCCTCAGAATAAACCCTTGACATGTAAAATACAGGAATTGAAATCATGGGCCACTTTGCTGTTACAGCTGCTTATTTTTCTGGACTGTTTTGCAGTCTGTGTGGTCCTCCCATGATGATCTCTGCCTTGAACTTGAGTGCCAGAGCTTCAGAACACCAAAGTCTGGCAGCAGAGAGCAGCCCTCACTGTGGCAGGTGAGAGTTTGATTTTCAGGCAGATTTTTAGAAGACAACACAAGGAATGAGACAAGCCCCGTGGGGGACTTCTCTGATCTGTGGTTCAGCTGGATCTTGGGCTGATCCAGCCTTTTCTGCAAGGTTTTCCCTGGATTTGGAGACAGCAGCCATGGTTGCAAGGGCCAGAGGCACAGGAGTGATTCAAGGCTCTTCCCCCGCAGATGCCAGTCTGTGCTCTGAAGCCACAGAGGCCTGCCCAGGGCCTGGGGTTATTGAGCATCCCACACCCATCTAAACATGGGCCACCACCTGTCATAGCAGGCCATTTCCAGCTGGAAAAGAGCCTGCAATGGTACTGATCTGATTAAAAACTTGCCACCCTACCTCATCCACCAAAAAAATAACGTTTGAGGCAGCAGAGACCAGAGAGGGGTGTGAGGCTGCACAGTGGGGAGATGCCAGCAGCACCACCACAGCCCTCAGGCAGGACCTGTGGTCACCTCTGCTTGTCACCAAACCACAGCCAAGCTCACATGCAAGATACTCACAGTCATTGCTGCTCTTCACGTGGGCAAATGATTACAAGACACCTTACTTGAACAAAATCTTCCCTTTGTTAATTCTTAACCTTCCCTCCCCCCTCCAGCACTGAGTACTTTGCAGCTTTTGCTTTCATTTTTAAGGGAAGTGACCCAGATCTCCTTGGAGGCAGGAGACCTCGGCTTCACCAGCCTTTGCAATGTTCATAAATGACTACTGCTGTGCTTCAAAGCCTGGCTAGACCTCAAGAGTGTGCAGGTCCACCTCACTGCTTGCAGTTTAAGCTATGGGAATGTTACCAAAACAAATATAAAAGGAAATAAGATTAAAAAGCAGACAGAGGCATTCATGAAGAAAGGCTGCACTGACAGTGCTTTACAGCCCCTCTCTTGCCCCCATCCATTCTATCAGCCCATCCTGTTAGCAAATATTAAATGCAATTGAACACTAAAAATCCATAATGGTCATTTTCCTACTTGAGATTTGAAGGAGCAGAACTGTCTGTCCTGGGGTGGTTTTTAATGAACAGAGCAGCTTGTCTATAAGTGGTTTGGGTTCCCTCTCTGTTCCCCATAAACATGTGAAGTATTTAATGCAGGGCTTGAGGTTGAGGTATGTAATGTTGTTTTCTTTGATGGTTGTTATCCAAGTGAAAAAAGGAGTGAAAAAAGAAAATGCTTTTATGGCCCCAAAATAAGTCCTGTTGTGTAGCAGCACCAATACAAACCAAGTTTCTTTCTGCAAGTGCCTTTCTCCAGAGAAGATTAGTCCAATATATACACCATCAGCAATGTCAAAATCTCTGTCAAGGTGCTTAAGTTTCTGCATATCAGAGAAAACCCAAAACACCTGCCCCACAACAGCATCAAGTAGCTTGGGGCCAGTCTTGTCATGACTGGCCCCAAGCTACAATGATGTTCCTGTCCCCAGTGGACAACAGCACTGGGTGCTGCCATAACTCCCAATGGCTGCAGGAGTCCAGGTTTGCAGGTTTTTCTTCTTGCTTTGCAACAAGGAGACAACGTCTTCATCAGAGATGGTGGAAAGGAGATTCCCAGGCAGCAGGGGCCTACAGAGCCTGTAGGTACCTGTGTTGGAAACTGGAAACTTCCATGATGGTGAAAGCTGAGATGGACAACAGCTCCTGCTCTGGGAGACACCCCCAGGACAGAGCCAGTGCCACAAAGCCCCTGGGCCAGACAGAGGTACCAGTTTGCTGTCCAGTCTGGAGATACATTTTCTCACTTACTGAATACAAAGTCAAGTCACGATACAGAGCAGCATTCACAGCCTTTCAGCCAGGATGCAACCAAAGGGACAGACTGCAATCCACGGATGGCCTGATTTAGAGAACAAACACCATTTTATCCAGGCTAATAACTCCTCTGCAGTATTAAGGCATCCGCCGTCTTCCTAACCCAAGGAACATCCCGTACATACCAATACAGACATACAAGGTTACCATCCAAAGCAGCGGCCTCAGCTGCCTTTCCCTTTGCTTAGAAAGTGCAAAACCTACTGGCTCCCATCTTTATCACTCCCCTACCCCCTAAGGTTTAGTATTCCTCTGCAGAAGAGGAAAACCAGAAAATCCTCCCTAGAAGAGAACAGATTCCTTAGGTACTCAATTCAGAAAGTGTTTGAACTATATCCTTGGAATTCTTCACTAGAACCAAAACCAGATCCACCATTGTACCCAAACTCATTTCATGAACAAGAGCCCCTGAATGCAGTGACAGTCCTTAAAATGCAGCTACATCCCCCATCCAAAATATAACCATGCAGTCAAAGTCTGTAGTATGGTACCATCTCTGTACTGTCATAGAGACGGGAAGCTACATTGAGCTTCCTGTATTTTCAGCAACTGACATCAAAATGAATGGTTCTCAGCATTCTCACGATGTACAATGAATTAGAATCCAAAGGAATCACAAAAGCATATTTAAGTGCGTCTGCCCCCCCCCCCCCCCTTCTTCCTGAAAACAGTATCTAGTTTCCAAAGGCAACACCCTTTTTAAATCTTTCATAAGAACAAGTTGTAGCTTCCCTATGTAACAAGCCCAAGGATAGCACCAACCTTATGGAAAGGGAGGCTGCTATCCACTGAGAAACCTCTGTATCACAGAGATAAGGGCACGACTAGAAATTCTTACCCAAATAAAACTCAGAAAGGGAATAATTGCATCACCTAGCCTTTTGGCACCAAACTTTAACAGAAGTCTAGTTTCTTTTCAGCTTTCTCCTCCTTCGAAAAAGAACCTCTGTCCATAAAAATCCAAAGAGCACTCAGATCTCACCTGTAGAAAGCAGGTGGACAACCAGTTTTAGTTAACATGACTTACACCTGGCAGTTTGGGATTTAGATGATGCTATTTGCTTACTACTTATTTGGAGAAAAGTTAAAAACAAAGGTACAAGAAATAGATTACCATGGGTATTAGTATTGCCCTGCACATACCCTATTTTCAACCAACAGTTGCACAAAGCACCGAAAAGTTTAACCACACTTCACTATGCACATACACAAAAATCTCACACACACACATCCTACTTTTCTACAGACACAGTTATTAGCCTAATTGTGCTTTGTTATGAAGCTCAGCCTCTAATTCAACAGGGGGAAGAGATTACACGACCTTCTCTTCTCCCAGCCTTCCAGCTCCTCTGCCTCTGAGCTTTCCAGGCTACAGATCAAGGCAGTCTAAAAACTTCCCATCAGAACTTCTTACAATCCGAGATAAAATTTCAACTTGGGGTCACCTCTCTATCCAGCTTCACCTAATTGCTCTTCTTTCTTGTTATCAAATGAATTTGCATTTAACTTGCATGCTCACTTACTTCCAATGTGGATTTTACTGAGGAAACTCCCAACCTCCTCTCAGCCCCACTTGAGTAACACATTATTTCTGTGACCCGTTGCACGCCAAAAAGACAACACCTACTCTCCAGCTTCATACCACCTCTCTGTAATTATGGCGCTATAGAGGAAGTGCCAAAAGAACCAGTAAAGATACTCAACTACCTCTGCTTTACTGGAGACTTCATTCATGTTTGACACACCAAAAATTTCCAGAAGCCAAACGTTACCCTCAAAGACCTACTCCAGACAGTTTAAAAGATGTGTTAACACCCCAATTGAAAATACTGCAGCATCTGCTTCCTTAGTGAGGCAAGAATCCTTAGGGTAGTTAAAAAATTCCACCTCTTTACCATCAACCAGAATGTAAAATGTCCCAAACACTCACAAGTTAGTAAGGCTTACAAAATCCTTATTTAAGCACATCCTTTGTAAAATCACCTCTTTTTAAACATATCAATACTTGAAAAAAATCTTTCCTTGCATGCTGGCCCATTAATTAGTTACACTTAGTGCTAAAACAAATCCACATCTTTAGTGTGAATTCATCTACCTTCATCTTCTTACTGCTTTAATATTCCATGTCTGCTAAATTTAAGCTCATTAGTAAGTATTTCCCATGTGTAGGTATTTACTAATTGAAATTAAGGCACTCTTCCACCATCAAGTTAATAATGCTGAGCTCCTACACAGCCGCCTTCTGGTTTTTCCAGTACTTTATTCCTATAGCTCTTCCCTGAGCCTTTTACAGTCTCTCCCAAACTAGAGTTTTCCAGGACTGGTTACACTAATGCAAACAGAAACAGGATACACACATTTTAACTGCATGTCAGTCTTTGATCAAACAACTTCCTTCAGCCAAATACCAAGTGTGGATGACTGTACGTGTAATGCATGTACTTTCCCAGCCTTAATTCACTTTTTCCTTGCATTTAGGTTCTGGACATACATAGCAGAAACTTTGGTTATTTCCTCCCAACTGAGTAGCTTCAAATCTGTGTTTTCATGGCTGTATTTTGCACAGCGAGGCAGGCTGTTTTACAGCAGTAACTGATGTAAACTTCTACTAGTTATCTGTTATCTCCACACTGCTTGGCTTGTACCTCAAGTAACATCTGAAGGTCCCAATCCACTACCCTGGACCAAGGCCAGGAGCTGGTTTACCTAAGCCTGAATTAATTAGGGATACTGGTTGACATCACAATGTCTCTTGTTCTTGTTACTCCTTACACTCACATACTGTGAAGATACTGAGACTACATCCTTGTGCCAGGATCTGGCCCTTCCCAAGAGCTAATTTGTCAGGAAGCCAGAAATCACCACCCTGACAGCACCCTGTTTCCTAGAGCAAGCAGATCACTCGCTAGCTGTTGTCCCCTACCCCAGCATACACGGCCAAGGGCTCCCCTTACACAGCCCTCCAGGCTCTGAAGCGTTCACTTCCACAGCCACGAAATTACTAGAGAATGTATGTTCAAGCCAAGATCTTTTGTTCACAAGACAGGGACTCAAGGCAAAATTATTTCATCTCTGCTCAGCGCTTCTCAGACTCCTTGTTTTGGCTTTGGGGACGACAAAGGCAGCGAGTTACACGCAGCACACAAAGTGTGGCTCGTGGAAATGAATCCAAAGCGTGACTAACTAGGCAAGGCCTTGGTTCATGGGGATGCTCAGAAGTTCCCTGGGACACAAAGTGCCTTGCATCTCTGCAGGGCAAGCGACTCACTTTTGTCAAAGTACTTTCTGAGATAACACCCTTCCACTCAATGGCAGCCTGAAACTACTGCAGCCAAATCCATTTAGGGGACAGGACGGTCACAGAGCTACTCCAAGGAACCCCTTCAAACTGATGAAGGAATGGCTGAAATGATGCCATTTCTGACTGAAGGACACCAAGCATTCTCGTAGGTGGATGGGATCACAGAACCACAGAACATCCTAAGTTGGAAGGGACCTTCAAGGGCCATTGAAGTCCAACTTCTGGCCTGGCACAGGACTTTTAGTTAAGTTCCAGTTAATGTTTTGAACATAGTCACATAGAAACCTTGTAATCTTTGGGATGCTGAAAACTTAAAATTTCCACTGACTGACGACAATAAGCATTAATCCATTCTTGATGGTTATTGCCATAGTGCTCTTCAGTAAACACTGACTTTGGAGGATTTACATGTATTTAAATATTATCCTTCTTTCTTCCTCCTGCCCCCTCACCCCCATCTGGAAAGAATTATTCTGCAAGTCAAATGACAATCATTTGAGTCATACAAAACAACATGAAACCAAGACTGTCAGTAGATTTACACCACATCCTTTAGGGGTTTAGTTTAGTTTCACATAGTGAAACATCTAATGGCTTTCATAATTTTCAACAGATAACTTGAAATTTGCCATACCACAAACACAACAGCAGATACACAGTTTCAAGTAACTATTAATTGATTTTTTTTCCTGTGCTATATAGAAACAGAGTATGCTATTTAAAGCATATTTTAGCATTCAGCTATTTTAGGGTATTTCCCTGCTTCTGAGTACAGCATTATGCAAAAATCAACAGGTAAGAGATTCTTGTTCGAGAAGACATAGCACACTAGTCATACATGGTTGACATTATTCTAGATGTAAATCTGGAACAATATTAAAATTTAATCTCCTCCTGTGGTGTTTCATGCAGTTTCCAAAACAAATAAATGAACCACTGCTTTTGTGTGTTGTCCCCACCACTTTTTTTTTTTAACTATAATTTTTATTTAAATAAGACACAGGAACTTCTATACCGAAAAAAATACAAAACAAAAGCCACACATTTCCTTGTGTAAAGCAATATTGTGTGATAACTTGAATACTGTTCAGCACAGTGGCTAGAAATAACAGTACAACTATGTACAAAACTTTAAACAATATTTGACAAATTTCTACAGCTGGATGTAGAATACAATTGAGATAAACAACTGCTGGGAAATTTACATGGCAAAGCATTAGCTTTAACACATTTGGTTCAAAACCTTCCGTTCTGCCAAGAACAAATGTGCATTTTAATTAATATTTAGTTTCTCGTGGAAAAAAATATAAAGAACATGTAATGGCATTGCAAACATTGTACAGAATTCAGCACTGATCTAAAAGCCACTCATCATATCCCCTGGTAACCTAACACCAATAACTGAGACTACAATTTCTTATCTGGACATAACCAGAGCATAAAAAGGTCATCATACTGCAATGTTAGTCTAGAAAGAAAAATATTAAAAGGAATCGATACTTACATCACGAGTATTTTCTCCCCTTTATCTTCAGTCTATAAAATATATAGTGTTTTCACCTAGGCCTGAGATTAGTAGGGTTAAAGATGGCTGTTGTGTTTCAAGAAGCTTTTTCACATGAAAATGGTAAGAGACAGACCTCTCCTTCTACATTTTCTGCAAGGGGAGTCAAAAAACAGTGGATGTTTTAAAGGCTGCAAATTCCACCTTGTAAGACAGCGTTAACAAAACCTCAGTAATAAAAAGGAAGCAATGCTTTATCTCCAAAGAAAGCACATATCCAGTGAGCAGTTACTGGTGGCTCACTCTCACCCCCCTCCAACCTCATCTTCAAAAGTAGAAAAAAACATAAAAGAGCAAGTTTAAATGCTCCTAGTAGCTGCAGGCTACCAATCTCTTCAATTCCTGGAAAAGGTGAACCTTATTCTCCTCCTGGAAAAGGTGAACCTTATTCTCCTAGGAGCAAACAGCATTAACGTAGTTCCACCGAGCTGAAAGCAAAGGAGCAAGAACATCAACTTTATTTTGCCTTTTGGGTCCTCTTTGTATCACAGGAAATTATCTCTGAAAGCAATGCTCCTCTTTTTCTAGTACAACAGAAGAGCACCACAAACACAATCTTGCCATGTACTATTTTGAGAAAGTGTCCAGCCTGCAAAACCAGGATTATTTTACATGGTTTTTTTCTTTTATTCACACTTAAGGAGGGGGGAAAGCACACTTTTACACACACAACTTAAGTAACTGAAAGTTATGGGAGAAGCTTTAAGGAACACGAACTTAAAACTATTGTTTTCCCCACCCCTCTTAGAACACCCACTTGCTACTTCTGGACTTTCATCCGAACACAATTACTCACTACATAAATAAAACGCTGCTCATCTAACACTGCTCAACAAAATCTGAAAACCTATTTCCAACCAGCAAATGAATGAACATTTCCAAAAGAGAAACTAAACATTAATTTGACTTTTAGACGGTAACAGTAGCATTTCACATCCTTAACTGCCAACAAAAACCATGAGAGGAAATCCCCAATCACCCCCCCGTGAAACCTGAAAGAATTTCTGTCCTTTAACAAAAACATTCTTGTCTTTCAAAATCCTCTCACACACAATGTGGAATGTTTCTCATGTACAGCCTAGTACTGAACACTTTATTTGCAACAGTTTAACAGTCATTAACTGAGCAACACCTGAAACCTTTGAATGCCACGATTTTACATCTATTGAAATGACAGTAAATGCAACAGTTGTTTTACTTGTAAGCACATGACAAAGTGATATACATCACAGATCTGCTGGTTCTCCTCATGTTCACCCACGTCCAGGGTCATCATTCACCTGGATCTGAATGCACTTATTCCAAGAAAGTGGAATGTAATGAGGAAATATTAATGCATAAAACAAGGAAAGGCAAAAGAGTGATGTTCCCTCTTTAGCTTTGTAGCTGTAAAATATTTTATATTCCAATATGATATACATTCCAAGTTACCTGAGTTTACACTTCAAGAGAAGTACCTGAAGCTAGGCCATAGGGTGGGCACTGTGCAACTGCTGTGGCCATTTTTTTTTTTTTTTTTTGCATTGTGTGTATTACAGAAGTTAGAAACATAAACACCTGGATCAATTGTAAACATAATCCTGAAGTACAGTATTTTCCATAGGACACAACACAGCAAGACATTTTCTATTCAGACAGGCAACATTTTTTTATATATAGAGAGAGCTTATTTATACTGTAGAATTTGAAACAGAACACAGGACACAGTACTAATCTGGTCAAACGTACTATGAAATGCATAGTCTCCACTTAAAACGCTTAATGTAATATGGATTCTGCAGGCATTACTGCTTTCTCACAAAAGAAATGCTGAATATGGATTCTGTCCCTGCCAAGAACAGTGTTGAGATATTTTTTTGAATGCTGCTAAGTTTTCCATGGTGTTCTGAAAGGTTGCCACCTCATGCAGATGTATCTGAACTAGGATCTCCTCACTCCTTGTCTCGGGGCAGAGGCCTGCTCCACCTTGCTCTAGATTAACACGTAGCTCTGAGGAGAGGAATGCTCTTCAGTCTGAATTTCTTGCAAAAGCGGCTGCTGCTGCTGCTGGGACGGTTGCTGTACCGGGATCTCTGGGGAGTCCATTGTGCTGGTGTCATCTGACAGAGATGAGAAAGAGACCCGAGACGAAAGCTGCTCAACAGTCAGGGTGCTCAAACCTGTGCTTTGACCGGAGTTTGGAGAGTTCTTCAGCGTCAGGTCTGAAGCGGGAAGGAGGGGGCCCAGAAGTTTTACAGGACAGAAAGCTGATCCGGTTGGGATGAAATTAACCTTGTTTTTGTCAGGACATGAAAAGAGAGGGGCTGAGACAGGCTGACGAGACCTACAACGAGAAAAAGGATTATATATCTGGGCAGCTGAGATGTTTTTCACATAATGAACTTTGTGGTTCTATACATTGCTAAAATGTGAATGACAAGGAATGGGATTAACTGGACAGAGGGGCAAACATCTTCCATATTGGTAGTCAGCTAACTGATCCACAGCATTAAAAATAGTACCATCACAAAAAATGACTTGGTAATTACTGGACAAACATGCAACTTCCAGCACGAAAAATCTGCAGTACATATGCACATGAAAAAATGCCATGGTTAATTTAGAATGGCACAAATTCTTCTTTGATAAGCGATGCAGCAACAACATATTTAGTCATTTTAAATCCCTTTGAGGACCTCCATAAAACAGACCTCTCATTTCCCATATTCCATAATTTGTCTGGAGGCTTTTTCCACAACCCAACATTGCTCCCTTTACCACCCAGCAGGCAATGAATGCTGCTAGAGCAAGAAATGTCCCCTCCTTAATTCCTTCATCCACAGGAGCTTAGCATGCAATCTCAACAGCATGTGCTGTGCTGAAATACTGCTGGGTCTAGGGGAAAAAGACATGATGTCTAAGAGTTTAATTTCCAATTTCTTGCTCAGCAAAAATATTGAGCAAAGTTTATGGCATAAGCATACTACCATCTACAAACACTTTACATATGTTTCATTCCATTTTCTGTGTTTTATACACATCAAAGTGCAACCTATGCTTGAAGCCAATAATTATGACAACGAGAGTTTTTGTTTAAGCCATGAAAATTTAAAATGTTAAAAAAATAGATGGAAAGAGGTTTATATAAATGCTTAGGAAATTAATGTACCTTATCTTTCCTGCTTGGATTTTTGTTGCCTTTTATAAATACACAAAAAGAGGTAAAAGACTCCATTTTCTCTTCACACCAACGTAAACACTTGAACTTCTCTTCTGCACAAACTATAAAAATAGTTTGCTCCTGAAAAACCCATCAGCTGGAATAGTTTATTCATCTGCAGTTGAATAGGCTCAGTAAACAGGTTTACTGCTTTGCAGATACCAGCTGATATAAAAGGCATTACTTACGACATTTCCTCAAAGACCTTCACTCGCTCACATCCCTCTGGGGGCTCTCGTTTGAACATGTAGCTGTTGTTTGGTTTGGGAGATGAGGCATACTTGGGCAACGGTGAGCTACTCCCACTGTCTGAAAATTTAAAGCAGTTATATTACTAGAGATTGAGAGCGCTTTTTAATTAAATTCGACTTCCAAACAAGATGCCTTTTTTCACAGTTTAGCCACTACGGTGTTTTGCTTCTACCACAATGCTTCCTTTATTACAGGCTACTCCTAACACCCTTGTATAGCACATTTCTTCTGAGTAACAGCTTCGGTGCAGCAGCACTCTATTGTGTAACAACACGTAACAGGAGGATATTTTTATCCAGAACACTGCAATCGGAACAAAGCAGAGCTGTGATCCTGGAAACAAATACATTCTTTATTACATAGTTCAAAGACCATAAATGAACAAGGTAATATGCATAATACATGCAGAAGAATTATGAGTGGTAATGATAAAACGCCTTCTCACTGTATAAACAGTGTTATTAAAGATGTGTGTATACAGCTTGTATCTTATTTTAAAACAGAATTCTTCACTGGAATATCGACCTCATTAGTCTCATGAACAGCTGAGAAGTTGCAACAAAACAAAACACATTTGTAACACAGGTACTGCTACCTCAGCACTACAATGTCTTATCTTGCTTAACAGTTGTGAAGTTGCTTTAGTATCCAGAATAAAACTTCTACAGTTTAATTCTCTCATCACTACTGGCTATGTGATACAGCTATTCTTCATAATTCCAGCTTTCTGTGTGTATTTTATCCAGACACACTTAGAGTTAGAGGTGTGAAGATCTAGGACAAAAGGCAACAAGCAGATTTATTTGTACTTCCCAGAAAGTATGAAAGAAGGCTCAAGTCTGGTAATGACAGTAGCACAAAAGTTCGAAATATTAAGACTATGAAAGGGTTCACTTTAAACAGTCATGCTGACAATATGATAGTAAATGCATTAAGGAAATAAAGTAGGTACAGAAATAGTTATCCACAGAAAATCAGCTTTCTATGGTGCCTTCTAACTTTTTAAAGAGCAACACCTCTCCCAGGGTAGTATTATTGGCTCCCTATTCCCTGCTTAGGGTTACAATTAAAAAATGAAACAGCAAAATTAAAGAGGACCCACCAACTTACAAATACACCTTAATTGGAGAGAAATAGCTGCTCTTGCTTTAGCTCTTAAGTCTTTTCCCTAATGTGGGGTACCCTATTTTTAACTCAAATTTGTAACATTTGTTTACTTTCCTGTTGCGCATGTGTATTGCCTTTTCAGCTACCCAAGCTTCAAGCACTATGATCTAACTTCACCAAAGAAGTGTCTTTAATCTTAGGGCAGATTTGTCTTTAACAGTTTGCAAAGAGTAACTACACAAATGATTATAATACCATGACTCAAATACAAAGGCTAATCATTAGATGTTTTGAAACGTTTCTTCTTCCTCTTACAACAAGAAACAAATCAACTCAAATGTCACACTTCCCTTTGAAGATTTATTATGAAAGATATGAGATTAAAAAAAGTTGAAGTGAACCTCACTAGCATATTGATTATTCAGCTCTTTCCTGCTGTAGAGTGAATACAGAACTTCTATTAACAGAATTTTTGGTGTTAACTACAAAGGCAGAAAATGCCTAGAGACGATACAGATATTTGCCAAGTTGGGAGCATGATGGTCCTCTTGGCATCTTTCCACTGTTGGCCCACACCGCTCATTCCAAACACAGAAATCATTAACAGAACCCAGACAGTTTGTTTCCTCCTTCTAATATTTAAAATTGAAGATCCAAGTTTCTATTTAAAAAATTAGAGACATAAAATGAACTACTGTTCATTCCACCAAATAGTGGAAAACCATGGCAGTACATCCAAGGGAAGAATCAAACAGAATTCAAAGTTAAGTCAGTTCTTGGAAGATTTAAGAGTCTTGTCTACTAGCCAGTTCAGCTTTCAATCAAGGTTTTGGTTTAGTTGGCCCTGTCTGGCTGAAACTTTCTACATAAGACAGCTGCTGAATAAGTATTTCTCTTTACCCTCCCTGCTTTTAAAGCTTCCAAAGTTGTTAAGACACTCATTTTGACCAAACGCACAGCACACACTCTTTGAAGAACACGTGTGGTTGTGAGGGGACTCACACGTACAAGCCGGGAGTTGGGTTAGAGCAGAAGGGACTGGGAACACAGGCCATGAGTTAAAGTGGCAAGAGGTGGAATCCACAGCTTAAGCCAGTCTCCACTTGTGCGTTCTGCAAGCTCTGCAGTGCTAAAGTGTCCCATCATTAATCCCTGACGACACAGCAAATCCATGTGCGTTTGATGGGCATTTGCTGCTCCCTGAGGCCCCAAGGCCAAGCCCTCAGGGCCCACCAGCAGGGGGTGCCCTGCCAGCGTGTCCCACCCCACCCACCCCCACCATTTCATCCCATTCTAGCCCCTTTCCATCCCATTTTGCCCCATTCCAACAGATTCCATCCCCTTTCACCCCTTTCCATCCCACTGACAGTCACTGATCACGGGATCTTTAAAGGGAGTTTCACTACTACAAATGCACAGCAGACAATATGGAGCCTTATCACACAGAATTTCTGGACACATACTTAAAACACATGTATTCTGTTATCTAGAAAACATTAAGATTCTCATTCAAACACTAGAAATACTATTTTAACCTTAATACTGGAAATTATAGCTTGCACATATCAGCACAACAAAAGAGGCTAACTAAAAAAGAATCCATAGAACAGTTTTTTGCATGACAATACTTAAAGAAAACAAAAAACTTTGCCAGCAAGCCTTGGGATTTGTTTTGATAGGTTAAAAAATACATAGTAAGACTACCCGAAGACTTCACTAACAAGTTTTTTTCTTTAAAAAACTATGAATCAGATGGCCAGAATTTAACAAGTATCTTCAGTTCATCTTCATGAACACGTTACTTTTAAGAGCCTGCTAGCAACAGTGGGACTACTAAATGCTATGCAAAGGCACCTAAATCAAAACCCCCCAAAAAAGGATATACAATCTATACTTGTACAAAAAAAACCCTCCAAATTTCATCTGCTTATACCTTCAGATGCCTTTGAATTTTACCTATGTCACAGCTGCTGAGGATGCTCTGTAGGGCTCTGAATTCCAGTTTCATGGACCAGAGTATCACAAAACAGAACTAGTGAAACTAGTAGTTTTAATACAAAATTGTAAAGCCAGGTGCCATGAAAATACCTTGTTTCCCAACCCTTCCTTATCTGCTCTAATCAATACTGTGTAGTATCACTGCTCTGTTCAGAGCAATATTGTGGGCCTTTTCTGAAAATTAGCTTTCACTTGCTTTTGAAAAATTCAGTTATTTAACAGCTTCATGCAGAAAGGTAAACTCAACAGTTTAGATAGAGTCCAAAGGCAGCTGGGAGGGCCTCAGGCCAAAGCACAGCTTTGCACAAAAAGTAAAAGATGCTTTAGGAATGTAAAGCAGTGCTGTGTCTGTGCAGAGCATTGGTTCCTCTCACTGCTTATGTCTCAGTCAAACTAACCTTCCTTTCCTATTCAGCAACACACCCCAGAACCATTTATAATGCTGATAATTCTACCTTTTAATGGTAAAGCCAAGTTATTCCCATCAAAAGGAAAATTAAGCCTTGAGAAAAGTAACAAGAAAACATCATCAAAACATCTATAATTGGTTACACAATGCATTTTTCCAAATGTAACATGCCTCACAAAAAACTAATGATGGTTTTACTCTAGCATCACAAAATCCTTTAAAATGAAGGTGCGAAAACCTTCCCAAGTTTTTATTGTATAGAGCAGTTAACACCCACAACAAATGTAATAAACTGTCCCTCAAAACTTGCTATTCTTTGTAATTTCTACCTATATCCCTAATTTATCTATAATTTAATGATTTTGAAGTAACATTCTTATTCAGAACAACTGGCCTGTATTATCTGGATGATCTGAGAGCAAAAAGCACCTTTCTGACTATACTTTTATAACCTCTGAATAAATTACTTGCTCTTGGAAAGCTGTTACATGTTTTCCTAGTTTTTACCTTGCCCTTAAAGAATTAAGTTGTGATGGGCAGTTCAAGTTTTTATCTTTCATATGCACAGTATCATGTACCTTAAACTAATTTTAAAATGCCGTAATGGTGACTTAAAAAACTGGCTGTTTATCATCATCACCTACACACTTCTATTGGAGAAGACTTCTGATACAAGCCTAGCATTAAAACCAAAATCCACAAGTATCTACTCATAAATTTCACTCCAGTCAGCTGATCAAGAAAATCCAAGGCAGGAGATAAAAAGCCTTGAAAAACATTAAAAAGGCTAGATGCATTATTTCAAACTATCTTCACTCGCTACTGCCAATAAAAAATTCCCACTGAAAATTCCCATCACTGTGATAACGGAGTACTGACTGCAAAAGGAATTATTCACTTCCTTGCTTTTTAGGTTAGATTTGTTATCAGGACATATATGAAACCAATTTACCTGGCAAGACAGTTTTTTGTGTGCTAATACTATGGTGGCTGTTTCTGTAGTGATTCAGTCTTGACAACACATTAAAATTCACATGCATAGTGCAAGAAAGAGGAGTATGGTGGGGGCAAGCTAATACCACTGTTATTTTTGGAGCATAGCCAACTATCATGTTGAACTAAAACTTTTACTTTAATGTGGTTAACTTACACACTTTCACACACCCAGGCAGGATTTGGGCAGATGGATTTGTTTTCCAGTATTTCCTTTTAAAACCAAGATAGGAAAAAGTACTTTTCAGAAATCAAGAAACCCTTCTGATTTCCCCAATCCTATTCCCAAATTACTTTAATAATTAATAAACAGATAGTATTTACAAAAAAAAAAAAAAGCTTAACCTTACTTATAACCTCAAAATATTGCTATCTTTAGCTCATTAGTAAATATATGATAAATCTTAGAAGTTTTCATTTCCTCTGTGGAATTTACTCCTCTTAGCTGGCACAATTTACCCAAATCCTACAGCCTCCATACTGAAGTCCATGTTACAGCTAGCTGACCAGAAGCACAAGGGTAATTTTAGTAGTAAACAGTTGTCAGAAAAACCGTGGTCTTTTTTATGCTGGTGCCTATATTCTCATACTTCATAGTCTGTCAGTAACTCTTAATTATTGAAACTCCAGTTGTACTCCCACTATAAAACCAAACAACATTTTACAAATTTCAAAGAAAATGCAGGATATTGATAAACACGTAAAGTTTTCAGAATTTTTGAGCTGTTATGCAGCATACACAGAGAAGTAATTTCCTCTCCACCAGGTTGTTCAAACAGGTATTGGAGCTTCTCACCAAAAAGCTTCAAGTGGAATGTAAGAGTTCAGAAGCAGAGTACTTTTAAAAGCAGTCCAAAACTTCATCACCATTTTGAACAGCAAGCAAATCACCTATGATAAATATACAGTCCACAAACCTTCCTGAAACCTTTCTTAAACATAAACATGTTACAATCTGAATTCTTCACATTAGAATCTTCATAAATAGTTAACTGTTTGCTGTGCTCCTCTGACATATTTATGGAAGATGTTTGTGAAGTTTCACAAACAAGAGGGAAAAAGATATGTAAACAAACAAAACCAATTTTCAGATAAATCCTCAATCCCTCCACAACCATCAAACAAAAACAAAAACTGATGTAATGAGTAAAATGAAGATAGTTGTAAAAGCAGGACATTACATGCCTCCCATAGGTAAAGGCAGGCCATTCTACTCTCACCTTTATCACGGTCATAGAGCAAATCTTCTGTTGAACAGGGACTCCCATCCTGAGACTCAGGAGGGCAAAAGGGAGAGACACAAGGTGAGTGACTGCTGCAGCTGCTGCTGCGCTCCTGGACAGACGGAGTCTGAGTGTCAATGCTTCGGGTGCTACTACTACGATAGTGAGCAGGTAACGGGGCCCTTCGACCGTCAGGGATATCCAGAGGCTGCAAGAGAAACAAGCAATTCCTGTTACAGAGAAAAGATCCAACTCACAAGCAACGGCAGCCTGCGGCGATCGTAAGTGAAGGCCTTAAGAAGAACAAACACGGCATTTTTTAAAGAACGAGAAGATCTCACACAACAAAATAATGCAGCGTACAATGGACACAACATACATCAATTGCCCCAAGTACTGGGGCAATGTGCATATGTTCCAATGCAAAGTTAACATCCACACTTCAACTCAAGCCAGTGTTAAGTTTTTATGGTTTTAATGACAGCTTATAAAGGCAAACCTCCCTCACTAATTATACTTAGTATTACAATTTTCAATAAAGGTCACTGTTATTATAAAAGAAAAACAAATACCCCGACAAAGATCACATTTGGATAAAAGGAAAAGTAGAAAATGTCGAATACAATGGCATACTATTGCCATAACAACCAAATGAATTACAATTACAAAAGAAAACCATCCAAGTTCTGCTAGTAAGTTGTAATTCTCCAGCACACCCCTACATTCCATCCTTCTACAGATGATGCACACAGGCTTGTAACAAGGCTCACAAGCTTTGTCTTGAACCAAAGCTAGTAAGCTCTGCCTGCCCCTATCAGCCTAGCTGGCACTGGCCAGAATGATCCTGCATCCCATTCAGCAACATACTGCACAGACATGTTCACAGCAGTACACTGGCACACTCTACTTACTTGTCCTTCCCAGTGGAAAATTAGGGCTTTTTAATAAAGACAGTGCTGCTTCAAAAGTAAGAAATCAAGTGGGAATTAAGAGTCTTGCTTAGAAGTGAAGGGGAAAAAATGTCTGCAATATTTAAACAATTTTTATTCTCACTTCAGTGAGAACTGCGTCCAAACCATAGAGAACAGTTTAAATGTTCTAGCTACAAAAAATTAATGTCTTTTTCCTTCTCACTTCAAGTGAACATTTTTATTTTATTGCCTCTCTTCCGCACATATTCCAAAACTGTAACAGCTTGTTCCAGAGCCTAGAATTCAACCCAACACTTTTGCTAGCAACGAGGACATGACACCTATTGGCTCAGTATCACATTCTCCCCTTTTCAGCAACAGTCTATCCAGAAAACCACCACATAGTACACAAAGAGGCAGACACAGCAGAACAGGAAGATAATTTTCTTCCTATGAGCCTTCCAGTTAATACCATTTCATATTTCAAATAAGAGCAAAGAAACACACTATAAAGAGAACATTACAGTTGCTTCATCAAATGCTGTAAGGTTTGGGCACAGCTGTGTGGTCTGTTCCAACTGCTCAGTTCACATTGCATATGCGTTACAACACGACTCCGTGTTCTATTCCCAGCACCCCCAACAGGCCCTGACTCATTCAATGCACAATACAGACCTGCAGCACTGTAGCATTTGTTACACAGACAAAAGAGAGAAAACAAGACTGAAGCTGTAGAAAGAAAACAGTCTCGTAATTATCCTAACCAAACCAACAAAGAAAATAAACAACCACACCAAAAAAACAAAACCAAAAAAACTGCCATGCAAAACAGCATTTTTTATTTCTGTGTCTGCCACAAAAATTCTGTGAGATGTCAGGGAATCAACTGAACCAACCTCTGTCTTTTATAGTATCTCTTTATGAATGCCCAGTTTATACAGGTCTGATTTGTAAGTCCTCTGCATTAACAGATGCAGAAGGAGACTACAGGAGCTGCAACCTAAACTCCTAAAATGGAATGCAACATCCTGAGTTACCTGAAGAACCACACTATAGAACCCTGATGGATTTGTGTTTCCCCATCCATAAAGTGTAAATAATATCATCTTTCTTCTCAAGTAACTGTGATGTAAAGTGAACAAAATTTTAGACACACTCCTATTACGAAGAAGCAAAATCTCAGGAAAAAATTCACATTTCTGACTTCAAAGCAAGGTGTAACAGTAAGCATGAGGACACCAATCTAAGGAGGAGAAAAGCAAAACACCAAACAGCTGCTCATTAAGGGCATACACAAAGGTCTACGTAACAGGTAAAACAAGGATTTCAAGGGGGGGGGAAAAACCGGTAAGTGATCACATAATTAAAGACTTCAGGATAACACAGATGTTCTTCCACACCTGGATGAATAATGTAGTCTCAGGTAGTCAGGAAGTATATCCCAAATCACGTATTTCAATCTCTCCTGAACTAAAGCCTGAGGTACAAAAATAATCTGTATTTTTAGACACATATCTAAATACACACACAAGCAGCAAAAGCTAAATATTTATCATTCTTTACAAGTGCAATAACATTTAAGGCATAGAAAATGCCAGTTAATATCTCATATTACTGTACTTTTGTATTTATCTTTCCCTAGTGCTGACAAGTGCCAAACTCTACATGAAAATATCAACTAAAAGTATTTAGCTTGTTAAAAACTTTATGTATCAAAACTGATCAACATTAAAAAACACTTTTAAAATTATTTTCCATGAGCCATGCCCAAACTATTCTAAAACTGAAGTTCTCACAACCTAACAACGTAAGGAAGAGAGTAACTCATTTGGTACAGCTGCTATTAGTTTCCATACTGCCCAATGCATGGAAAACGACTAGAAATTACTGCATTCTATATGCTATTTCTTGAGGGGTTTTTTGCAAGTGTGTCCTGTCATGTATTAACATTATGCCAAATGCATTCTGACAGGACACCTGTCCATCCCTATGGGATGTGTATTCTTGGACACAGTTACATACTGCTCTCATCTTCCTGCAAAGGTATGAAAATGCTCCATTTGACAACAAGCATGCATTTCTCAATACACTGTTAACGTTCACCAATTTGTTTTCAGTATTGATCTTTTTGCTGGAAAAACTCCAGTAACACTCTACTTAGGAGAATCAGGAATGCTACCAGCCTATAATAATATTACTAATGGGAGTCTCCTCACAAGCTGTACATCTATCTGGGAGGCAACTTCTTGAGAGCAAAGCATTCAATGCTATTGATTTAAAAACCTTCCTCTAGAATGGGACACAAAGGCCAACACAGGAAAGTGATTCTTCCTGTTGGCATCAGTGAAGCCATCAATGCATTAGACAAGGTGCAAGTGCAAAAACCATAGCACATTATGTATGGTGGTACATAAATCACCTCGCCATCACCTTCCAGAAGCATTAGAAATCAAACAAGGAACACAGTAATCAGTTTACTTACATCGTGTGACAGTCCATCAAAATGGACTTTTCATGATTTTCTCTACTGTATTCCATGAGAGTGAACACCTCTTATCCCCTTATCCCCACAAAAAGTCCATCATTTTATTGTACCTCAGTCTCCAATGATTGTGTTGTGGAATCACAATGGGACAAAGAACAAAAGCCTGCAACAACTTCACAAAAAGTTGATTCTGTCTTACAAGTTATGGTGAGAACAGAGACACACCATCACACCTTGTCAGACTTAATCAGCAAGTTATAAAAAAAGGAAGGAAAATATATCCAAGAATTTTGAATAAAGGCATTAGAACATGAATTAAAAGTTTACTAATAGATTTGTGGAGAAAGAAGTGAATAAGGAGTGACTCAATAAGGACAACTTAGTTTTATGAAAGCAAAAAAAAAACCTTTAGCTAACTAGCCAAGATGAACTATGTGAAAAAATACATCTATGGCTGAACTGTAAAGAATGAATTTTTTAATATTTTGACCACTGTGCAATCTCTCTAAACTTTATAGTCAATTGGATTTTAAAAGATAATGACACAAAGACATTACTAATAATTAATTATCTTTATGAAACATAAAAATAAACATGACAATACAACAGTGGTTTGTCTTTTTTACTTTTATAACTACAATTTTCATCATCATTAAGATGTTAAAACAAAATTTTAAAAAAAGATTTCAAAGGACTAACAGAACTAAATCAGCATGAGTAAAGACAGAAGACATAATACAAAGCAACAAACTCTCTTTGTGCTTTTAAAACCGTTTCTAAAAATACAAAATGTTACATCAAGAAAGAATGGCAGAGGAGTGAAAGAAAAACAAACAGGTTCACTAGCAGTGAAGTTTGGTTTCCTATGGTTTATCTTTTGTTCAGTAATTCCTAACCTTTAACCTAGCTGCCCCCACTCCCCCAGGCTAAAACACAGCTAAATTGTTGTATTAGGAGAAAGTTCACCAGCAGTAAGATTGAATAAATTATGATCTTGTTATGATCTTCTATAAGCAAACTGAGATCTTGTAATCTCAAAGACAGTGCTAGGAGTCCCACTATAGGTCCCACAAGACCAGACTTCACAGAAATTAACAGCTACATAGCGGGAAACAACCCTCTGCCCACCAAGATGGACTTGACTTCAAGGGCAATGTCTGATTTATGACTTTCTTTTGTGTCTGAAGCTCTCACCAACTGAATGTTTGGAGGAAGGGTTCACTATTGCCTTGGTTGCATAAACTGCTGAGCACCTCTGGCCCAAATCCAACAATGCACTTAAGTATGTGCTTAACTGTTGTGCTGGATCAGAGTCAGTACATTCAGTAATACAGGAGAGCTCTGCATCCCAAGCAGTAAGCTGTTATAACCCAAGGACAACATTTAGAAGGATGATCTGTTTGATAGATAAATGAAATATCCTCCAACTATAAGAGATTACAACCCTACCCATAGCAACATCAGTGGGGGCACTACAATACACACCTTTTCGTACTCTCTTTGGAGATGCTGCAACAGGGCTTATTAAGCTGGGCTTTCAGTTTGCATGTTCCCCTCATACAATACACACCTCTTCTAAAGGGATAAAACAGCCTCAGGAAAGAAAACTTAGCATACAACTACTACTACTACAGTATTTCACTCTTAAGACTGCTCTGCCCACATAACTAGGTGTCTGGAGAAGCCTAGACTACTCCAAAACTTTTTAAGTTTACTAATGATAGGAAGAACTGCAAATATAAGGTTTCAGAATCTTAAACCTCTGATTGAAGTTTATAACTTGATTCACATACTGAATTGCTATTATTTGACCATTCATGAGAAAAGCACCTACATCTTGGAGAAGATTAGAAAAAACAGTGGAGTACTTTATGCCACAGCAGAAAATCTTCACTGGCTATTTAGGAAACAGTGACTGTAAACCAAGTATTCTACATTGTAAGTGTCATCTAAGCACTAAACTCCTCAATGACAAGTCCAATGCTTCAAAGCAAAGCTGCCCCATTTGTCAGTATTTCCCATACAGAGATTTCCCATGACAGATCACAGAGGTTTCATGGAAGTAGAATGGTCCATATTCAGTTTATGGGAAAAAAAACATTAAAACCAGAAAGGAGAGCATAGCACTGGAAACTTACATCTTGCTCAAGAAAAGGAGTGCAAAATGAAGCAAATACAACAATATCTTGATCTCTAATTACTTATTACTGCAGCCTGAAGTGACTGAATGTTCAAACATTCATATTTCTCACAAAAACTTTCAAGTTCTCTACAGAAAGGGCATTCTAAATAAAGTAGATTTGGCCAGAAGCCCTTTAAAAATAAAGAAGAAAAACCATGAAAAAAACCCCAACCATGCTAAAACACTGAAACAAAATTTTCAAACAACAGTTCTTTGAAGAAAATTGTTTGTAATTTCAGCCACAAGGAAGGTTCCTCAAGAGGAAGGTTTTCCCTGTGTTTATAGATTACAAAGAGATAACAACCGTAAACATGTTACTATATGCTTACCTTGGATACTTCTTCTTTTCCACTGTTCTCCTTAATGAATACTTTTTCCAGTTCAGGGCTTATTCCTTCTACATTACACGGCACACGTGAAACAGTTGATTTTGGCACTGAAATGTTTGACAGTGGCATAGGGACTGATCTGGTAATACAAGCCTAGAAGACAGACAGCAACGTGATTTAAAGATGGAAAACAGAATAAAGGCAGAAGTCAGAGACCAAAACTAAAAACCTTGCTAAGTAAGAAGCTGTGTATTAATTTTGTCATCTAGAAGATCACCTTTACTTGGTGAATTTAAATAAAAACAAATGCCTGCAGAAATCAAAAGCCAATAAAATCATCTCCACTTAACTCAACAAAGAGTTGTATAATCAAAGCACTCTATGACCTGGTAGTAAGCAGACAGGTGTATGTACTTTCCAGAAGCACAGACTATGGTTTACACTGCAGGGGGATGGGGAGCACATGGGGCCCTGATGCTAATGTTTTAACTGGGATCCAAAAGGCATTTCATAACATTCCTAAAGCTTAATGACTCAACTGAAATATTCACTTAATGCACTTTTACTCTCTTTTGGTTGGCTTTAGTGAATGAAAAATAAAACATTCACTCTGAACCTTTGATTTCATTAGCTTATAGCTTTTCAGAACTTTATGTCAAAGGTCTTAAGAGAAATCATCTTGAGTTTAAGAAACAAGTGTGCAAGTACGTACAAATATGATTTTCAGAAAAGCTTGTTGAGTGGACCTCTGTTACCAACTGGAACCATTCCCAAGAGTGCACACACGTCTTGCACAGTCAACCTTAAAAGCTTCACCTTGGCAGCAGCTACACTGACAGCCCTGAATGGGGCTAATGTGTCAATGTGTTCTCCTCCTGCTCACAGAATCACAGGATGCTTAAGACAAAATGTAAACTTTTTGAGTTCTTATCAAGTGAATCTTGTACAATGTGCAGCTCCCAAAGTGCAAGTCATTTGCCTGCAAGCATTCTCTGACTGCTTAAACACACTGCCTGCAGAATGGCTTTATCAGAGAACACCTTCCTGAGAAACCAAAATGTCACCTGAGCAAAGACAAAGTGAGCTCCAAATACTAAAGAATGTTCCTTCACAGCATATGTCCTAGGTGGGTTTCAATCTGTGTCAAAGACTGTTTGCTATGTGACTATAATGGCACAGGTACTTGCAACAGCTTACTTTGAGATGTAAAGCAAAACCCTTTTCTATGCAAAATGTAGTAGGATCCTTTGTTATAGAGGCTAACAGGTTCAGAAGAGTATCAAATTCCTATTGTCTTCATCACATAAGGTTTTGACCACAAAATTTTATCCCCACAGAAGGAATGTAAGGAATCAGCCATCACTGCTCAACCAGCTGCTGTAACCAGCTGCTTTACAGAACACCAGGTAGTTAAAAAGGTACTCAGGAAATACCACCATGACAGAGCCAACATTTCAGATGTGCAAAGAGCTACCTGTTAGTAATAGGGAGTCCAAGTTAAGGATCTACTACTATAGGTGAAATTTAATCAGGACTCAAATATCTGCACACCCAAAGCAGCCATGGTTAAATGCTTTCTAGAAGGGGCTTAAGATTTATGAAGATATTGGCTGAACCTCACCTGAGCTTTTAGAACTGTAACTGGGTTTCAGTTTTGCTGACAGATTGTAATGACTAGATCATGACTTCTTTGGGCATCCTCCACTGCACCCTGCTTTGGTACTTAATTTTCTATTTTTATTTTTTAACTAGCCCAGATGGAATTAGGTTGCAAAACTGATAAGCAAATACCTTCCAGAGGAGCCTTGAAAGTTTACCACAAAAAAAAATTGTCTTGGAAGCAAGTACATATCCCTGGAAGCACAGCCTTATCTGGCCATGCCCACACCTTTTACAGCATCATAACAGATTTCAGTTGCTATCCTGGTGCAACCCTTCTTTTATTATATGATGACTATCAGATAAACTCCAGTGAAGGTACAGCAGTATCAGACTGTTAAGCATTTCAGTGTACCACACAAGAGAACAAACACAAGGCAGATGGGAAGGCTCAGCAGGCTATTCAGCCAACCCCGATAAGGTGGGAGGCTGTTAATATAAGGAACTACCCACTTACCTGAGTCTGACTGATTGCTATATGGTTGCCATGGAGAGGTGACTGACGTTCCTTGTCTTTGTTGTGACGACTGCTCTGCTTACTGCGCTGGAGCTGCTGCCTCAGTTTGGCAATCTGCTGGAGAGAAGTTCAGGTGACGTGAGAATGAGTTATCAAATGGGTAACTGCTCAAATCTTCACATATAAAGTGAATCATGGACATTTTAATCCTCTTTGGAGGATTTTACAGGCATATGGGATTGCCTTTCCTTGAAGTATAAGCATTAAAGCTTCTTTCTGCTTATCACATACTTACTCCAAAGTATCTGCCCTGTTCGCCAACCTGAACGTGACAGCAGGGTTATTTTATTTACTGAATTTCCTCATTTACACACAAGCACTGTAATATCTGATGCAAATAAAGTAATCAGAATGACAACTTGTAGCATCTTTTAACCTATAACTGGTTTAAACTGGGGACTTTGAAGCCTACAGTTTAATTTGTTTGATCTTAAACCAAAACAAAATTTTTTAGTGATAATTAATCACAAAAGTAAAGAGCCTTCATAAACAACTGGCAATCAAAATGCACTGTTCATCTCAGAGTACTTATTTAATACATTTCATAGCACTTCCCTGCAGGCAAAACTATCAGCGATTCCTTCAGGCAGATGGAATTATCTTTCCTGCTGTCTACTGCAAAGATGTCTAATCAAAAGTTACATATTTTAAATGTCAAATGCAACTAAAGCCATAATCCATTTGACCTGCTCCTTAACAAGAAACCAAAGAATTTCATTTGGGGATTCCTCTACTTATTTATTCCTCCTGGGAAACTTCTACATGAAAGAGAGTACTTACCTCTATAAACATTGTCTCAGAAGTTTAGACTATGTGCAAATTCACATAACAGGTACAGACACTCCCTTAAAACTGGATAATTTGTTCCCTGAGGCTCAAATCCCACTGTTCCTCACGCTCAGCACACTGGAATATAAGGCCATGCATGGCCCCATTTCATTTTTAACTCAGCTAGAGATACAATTTTTAAAAACCTTTTTAAAAAAGGGCAAGTAAGGAGAATGAATGCACATGGAATTCATACATCAGCTGGAAACTAACCTCTCTTTCTGAGTGACAACTTACAGGTACATGCACTCTGTGGTTACTTCCAAGTAGTTAAATATATCACTGGTACTCTTGCAAAGCAGCTCTGTGGCAGAGAATCACTTCACATCACTTCACAGTGTCAGAGATGACAGTGCTTGGTGAAGAGGTTTGGATGGAGCTTTGCTGCAGGCTGTGAACTCTTCTTTGTGCTGTTTCTGGTAGCACTCACAGAACAATCTATCTTTAAGGCTTCATATCAAGTTTTGCCACAGCCTGTTACCCATATTTAGAGAACTGCTACTCAGAAATGGCTGAACACTTTGATCTTGAAACAACAGACAAACAGTTCAAGACTTCCAAAAGGCTCTGTGTGTTGAATACATCCAGAAAAACAGAGGCCTAATACAACTTACATAGATGAGCTGCATTTAAAGAACTGGGACACTAAACTCTTGATCAACTCCAGCACCATCTTTCAAGAAACTCTGGAGTCTGAAGAGGTATTTCATCTCTTAAAAAAATACATTTGTCTAGAAATTTCCCCTTTTCCTTGGAGGAGTAACAGCAATTAAGAAATCTAACCTCATAGATGAAAAAAACGTACAAGTAACTGCTCTGGTACACATATTACAAATATTTGTGTCTTACACTGGAATGTTGAAGAATGGGGGAGAACTGGGAAATAATCTACATCTTCCCCTTTAGAAACAGAGGAGAAAAATTATGCCCAGATCAGAAGACAGCTGCGAACAGAGAAGGCTGGCTACAAGAATAATCAGAAAGCAAGGAGAGTGCTGTATTATAAATCTTTCATTTCTACTGCCTCTCCTAGATTCTGTGCACTCTCTCCTAAGTCAAAAAGTTACATACAGTATTTTGTTTAATTTAAACGAAATATGGTTTCTGAGCTTTCCTCAAGAGCACACTATGAAAATAAAATATCTACACAATACCACCTTAGAGATCTGGCTGATGGATTTCTGTCACAAATAAGCTTGCAAATCTTTGAGGATACAGTCTCTCACTGTAAAATTTGGATAGTGAAAGCTCTAAATGGGGAGAGTGTTGATAGGCTGGTATGTCTCTAGGCTAGCCAAAAACCTTGAAGCTCTGATATTGTGCAAGGAATCAATGGACCCCTGGAATTTAAGGTTCCCTCAGCCACCACAAGAGTATGTCTATTTTGGCGGTCAGTAGGTTCTTGACACTAACATAAAGGGTCACTGAGGAGAAACAGAAGATGGAAAATTATTGATTTGACTGTGTATCTGGAGCTGATACCATCTCTTACGCCAAAGAAGCAATGCAGGGAGGAAACAGATGTGCCTTCTTAGACAATATGTCTTTAGCCCTGACCCTGCAGGACCCTAGCTGTCCATGATATGGTAGTTACCTTTGGACAAGAAAACCAGGAAGTAACAACGGGCATATAAAAAGGAATCTGCAATTTCCTATTTATCCTGCAGACCTGGGAGACAGAGGCTTGCTGGCACCGGCAACCAGCAAGTTGGCAGTATCAACCAGCACATGAAATCTGCTGAACTGAAAGGATGTTCCAGCTCTTCACCAAGGGAAGTCCACAGTGATTCTACCACTCACTAAGGCTAATCCTGAAATTTCAACAGGTTTTTTTCTTCTACAAGATTATCTTTTAATTACCAATTATTCTCTATCTCAAACTGAAATAAAGCCACTGCTACTAACAGGAACAGGCAGCTGTGCTAGCTTCCTTGAAGTTAATCTACACCTTCTTCTCAGGCAGCAGAGAAGCACCATCAGAGAACCAAACATAAGCAAAATGATCTACAGACAAGTATGAGGCACACTAATTCTTACAAACAAATATAACTTATGGAGTAAGAAAGAAGTCTGAAACATATGTTGTGATGGCACCTATTTTACCAATTATCTCAAAGAAGCAGCAGATCCTGTCTCTTGGGCACTCAACTAATGCAGACGATATGAGCTAGAGAGTCTGCTGTACAAAGAAAATGGTGCCAAGTGAGTGGTATCAGGAAAACAGGCACTTGAAGACCCAGCATTAGACCAGATCTGTGCAAAGAAAATGGTGCCAAGAAAGTGGCAGGATAGGAACCATGTGCTACACTGGGGAAACCATTGGCAGTAACAAAACAGTCCATTTTCACCGGGCAGCTAAGAACGGAAAGGGTTTGGGACACCACTTCCCTCACATGCCCAAGTACTGAGCATGAATGTGACTGGGGTATACACAGTCATATTAAAGAAATCATCACAAAAAGATCTCGTGTATCCTGAAGCACGCACTTGTTGAAGATATTTAAGCCTTAGCCTTGCACATATGTATGCTTAGATCCGTGTAACATGTAAATTATTTTAGGATATCAATTCAAATGCTCTCCCTGCCTACCTAACTTGAAGATGGGCAGAATAGTCTCATTAGAAAAATACAGCTGTCTTCTTAGAGGATACAGCTGAAAGTAAAACATATCTAAAAAAAAAAAAAAAAATCAAGGAATTCATCAAGGAATAAACTCAATTTGAACACTACTTCCAATGTTCGAATGCCATTTGTTATTTAAAACTGTTCTGCTACATTTCAATGTGTAAACATATATGCTACTAAATTCCAAAGGATATATTTTAATCCACATTTGGCAAGTACTCTCATGTGACTGCATGGAAGGGGGAAACACAGCACAAACCTGTGCACATTTCAAAAAAAAAATTAAGAAAATTTTAGCCTTTGTTCTTCCAGTGATTGTTCTCTGCAATGTTGCTGATGCAGTGGAAAGACTATTTTCTTCACTTGTTTTGAAGTAATTTATAAAAAACCCCCACCAACAAAAAACACTAAGAAAACACAAAGATCAGTGCATCAGAAACCTACACAAAGTCATTCAGGGCAAAGTTTCAGTTTGGACTTGATGGTTTACTGTCAGCCGAAGGTAAGATGACCATCCAGGATTATTAAACAAACAAGTCAGGAAAACCCCCTATAAATATATTTTTTGCTTGCAAAGTATTTCTGCAACTCAAAGCTGTACAACAGATAATATGAATTTTGTCTATGCCACTTGTAACATGCATGCAGTCTACTACAACTAATGGCATAAAACTCAGAACTAACCAAATGAGGTCAGCTCTTTACAACACTGGGATAATCTGAATATCCTGGTAATTTTTCCTTTTTAAAGGGACCTAGATGCAGACTAATATGAAGGAACCTGACACATCCCACTGTACCTCTCCAAATGCTCACTAATATTTACCAGTCAATAGGCTGTATTTCTGCAGCTCAGCCTACACAACATGGCAACTTCCTATTGCTGATCAAGCCACAAACTCCTTGTTAATGAGTGAGCTCCATCTCCTTCATGAAATGTTTGTTAATAAACGAGTTAACCAGTAGATCAAAGAGCAAAATAAACATTAGAAATTCACCTTAAACCTCTGAATACAACCTTACAATTGGTATATGAAAGCACATTACACATGCAAGCTCTCATATTCAATTCTTTTATTCCTAAGTCCTTTTCAAGTACTCTGTTAGAGCAAAAGGGACCTTCCAAGGGGGGGCTGCTGCTGTCTGTGTAACAGATACAGCACAGAGAGCTATTTAAGGGAAGTGAAAAATCAGCTGTCTGAAATATGTCTTTAAAAACCTACACAAAGCAAAAACTACTTGTTTTAAATAGAGGGTTTTCCCCAGTTCTGGGTAAATTCCAGTTCAGGGTAAGCTATAACTAAAATTGTCCCTGAACAACATCAACAGAATTTCAAACTAGCTATTCAGGTTGAAAAGGGAAAAAATACCAGTGGTTTTAACCATTACTTGATTTGTGTCCAGTATAAAGACTGATAGCAATCTTTATCTCCCAGTCAAGACATGTACCTACTGAAATAATGTTAAAGCAGTGTGGCATCATCTTAGACGACTTCTTAATATCAAGTAGAGTAGTAGAGCCCTTCACAATAAACAAATTATTTAAAAGTAGATTTCATTATGAAAGGATTCAAGGAAGGTTTATATTGAGAGCTAGGGACTTTTAAATTTCTAATAGACTCACTACAAGAGAGCAAATATATCTCTTTCAGTGCTAGACAGATTTAATCCTGACACACATCTATTTCAATTAAGGGCAAAGTAAGTTTCACTACTCAAAAGTGAAATCATTTTTATAAGTGGTAATTCTGAGTTAATTTGTTTGCTTGGGATCTTAAACCTATACACTCACTTTTAGTTTTTACTATGTACATCTTTAAAAAAAAAGCTACCAATTGCACTCAAATTAACCAAGGAAAAAAATTCTTAAACTTAAATGCACATTCAATCTTACTTTATCAAAACCAGTAACTATAGCGCAAGTGTTTAGCTTGTTTACAGTACCAACATATCAAATAAAAAACATGCTAGAAGTCATTCCATTAATTTCTGAAGCAAGAAAACATGAATTCAAATTGCTAAAACAAGGCAAGGAAACTGCAAACAGCTATCTATTTTTTATTTATTTATTGTCGAATGCTATGGGAAACAATTCAAAATTCTGAGCAGAACAATGTTACCTACACTACACATAACAAATGCAGTTGCCCAGGAGAAGGTGATATTTTTATTTCCATTACTTAAGCTCTTGCCTTCAGCTGCCTATAGCTTTGTTAAATGTCTACCATGCAAAATTCTGCTCTTCTGTCTCCTTCTCATGAGAGACTTCAGTACGAGTGTTAGGGTTGTTTAAGAATGTGATTTAAAATGAAAGGGGGATGGAAGAGATTTTACCATTTTATGTGCCAAAACTTATTACTTTAAGTGTTTTACCTGCATGGTTCTGTTTTCCACTGTTTTGGATGAAAAAGCCAAACATTTGCCTGTGGGTCCTTTATGCTGCAAATGTGCTCCTCTAGTCCCTTGGATTAATCTTTACATTTGGTGAAGCTCTGGCAAAAACTTCAGTTTGCACATGTTCAAGAAAGATATCTGGAACAGGCAGCTGCATTTGTTAACAATTCTGTCTCTCTTGGGCTTTACAGTTTGAATAGAACCACCCAAAGAATTTCTCCTTCCAGGAATTGCAGATTACTGCAGTACAAAGAAACTGAGTGCACAGATACTGTAGATATTGAACAAACACTTAACACCCACCACACAGGCTGACACATGAGGAAAAAAAAAAGGGATAAAATAGAAGCCAAACAATGGAGAGCCAGAACTGACAAGGAGTTGAAAGTTAACAGAGTGAGAGCTCAAATAGGGTTAGATGAATAGTGGCTGGATGATACCTGCAGAATGACACTGGGTTATGAACCCAGGGAACTAGAAAAGTTAAGAAAACTGGCCTGAGCAGATGGAGGAAGGCAGACCAAGAAAGAGGAAGAACTGTACCCTGAAGAAGACAAGAATAGGTTTTGGGGTGAACAACCATTGCACAGTTTGGATAGAAACAATTTTCTTCCACAGAACCTATGCTGTCCACTAATGCATTGTATCAAGAAAAGGAACTGTGAAATACATTGGCCACACATTTCTTATCTTCTTTTTGTGGTCAGTACACCAAGAGGGTGGCAACCCAGCACAATGGATCACTGTTATCAAATGGCAGAGACTTGCTTATGTGCTGAAGGGTTCACTATCACTGGCAGCCACAGGCCTGTGGTGAAGAAGAGCTGCTTGTTGCACAAGTTGATAGGAAACTGCCAGAATATGAAGGATAGTCTCTCAGTAAAAACAAAGAAACACTATCCTAGAAGTACAGATGCTACTCCTGTCTGTATGATAATTTCTTTGTGCTGGTAGGTAAGGTTTAAGCCAAAACTTCTCAGACACAAAACTCCTTCTGCACTAATTTCTTGTCACTTGATCTGTGACTCTGAATGCTTCCTCACAGCTGCAGATAAAGTCATACAGGCAACTGAAGGCCCATGTAGCAATACATCAAGGTTTCGCAACATGTACTCAGTGAGATGGGAACAGAAAACCCTCTTTTGACCAACCTCCCTTCGGCCCAGGTCCTCACCTTTAAAAATGAGGCTATTGCAAAATTATTCCATATTTGTCAAATGTGATTTGAAAATCTGAGTAATTAAACTTGCATCACTCCTTTTGACAATTATTCTATCAATGGCTATCCAGAAGAATACATACTGCCTCTAACTTCTTCTCGTTAGATAACCTATACATTTCTTCTCATTTTCAAATGCCCTATTCAACAGGGTGTCAGGAAAGAGCATGCCAAAAGCCCAGAGGATGAGGGAAAAGTTCCACCTCGTGGGACCATGTTGCAAGGTACATTTTTTGAAAAGAAAAGTACAGTTCTTGAAGAGAGGCTACACCCTTCCTGACAGGGGCATGAGGCTGAATGTAGCCCCTTATTAGCTTATAGGCAGATTTACTTACTCAAACTCTGGACAAAATGGAGGTTACTGGGACAAAACCTGAGATACTTTCATTTCAGCTGAGCTGGAGACCATTTTACTGTATCACTTTCTCATGATGCAAATCCACTTTTTATAGGTTCTTTCTCGTTGCAACTGTAGCCTACAGCAAAATATTTATGATTAAAGAGCATTTCAAGTACTCATACCTTTACTGTATCAACACTTTTTTGTGAAAGTGGTGTCCTCTCTATCTCCAACCTAAAATTTAACAAAATTTCTAAGCACGGGTATGTTCACATACCACCTGACACTTTGCCTCTTCCAGGAGAGCAGCATTAAAGGTCACAAAGCTAACTATGGTAACACTGAACAGAAAGCAAGCAACAAAAGCTGGTTCCTCAATGCTCACTCTGGCCACTCTTTCACAATCAATACTTCATAGTATGCAGGGAGGAAGTCCAACAAGCATAAAATAACAATCACTCTTCAAACAGCTCTTAGATTGGAGGTAAAACCTCCAAAGCAAAACCTTTCAAAAGCAAAAGAGGAGAGGGAAAGGGTGCAGTTTCCTGGATTCCAGATAGGGTTTGAAAAATGTCTTGGGCTTATCAAAACTTGAAAGGCTCCACTGTGCAAAACTTCTCACCTCTTTCAGCTGATCAGCACTTCCCCACGATGCTGAGCGCTGATGGGATCTCTTTTCTGCTCCCTCTTCAGCCCAACAGCTGGGTGTCTAGAATGGAAAAAGAAGAAAATACGTTGTACTGAATTCTCCAAGTAAGAAAAACTTCTGGCACAAATTACTGCCTTACTCTTTAGGAAGTCAGAGTTACATGAATAAATTTCAGAATCTGATACGCTGAACTAACAATCTCAATAAATAAAAAGCAATACAGAAAACCAAAGCTTTGTAAACCAGCAATTACAAAGGCTGAGAACAATGCACATTACTGAAGGAATCAGAGGCCTGACAAAAAACCTTACCTGGCTGCTCACAACCTGTCCTTTGGCATCCATATCTACATTTCACTTAGTGAACAGTTCAGAAAATCACAAGATTAAAACAACTGTACAACAAACTCCAGCCAGGATTCACTTCTCCCACCTGTCTTCCCCAACCACTAGATCACAGAATCAATGCCTTCTTGCTAACTCTGACTTGATAAGAGTTTGATACACCTTTCATTATTTTTGGCACCAACTTACGTGAGTAGCACAGTGACAAGCAGGCCTTTTCCAGCCATATCTCAAAGCCCAGAAGTCTGGGGACTGTCCTTAGATGTAGGAGCTAAAATTAAACCCCAAAAAATGAGAAGCATCTGAAAGCCCAAACTTTCAACTACTATGCTTATTTGCCATAAGACTATTATGAAAACTGAGGTTATCCACCAGAATTCCTGAACAAGCGAGTCACAGGAACAATGGAAACATCTAAAATTCAGGAAGAGTTTGGAATATGAACTACATAAAACTCAGGACTATAGGCTCATAAATATAAATCTGTTTATGTTGGGGGGTTTTCCCCCAACAATTCCGACTAGTATTAGCTGACTCTTTCAAAGTACACAAAAAATAAAACCGTACCACTGATAACAATGATTTGTCCATGGGGTTTTTAAGGGAGGGGACCACTGCTGACACTTCTAGGTAGACAAAACCCACAGGACAAATAGGATCTGGGATCCACATCCCTGTGGGACTTGCTCTCACGCATGGAAACCCTTGTTCCTCCACAGCTTTCCTTACTCTTGCTTCCTATCTAGAATCTGGAAACTTCTGTAGCGCCCACATGAATAATGAAGACTGTTTGGCTCAGGAAGGAGGCTGGGCATCACTCTGGAGAACACCATCAAACCAACACCTACAGCTCCTCACTGCCCTGCAAAGGGAGCTGGGAGCAGCCCCCAGGGCCAGGCCATTCCAGGCCAGCCACGGTACCATCAAGCTCAGAACTGTAATTTCAGAGCATGGGCTGCACCTTCCTAACCACCACACTGCCACAGTATTTTACAGCCTACAGCCCAGCAGCTAACTCGTCAGTGCTAGTATTTAATGTACTCAGTCTCTATGTGCACAGGCCTACATAACCCTCCTGTGTTTTCTGCCAGCCCTGCACTTTCCATGGTTTTGGTGGGGCTTTTTCTCTGTTATTTTGACACCAGCAGCAGTACTTCAACCAAAGGCCCAGTAGCTGTGTGGGTGACTAGAAAGCAAAATGGAAAAAATCAGTCTTGAAGTTTTTCCTCCATGTTCCCAGAAAAAACAAGTCTTTATATGAAAGTTAAGAGTTCTCTGCACTTCTTACGTGACTTTGTCACATAATATCCCCTTCTTTTTGGGTCTGGGGAAGAAACCAGAAGATAAAGTGGCTATGAAAAAATAATAAAATCAAACGTGAAAAGCTAAAACAGCTACTTAAAACTGTGAAACACAGGGCAGTCTCTCAGCCAGGCAACCTTTAACTCTCCTGACCCAAAGCAGAGCATCTGCCACAATGCATGTGCTACCTGTGTGTGCATCTGCTTGCTCGGTGTTTTAACAGAGACATGTTCTAAATAATTACTTGGTTTTGCAGATTGAGTACTTACCATCTCCCTGAAATGTGTGTGGAATACATTCTGTTGAGTTTAAATGCTGGTTTTTTTAAAACACGGAAGCGGCTTGCAGATTTCTACTGAATTAGAGAAAATGGGGAACATTTTTTACTTTTTCAGAATCATGGGCTTTCACAATCTGTCAGAATTTACTTTCCAATTTAAATTGCTCTTACAATGTTTTACTATATCCCAAGTACAGCTGGAACCATATCCTCACACAGCAACAGCAATGCAAAGGGAATTCAGAGAAAACTTATCTTCTAAAGAGTGTCCTCTGAATACAGCACTGCTCCACAATTTGGGGAAGACCAGGATGAACTAGAAGCAGGCAGTTTGGGGGCTTAAATACTTTTCTGTAGTACAGAAGGGTGTACCAGGGATCACTATAAGCTCATATCCTTTCAACTACAGCTTAATAAACTGAAGAGGTATCAAGAATCTAAAAAGCCAAAGTGACTTTCTCAATAAAGAGGAATACACTGTTAAAAAGCCAAACAAATATGTAGAACACACAAGCTTAACTGTATTTTTAATAAACACAGATATTGATCCAGATAGCAAGGACAAAAAGCAAACTAAGATCAATCCCTGAAGACCTTCACCAACAACACCACTGCCTGTTAGGAGGGAGAGGTAGGAATCCTTGTACTGTAGAGGATTTATTCAGAAACCAAAACTAAAAATCAGAAGATATCTATTCACTTAATACTAAACTTTGTACTTGTTCAAGTATGCTTTGCCATTCTCTTCCACTCAAGTAGCATCTCCCTTGAAACTACACGGATGCTTTCAGCCCCGGTAAACTGAGCCAAGACACAACCCTCCAAAGCATACATACACAGTATACAGGGGGCAGACTATTTGTGATCCCCAATTTTACCTGCAGTATTAGATTACAAACACTGTATGATGTTCCTAGCACAGTACTGAAGTCAGACAGCATTATATTAATGTGTTATTTAGAGGCGGATTTAAAAAAGAAAGCTTTACAAAATAATACAACATAAACAGTTACTAAAATATTATAGCAAGGCCATCTTCTTCAAACCACAGAAATTGCTGCTTGCAATATACTGTAATCCACACTACATGAAGAATAGTTTGGGGTTTGTAACATCAAATCCTTGTATTCAAGCAAAAGCTTTTAAAAAACAAACAGAAGCACCCCAGACCTGCTGCATTCAAACAGAAATTCTGCTATTCTAAGTTTAGCTTATGTATGAAAACCTCGTATCGCACTTAAATGTTGTCATTTAGGTCACAAATAAGATGGGGGTGTGTAGCACCCACGATCTGTCACATTTCATGGAAATTATTTTCTCATCTTATTTACAACTACCACAAAACAGACTTATCAATGGAAGCCTTCATTTGAAGCTGCAAGTGTACTTCTGAAGTGTTAAACATATATAAAAAAAAATTAAAGTCAATTAAATTAAAATGTAATTCAGAATTGTATGAGAAGAAAAATTTCTGAATCACAAACAAAGCCACAGTTGCTGCACCTCAAGTCAGAGAGAGAGTAAGAGTGCCTCTCACAGTAAGAGAGTTCAGGCACTATCTCTGACCCTGGTAACATTTCAGAGCAGAAAGAAATTTAGAGCATCACAGAAAAGCTGCGTTGAACTTCATGAAGAAGGATTAGTCCTGCAAGGCCATTTTAAAGAACTAAGATTTTAGGAGGATATCCTTGAAAACATTAGAAAATGCATGCTGCACCTACAAGGCACTGATCCCTTGTTTTCAAGATGCTAATGTTTGTGGTCCATTTCAGTTGACATGTGGGATAGGACATGCTCAGAATGCCACATTTATTTGCTCTCTTCAGTCTTCATGTAAACCACAATTACCATCATTCTAACTTACCCAGCCTCGTGGAGATCAGCACTTCTTCCAACATGTTTGGTAATGCTGCCTTGCTTTTCCATCCATGCCAGGGACATACACCTACACTCTTTCCACTTAGATCAGAATGACTGCATAGCATACCAACCTACCTAAACCTAAAATAAGACTGTATTACTTTAAATATCTCACTTTTATTGCCAGCCCTTCACTCCAATTACTACATCCAGCCTGCATTCTGGAGTATCAACATATGTCCATGCTTTACAGGGGAAGCAATATGTTTTTGAAGAACTCCCACATTCAAAAGAAACCCAACAGCAGCACTAGAAGATAAAAAGTGATGGGTTTTCAGGTATTTCTAAAGCATTCAAAGGCCATCCAGAAACTTTACAGAAAGAAATTGCCTAAGAACTATAGATGATGACTCTTAAACATCAGACAGGTTAAGTAAAGAATGACAAATTCACAGCTCTACAACACATACCTTATTATTTATCCTCTCTCCCAATATACATCATTAAAATATCCCATAAAAACAATTAATACACCAATAAAAAAGCTTCATGGAATTGAGCCTCTTTGTTCATGACTGTTAATTTTACAGCAAAAAAAAATCTACTCAAAAGAAAACAAAAACCTGTTTAATGAGAGCAAGCTAAAGCCCTGACCTACCCATAAGAAAAACATATTTTAGCCAAGCATTCCAGCCTAGAAACTCTCCACTATTCTCTAGGTTAGAGGAGAAGTAAAAATCCTGAAAGGCATTTTGCAAACTTTCTTCAGTTTCATTTGCTGCATACCTAATTGCCATTTACAATGAGAAAAACTGGATTCCAATATTGCTGGATATGCCTAAGTCATGACTGGATAATAAATATGTCACTAGGCCATTTGTTCATTGTATTATTTAGATTGAGAAAGACTACACAGACAAACTCTTGACAATATTTTTGTTATGACATCAACATCATGTTTCTTTTTAATCTCCCCTTTCTAGTTTTATAAATATCTTTTAAATTACTTAGCTACTGCCAAATAATTGTATTTATCAACTCTGACAATTATCCAAAGGTTTCTGAAGATTTCATGGTTAGACATAGACATTGCAACATTGAGTTGTTCTTCACACTATGAAGGGGGAAATACTTAAATGATGAAGCATAAGGAAGTGGTGTACAAAATTCCTCCATCAGTGCTCCCAAAAGGGACAGAAAAATAAGGAAAGAACTTACACTGAGTTTTAAATGGCCTTAATGAAAAGCTCAGATTTTACAAAAGGAGAAAGTAGGACAATGGAGGGGAACTCAGGAAGGGGATCACCAAGTATATCAACACAAGTAACTTCCTTTAATAGGAAGTTTACCTGCATTTCTGAAATACTTAAAACACTACTAAATAAAATTGCATACCTCTGATTATCCAAACTGTGCTGCTCTTTACAGATCAGCTAGTTGTATACATATGCACACATACAGAATTCTGAGAAATACTGAATTGTACAAATACCACAATGCAGTGTCACAGAGTATTCTTCCAAAAGCAAACATAACCACCTCACTTCTCTTCTGTATTTTCAGTCAAAACACTTGGGGCAAATAAGAGGGACACAGAATACAAAGTGTAGTTCCTGTTCCCAAGATATGACAGAAACTAACCAAGCAAAATTCTGCCCTCTCCCTCCTATTATTATGAAGAAACATTTCATTCACTAGCATTATACAGGTTGAAAGAATTTAAGTGGAAACAAGGACTTGGAATAAAGCTTATTAAAGGTTCATCTGATCACCATGACTCTTGCTCTCTTTTTTTAAATACAAGAATTCTAAGAAACCTGGAACAACCATAATCACCACCTTAACAAAATCGCACAAAATTTGGATTTTAGATTAATGTTTAATTAGGAACAAAATATACCCTTGAAAGAGAAATAATTATTCCACCTACAGTGTAAGTTATACTGACAGCATTGTTCATGAATTTAGAAGTAAAACAAGAGATAATTTATTCCCCAATGAAACATGCTCATACAGAAAAATGGTTTACTGATTTTCATTAACTTCTTTTTATTTAACTTGATTTGCTATGCATGCACCCTATCAATGACTTGGAACTCATCCTTAGTTCTTGAAATTAGATATACTTCAAACTACACAGAGCTCAAACAACAAAAAGTCAGACACACACCAAAACATAAGATAATGCTTTATGATCATCTTCAAGCCTCCCTAGTGAGCATTTTATTTGGGGGAAAAAAAAAACCAAAACACCAAACAAAAAAAGCCCTCTAACTGGAAATCACTGTGCATATCAATGTGCTTGTTCTGTTTTACATATTCATAGTCCCAAGCAGTGACTCAACTTAAGCACTGATAAATGCTTGAGTCTGGCCCAATTTGAATAAAAAGATAGCTAATATAATTCCTTGCTGAAAGATATCCACAAATGCAAACCTTGAAATCTCCCTGCTCTTACCCCTTTGAAATAATACTTCATTTTGTAATGACAACAGTATGCTTTTCCTCTCTGTTATACTTGATTATGCTGTGAAAGTAAAACTTCATTTTTAGTGTCTGAATGAGGCAAAGGGATGCAGCCAAATGTTCACATAACTTGAACACTTACTTGAGCTCACTACGAAAGTAATTTTACTGCCAAATACTTGGAGCTCAAATATTTATAGAACAGTTTGTTTATCTTTTCTGTAACTAGTGAAAAGGTTTGTTTGTGAATGTTTGAATATTCTAAATTTTCTATTCATAAGGGTATTTGTAAAGATTGATATGGATATACACTTTAAAAGAGGGGTTGAGAAATAAAGCAACTACAAAGCACGCTACTGAAAACCTCCTGAATGGAAATCATGTTTTCAAAACAGAAAGACTTTGAAGTCATAGTATTGTGAAAGGAAGGCATCTTGAAAATAAATCCTGGATTAAATGCTTTTTAGGTAGATCTTTTGTGACAGTAAATATGACTGCTGTATTTCTGCTAAAACTGACTGTCTCATTTCAAAATAAGCAGGATATGAAGACAGCCGCTTTCCAAGGGTTCTCATTATAGTTTCTAAAAATTTTCTTGGAACATTTTAATCATCAGTTTCTCAAATTCATTAAGTAAGATTTCTGAAATATACAGACCCAATTTTTTTCTTTTCTAATCATTCTGTGCTTATCTTTACCCCATCAAAGGGCTTCCTGTGTTGCATGACACCATATTTTAGAGATGAGGAAACCTTTATATACATTCTAACTTGTCCTGAGAAACTCAGTATTACACAAAAGGCTAGAATCATAGAATCTATTTCAAGACCCATGATAACTATGGATCAGAATTGTGGCACAAGAGATAAGCAACTGATTTAACAACCAAACCTACATGGCCTGTTAGATTGAAAATGTAACTAAAGAGAGCTAGTTTCTTCTAGCTTCCAATTTAGTTTGGAAAACAAACTCAGATGGCTTATTCCAAACCCCAGAAGCACTGCTGAAAAAAACAAGAATGCAGCTCCTTTGGTAATAATTGGGGAAGGGTGGTCAGAATTACGTATTTTTAATCTGTTTGACAGTGATCATCTTCGCAGGAAACAAGCTCCAGCACAAGGAGGAAGCAGGCAAGAAAGAACATTCACCTTTCTGGTCAAAGAGCATTGGGGCAGTAGAATGCCCCAGCAGCCTACCTGCCAGAGGGTCCTACTAAGGACAGAGCCCTGAAGAGAATCCAAGGCTATCACAAGAGTATCAGGCCATCAATAATCGCAGTAGCCTTCCCTCACTCACCCCCAAGCACACACACAAACACACTTTTTGAGACTGACAGATTTATTGCCATGATTTAGTACAATCTTTAGTTTGTCAGCCACTGCTATATGGACTCTTTTTTTTAAATAACACTCAGCACAATTTTGCATATAGCAGCTTCGAAACAAACCGGATACAAGGCTGAGACTGTTATCTGCTTATTTAGCCTCAACAGATCTGCTCACATTGAAAAATTATTTTTAACAACTGTTTTCTAAAAGCATAAAAATATTATCGTCGCATACCATGTTACTACATTAGCACCAATTAAAAAAGGACTGCTGTAACTTATTTTAGGGTTTCATATTTACCATAAAATTAAGTGAATACACATTTCTTCAGAATTAAATTGAGTAGACATCAATTACATGAAACATCTCTGTTGTCTTGTTTTACAGCTTTTACCTGAGTAGATTTATCTTTCATACATGAAGGGTAGTGTACATGGGGATCACGTGGCCACTGTCCTGTGAGGTAAGGTCCTGTTATTGTGTCCAAAGAAGAAGTTCGCCTTATGGTACCAGAAGTTCTGATTTGCTGGGATTTTGGCCTGTCCACTGTAGAAAATCAGAACAAAATCAACAAAAAGTCAGCCTAAATTTGATGTGAAATGTTAAAAGCTAGCTACGACACACAATGGCAAGAACATATCAGAAACCTTTGTCTAAGTGCCAAGCTGAAAAGAATGCCACCACATCAAAGCAAATACATCAGACAAAGGAGAAAAACAAATACAAAAGGGAAAATTTAACAGTTACAAAAACCCCAAACGCTTAAGGTGTTCGTATCTGCAAAGAACTGGGCTACTTATGCAATGTTTTTTCATCAGCAAAAAACATCCAGCAAACTTAAATACAGTGATGATGCAACTCAGGAAAGCCAGACATGCAGAAATAGAAAATATAGCACTTATAAAGTCAGCTTGCTTAGTTTTCTAAATACTAAAATACAAATCATGAGAAAAATTGTGGTTGTTAAGAAGATGCATATCCAATTTATTCTCTTTTCCACATTATTTCATAATTTAAATATAAACTCCATATTATTTACAAGGTCCCACTGCAGGCCTTAGCAAGCTGAGAGTGTGACTGCATCTCTCCCTCCAACAGCGCTGGCCAGAGCAGCTGCCTTGTTTGTTTTCACTCATCACTGTGCCTGCAGTCCTCAACTCCTCCCTGTACTTCTCTCACCATACATCCAGGTCATGGAACACTTTTTCTTGCATTTCATTTGGAGAGCAAAGAGCAGGGTGATTCACGAGATTGATGTGGGAAAGAACAGTTTTACAGCATGCTCTCTGGATTGTCTTGCTTTGTCCTTTAGACACTCATTTTCTAGACTTCACATTAACCAACCTAAGCCCTACACGGCAGCTACTGTCTGTTTTGCTCACCCCTACTAATTCTCAGGTGAGGTAACTTCCAAGTTACATGCTATGCATTGATCCGACCCACCAAGAGCCTGCTCACTGCTCAGAACACGAGAGCAGGCCTGCTGACACACTTCTGAGTCCAAACATGGCCACTGGCCTCCACACATATTTCCATTTGTGTATTACCTAGAACTGATGCCTCTCAAAAGGCTGAGTCCATCATCAATGTGATATATAGCATTCAGCACAATTAGGGGATAGCTTGCACTAATATAGCATGGTTATGGTATGATATATGAAGTCTATAATGTCAAAACAGACCATTTTAGGCAAATATAGACCCACTGAAACACTGCATTAGCTACTCATTTCAGGTAAAGAGTTGTAAATAATGCTGTGAATTGGATATGGCGTAATATATCATGCTGCCTTTTATACTGTAATTATTTTGACTGCCTTATCTATAAATCAAATCCCTACCACTTCAAACAGATCTATCCTTATAGGATTCCAGTTGTGACAAATCTGCATTTTCAGAAAGATCCTCGAACTGTTAAAAGTAAAGAAGTCTGAAATCCAAAACAGAGATGACTGATTTTAAAAATTAAACTAGTGCTTATATTTGCACTGAAACACAAGTGTACCTAATGGGTAAATAGCTACAAAGAATTCTTCCAACCTTCCCTGTCATGCTATGGCACTATGCTACACCCTCACATGTAGCCTAAGTTTTCAACGTTTCTCAAAAAACACCTTTTAAAACAAGTCAGAAACAATATACAAGATAATATTTGAAGATAAGGAAGTAAGGACTAAACCCAAGAAAACACAAGCCCAAAAGACACAACAAAATATGTACAACCAGACAATTAGTTAAGGTTTGTGACTTGTTCTACACCCAGAGGAAAGGCAACAGAAATCCCAATATTAATAACTAAAATAATGCCATTAAAACTGAAGAGAATCAAACACCACCAAAAATTACTAGTTTTGTTTTTCCATGGGCATTTTGAAGTGGATTGCAAGACACTGTCAAGCCTTAAAGCTGAGAGAAGAAATATTTCAAGATGTGGTTTTCAAAGTTCCTACTACTCATTAACGTTTCTTTGAAGTATAGGAAACAAATGACTTCTCAACTGCATAAACCAGTTTAAGTTAACGCTAATTTACTGTCATCCCTATTCCACCGTTGTCCATGCTCCTTCCATCTCTTTTGAGATGGATTTAATACCATCCCTATTCCATCCCTGTCTGTGCTCCTTCCCTCTCCTTTGAGATGGCATGCACAGATGTATGAATGCACCTGGCAAAATAATTCACTGAGTTAAACATAATGAAAACTAAAGTGCATCCTCCCAAAGTCATAAATACACGGTTTTCCCCATTACAGTGGAGTTGGCACAACCTAATAGGCAGAAACCACCAGGAGAGCTAGAACAGCAGCAGCACTGTGGTCTGTTCAGTAACAGTTTTTGCTCTTCATCTTCTGTGATGTATCATTAGATCATAAAAAAATAAAGAAGGGATCTATAAGCATGATAATTGAAGGAATATTTACAAATTAGCATTTGATAAAGTGTCTTGTACAGTAATGTACTCAGAGATGACAGGATGCCCTAGAGAGCATCACTGTACTGGACCCCCAGAGTGGCAGATCAGATCAGCTTAAATTGTTTTCTAAATATTAGAACTCCTCTCAGGGTTTATTTCTTCATCTTGCTTTCCTCATCATACATCTGGCTTCCCACTACTTAAGGGAGCTACTACATAACACTTCTCCCTAAATTTTCATTATCAGTGGAATGTTGATGCTACTATTGTGAATACCCTTCTCCAGTCCAAATCACTTTCTCTGGCTGGAAACCTCATGCTCCAGTTTTCTCAGTGAATCAAAATAGCTGAAGTGTTTCAACAGCTCCTGAAGACGGAGATAGCTTCAGCATTCAGAAAGGCTTCTACAATATTAAGAAACCTTTAAAATTACAGACTGATTTTATTCAAGTTTCAGACTAAAACTCATCTGACAATATCCCAAGCGTATGAATGGATTTTGTTGCAGTGGTAAGTCAAAGGATTCTGTTGTCTTCCTCAGTGACAAGTGAGACATCCCATATGAAACTCAGCTCACCCTCCAGAATAAGCAAACTTAAGATCACAGCACTTAAGCAGTGTAACATTACTTGAGGAAGTTACCTAGAAATTAGAAAAGCAAGACATATGCTTGCAGCAAGGCAAAATACCTCATGACCACTGAGATTAGCTCAGTTGATTGGAGCATGATGATGATAATAATGCCCAGGTTGGGGGTCTGATCCCTGTATTGGCTGTTCTCTTAAGAGTGGGACTCGATGATCCCTTGTGAGTCTCTTCCAATTCAGAATATTCTGTGATTCTATGTGTTATTTAAAACATGCCACAAATTTTAGTGGCATGTATTTAGGGCAAATTGCTACACCATTCTAGTTACGAATGTCACACAAAATGACACAAGGGTCCACCTGAATAGTACAGCTGGCAAAATTCGGCGTGATCCTACCTCCCAGCAGGAATCAACTAAAATAACCTGCATGAAATCATGATTCTGCATGCTGCATTGAGAGCAAAGAGAATTCTAGTTACACCACCTAGACTGACTGAGAAAAGGTTTCCATTTCTCTGACAGCAAAATGTAATTCAGTAAGAGACTAACACGACAGCTCTTTTGAAAAGGACATGGGGCTCAAATAAAACCATCTGCTACAGCTGTAAAATGAAGAGCTTGCCTTCCTATCTAGGATAGAGGCAGCTAACCTGCACATAATCTGAAAGCCATGTTCACAGACCATTTTTAGCTTAAATAGCTTTGTACCACATGTGCAATGAAGAAAATCACCTGCAACAGAAGAGTAAGACTGACAGCTAGCATTGGTAGCACTAAAAAAAACTGGTTCAGCTCAATCCACCAGAGCTCATCTGTCAGCATCTTTTCTTCCCATGTTTCTTTCAACAGTTAACAAATCCAGTTCATATTTGGCCAGAACTTTTCCACTCATGTACTTGCATAGATGTAACTGAGTTTAAAAGACTACAATTATCCTGAATGTCTCAGATAACTCAGACTCCTCTCAAACAGAGTGAAAAACATGAAATAAAAATTCATTCTTCTCCAAAACCTATTAATAGGAGTATTAATATTGTCATCTCACCATTCATGTCAGCTAACTGTGCCACTATCCTGCCAAAAGGTTGGACAACATTCTTGCAGTAATTCCTTAATTTCATTTCTCTAAAGTTCTTCCTTTACTTAAACTATTAACCTGAAACACCATGAAATATCAGTACTAAATTCCACAATAAATTTTCATGAGATGTCGTTTCTCTTCAGTTAAGTTGCCTACAACCTTCTGGTCACAAGCTAAGAGTGAAATGAGTCCCAAGCTTAGGACTTACCATTCCTGAAGAAATCCAGATTTTATCTAGGAAATAAATACTAACTTCAAAAGAATTTTCTCCAAAAATACTCTTGGGAAGACTCACGATGATGGATATCCTAGTCTGCTTAACACTCTTCAAAAACCACAAAGTCAGAGTTCAAGTAGTCTGGCTCAAAGGATATTCAGAAACTGGGTATACCACCATAAAACAGTATCAGATATTTCTAGGACATTCCTACCAGATATGACAACAAATTTACAACTACCTACTAACCCAATGAGATGCAGAAGTGCCCATGTGAATGCTTCTTAAATAATGAATTATGTGGGAATGCAGTCTAAGAAATCAAAAACTAGAAATGGAAAGCTGAATATTAAGGAATGGTGACCCACACTGACCCGTAAGAATGATGGCCTGACATCACTTAGGTCACATTTCCCACAGCAGCTACTGATGACTGTCCTATAACTAGTTAGAAGTCCCCTCTCCTGTTACACCTGGTACAAGCATGAAAAAGGGATACCTTTGCTTATGTTGCTTCCTTTGAACACTGACTCCCTGAGTACCACAAAATTAGACTTCTGGATTCAAGAGGGCTCTGTCTCTGTAGAGTCTGGTCAAGGGAAGTTTTTTACTTTTTTTTCTGCTTTTTAAGCAAGTACATAGTGACACTGCACTGATAACTGAATGTATATCTGATTGGTCCTTTCTGCTCTGATTATGTAGGTAGATGGTCAAAATGGTGCATGTTTAATTTGTGGAACTTGTCTCTATGACTTTGCCAGGAAAAAGACTGAATAATGGGGATTTAGAGGCCACTCTAAAAAAATATTTCAATCTTCATTCTCAAGAAGGCTTTTCTCTTGTAATTGGAGCCAAGATCTCTCATGAAAAAGATTAACAAGGGATTTGGGGTCCCCTGAAGTTTTACTCCAGAGGAGTAAAGAGATCTATTGGCTCAAAAGACATTTCCCAGTTGCCAGTGACTGACGGGCTTGTTTCTGACCCAATCTAACTGGCTGCATGACTGCATTAACAGTTCAGAAAGGTGCAGAGCAACAAAGAGCATGCTGTTTGCCATGTACTGTTCATACAAAATAACAAAAAATAGGATTTTAAATAGGATCTTAAAAAAACCCACAGCATCCTTCTATGTAATTGAAAAGAAAAAATGTGAAATTACTGAACTCTTTCTTCATAATTTCAAATTGAATAGCTTAATCTCTTTAATAGCTTAAAGCAAACTACTAGCTTTTTCAAACATTTAAAAGGCAGTACAGTGTTCTGCTACCAAAATTGTAATTCTAAGAGAATATAAGAAGAGACAGTCTTCTTAAGTTACCTTCCAATACATCTCTAAAGTACTTTACATTCAGCTCCTTAAAACATCTGTTTTCATTATATGCACCACATCGCCTTTGGTTCAGTTGTATCAACTTCAGAAATTATTCCCCAGTTTCCATCTTTAGAAATCAAGAGACAGAATGACTAAAAATGAAGAGGGATGACATTCTGAAGTTACTACTTTAAAGAAACTGACACAATCCACTCTAATTTCCTCTCATTATCCTAACTGAAGGAAAAAAAAAGCAGCACAGAACAGCACAATAATCTGACCAAGCCTCCAACAACCAAAACCAAACAAAAAGAAAGCAGGCTACTTCTTGAGAGAAAAGATCTTTCCAGAGATCCAGGTCCATGAATGATGTGCTTTCTACATCCAGAATCCTTCAGGGAGGAAAAAAAAATAAAGAGGAGAGCCAATCTTCCACACATATCATTTTACAGTCTGGTAGTCAGGGCAGATTTGGTTTTGTACCTGACAAGGCTTATGAGAATTCAGACTGAACTGCAAGAAACAGAAGTCTATCATGACAGGACACTACCTATACTGGGGAAACAACATAAAACCAGCTTGTTCCTTCAAAGGAAAGCTGTACACGCTGACCCACAGTATGGGATTTAGGAATCAACTTTCTTGAGTTATCTTTTATAGCTATGACTAAGTCATCCACAAAGGGAAGAGATCCGATCAGTCACAGAACCCAACCCATAGGTCAAGGCACTTCCTTCCATCACTGAGGTTTCATGCACGACTCTCAAGGACATGTAGCTCTGCTCACCTAATGGCACAGGAAGACACAGTGGCAGGGTAGTATGGATACCAGCCCAAGTAGAACACATGGATGTAGGCATATTGCACTGGACCTGCAGTTGACTCAAAAGTCCTGGCTGTCTAGGCATGCACATTGCAGAAAGGTCTCTGCCTCATGTCCCTTATTCCCCCCAACCACAGGTCAAGTAAAATGTGACTATGAATATCTTTCAAAAGTCAGATTTTGTTCACAGAAAAACTCCCCTGTTTAAAATTAACATTATCCTTAGAGATCAAACAGAAAAAACACTCTAATCTCCCTAAGAAAAGTAAACAAACCCTATGGCAGAAAGTTTCAGCCTGCTAAAGCTAAACTATTCTTCTAGCAAGGATTACTGCTGGCATGTATAGGACCTGTAGCATTTCATGTCACAAAAGCCTGCTTTGTTCTACAGATGTAACCTACACACTTGCACTCTTCTAACAAGATGTCAGGTAGGTAATAAACACTAATTCCAAACCTTCCAGATTTTTACATATTTCACATTTCTAGAATATATTTTTCTTTTAAGGTTATTACTTCAAATTTAAATACTACACAAATACCTAACTTAGTATCATTTAATAAAATATCTAAAAAATGTTTGTACTATAAGGTTAAGAAAAATTTGATTGGAGCTCAGCAGCTAGGTACTCGGGATAAAGTACACTGATACAACCATCCATTAACTGTTGGGGAATTCAGATACAGAGAATTTCCCTCCTTTTAGTTCATTAATTTAGATCTGTTGAATCATCTATTCTATGTATCCAATATTGAGAACCAAACTGGGAACCAAGCACAGCACTAAAGCTTGGGGTGTTATTGCTTCTTCCAGTATATTATAATGACCGAAGGTCATTATAAGCACATGCAGTTGATTCAGTAACTGAAGAAACTACCACCTTTTTCAAATAAACTTGATGACTCTGAAGGGATTTTTTTGTTGTTGTTGGTGTAACAACAATATTTAAAATTTAAGATTATGTAGAAAGTGAGGGTTTTGTAAACCTTTAATCTAATTCTTCTTTCCATCAAAATGAAGCTGGACATTATAATGAATAAAACAAATCAGAAGGCACAACTCACCATTTTCATAATCAAAATACACAAAGAACTGTTGTCAATGCACACAGGCAATACAATGCCATCATAATGATCACCAATTATTAGAGACAGAAAACATTCTCCTAGCTAGAGCAAATTATACTAAACAAGAATAATTTTTACTGAAAAAAATCCTGAAAAATAGAAATGTAAAACCAGACTAAAATTGACTGCCTAAACCAGAGTGCTCAACTTTGATGATTAAATAAATTAGCTTTTCATTTTCACTTAAGACATAGAAACAACTTCCTAAATCTGAAGCCTACTTCGCAGCTATCACTGACAAAACATATAATCACTTCAAAATAGCACAGTCAGTCTTACAGCAGCTATTTCGTCCTCACAAGTCCTACTGGAAAAATGACCCAGGAACTTTTTTTTTCCTGATAGTGTCAGGCCTTCTTATAGTTTACTATATAAATCATTACATTGCCACATCAATCCACTTGCTCATTCCCTTCCTTGCTCACTTGGATTCCGACAAAGCAACTGTATTTTTATTCTGAGTTGACTTTTTTTTAGCATCACAAACTCCTAACCTGTGAGCTCTTCTCTGAGCCAGCTCCAGTTTGACTTTACCTTTCCTGAACTGTGAACCACCAAAGGGTGTGCAGTCCCCCATACAATGCCTCAGCAGCCCGTGTGTGGCCAGTTGCTCTTCATGCAAGACCAGACCTGTGCCCAGCAGGTTTTCAGTCACTTCATGCTGGCACTTTAAGAGATCTCACTGTCACCCAACTCCACCCTCCAGAATTTTCAAAGCAGATGCCGTTCCTTTGAGGAAAAGATATTCTGATCAAGTACAATTCCACATTAACTTTCATTTTTTACTTTTAAATCTCAGGTTTTAAACTTATTATTTCAATTCCCATGGTTCTTAAACACTTCTTGCATAATCTTCCTGTGTACTAATTAAACTTCTCAATATTCATCAACAGTTTCATCACCCTAATTTCAAAATTTGCCTAAACAGGTAAGATCTACTTCCTGCTTAGATAATTTTTCTGATCAAAATGACCAGGTTAGCATACCACCACTTGGAAAACTCATTTTGCACTCTAACATTTCTCCCTGGTTTCCATCGTCCCTTCAAATTTCTTCTGAAGTTTCACCAATAGTTCTCTATACTTTAGAACTGGACACAACATTTTTCACATTTTTAAAACATCAGCATTGTATAGGCAAAGGTATCTATTCTCAAATGATGACACTTCTACTAACTAGAGTGCCACAGAAATTTGAAGGTAAGTGTCAGTTTCTGAGTAGACTTTTCTAAAGTCCTGCAACGGAGATCCCTGAATTGACTCTACTTTGAAATATGCAATCGGTATTTATCACAGTCTTGGTAATTCCTAATTCCAAATTATCCTTCCCCCTTAAAATTTTGGCATTTTTTTTAAATCTTTCTGTGTGTTAAATATCACTGTCCTTATGGGAAGTGATTTCTTAGACTTTTTTCTGGTGAGCACAAAACATTGAATAAATATCTGTGCTATTTCCTCTGAGACTGTGGCTACTATTTGTTGGAGCTGACTTTGAAACCATGCATTCTAGCAAATCAGTCTCAGATCATTCCCAGATCTTTTTTTCTTTGTACCAAATGGTTACAACTTTTCCCCATTTTTCAATCTGCCTGTTTCTATTATCTGTCTTAAAGCACACAAAGTCCAAGCCTGTTCATGTTTTAACAATTCTCAGCTAAGGTTCACCTTTTGATTGGTAACACGGCATTCTTTCCTCAGTTCTTCCTGCTGTTTCTTGCAGGCTCTGCTTATTCCTAGCAGCCTTTTCGAGTTAAGTGTCCATGCAATCAGATCACATCCTTGAACTTCCCTGATGTCTGAAATACTCCAATAGTATTAACATTTTTAATTAAAACAGTCTCTTTGTATTCAAGGCAGAGCAACCGTGTTTAGACAAATTTTCAAACTACTTCCTTCTGTAATCCAAAGCTTTATTCCTAATTTATGAATTTTAAGCAAACCTCTATGTAGGTATTTCTTCTTTTGCCGTATATGCATGCAAATTTCCATAACTAAACAAATGCTAGATCTAACATTTATTTTATGTACAGTGTCAGCACATTCATTTCTTCTGCTTCTCCCAAATTTTGAGTTGGTACAGTTGGTAATTCCTATCTTCAATGCGGCCAGTCTAAGTTTCTACTATAAATCCTGCAATCACAAGATCTCCTTGTATCCTTCAACTTCATATTAAAGGCTGTACACACCACTAAACAAAATCATGAGTCTCGAATCTGAACTGAACAGCCTAGTTCCTTCTTTGGAAGAAATTAAGGTAGATCTATACAACAGTTTTACAAATATTTTAAATAATATGCTGCACACTTTGCTAACCAACTTGTTTTGAAAGAATGAGCCTCTCTTTCTACAGCAGCACCCAAAGTTTATTTGGCTCCTCCATGTGGACAATATCCTACACTGAGTATGTGTCTCTAGTCACTTCCCTGTATGGACATTTCTCAAATACACGTTACTTTTAAACATGCATGAGCTAATTACATTTTTGCCCATGAGAAATTTTTCTCTTCCAGATTAGGACTTTTCCTTGTTCCCTTTGAAAAGAACAACAAGTATTTAAAATGTATTTTATGGTTTCTTTGTGGGTGAGGAAAACATTGCAAAGATGATTATTCTGGGCAGGGTATCAGGTACAACAAAGGAGCCACTGAAGGTGAAATACCAGAAGAATCAGAGTATAAGCGAAAGGAAATGTGGTATTCCACTATCAATTGCCACAACTAAGCAAACACAGCTATCAGTCAAGAATGAAGATTTTAAGACCTTGAACAGAAATTTACTTCTGTGAAGACAGCTTCTCCTTTAACCTGGCAGCTTCCCAACTACTGTGTAAACCTAAGTCTCATTCTGCATTCTTCAGCAGTTAGCTGATATTTTTAGAGTCACACTGGTCAAAGTCTGTTCTGGGACACTCAGTGTAAATCTGGGTTTAACTTTCAGTGAGCAGCTCAACTCCTCATTGCTTTAAAAAGCAGAAAGTTAAGGTATCACATATAACAAAGATTTAGAATAATACATGCTGAATATGGAGGTGTAACACCTAACTCACAGAGTCAACACTGCAAAGCCACTTTGTTTTCATGATGTGCTTTCCAGGGCTCCAGATTCGAGTAGCTGACACTCAGCATTCAATTTGACTCCATGTGTGAGATCTGGACTCACCAAACCTTTCCAGAGCACAGACAGCACCACTCTGATATCTGCTACAGTCACCAACATCTTCTAGGCCTACTGGGCTAGGGAGCTCTGCCATGACATGCAGAAGGGCTGGTACTGGAGATGGTGTTAAATGCCTACAGAAATTCATAGTTCTTGTAGAGCTTTCTGCTCCATGCTGTGTCTCTGTGGCCTGAGTTATGGGAATGCAGTGCAAAACGTTCAAGGTTTGTCCAGCAACACTTCTGATCCAGCACGAGTACAGCACTTCATCTAAGAAAAGCAAATGCACTGTTATCCCTGAGAGTTGACAAACCTGGGATTTTATATTGGCACTTAGGTAATCTGCTCCCTAATAGCCAATTGCATGACATAATTTGAAGTAGAGTTTGTATTTACAGAGTAATTTCTGCAGATTACAATTAATTGAACTAGCTAGTAATTGAACACTGACTAACCAAAACTTGTTTGCTGGTAAGAACACATTATTTTCAAATGACAGCCTGGTCTTCCAAATGCTGACAAATGTCAAGCAGTTATCAGAGTTTTGAAATTTTTTTGGTACTGCAGCTGAAGTACCTATATTAAAATGTTTGGGGTTTTTTTTTCTAATCACAAGGACTTTGTAAAAATGCAGATACCCAGGTAACCCAGCTAGCCAACCTTTACTAATTATTTCATTCAGAACTCCAGAATAGGCATTGTACACTAGAGTACCTGAGATTAAAAGGCACATAATATAACAATACCCACATTGCCATACATTTAATCGGTTCACAACTGAGTAATTACTGTTACAGAAAACATTTCTAAAAGACATATTAATACTTACTACATAATATTAAAATTAATTTAGCTACAGATACTAGTTTCAAATTCAAGTATGAACACCAGTCATCTTGCCATGACCTGTCTGTCAGAAATAAGTGTTAATTCCTGAAATTCAGAAGCGTGTCTAGAACACTGCTTAATGCCTGGCGGTAAGAGCACGGGAAAGGAGGCTGAAGCTAGCCTTCTTCAAACAGGTGACTTGCACTGTTCAAGGAATGAAACATTAAAATTATTATTCTTGTTTAGACCATCCCCCAGCAGATTGAGAAAAAAATATTCTAGAGTGCCTTTTAGATTACACAAAAACCATGACAGAACAACTATCTACTGCTCTTATGGGCAAAATACAAGACACTTTCTTCCTGAAGAGGAAACAAAGCGCAGTTTGGGTAAAACTAGTTTCAAGTTGTGCAAAATAAATGGCATGTAAGAACCAATGCTGTTAATCACTCCTTTGTATTTGACTCAGAGAACAATATCCATTGCAAACAGCTACTCCTCAATTTAGTACTAGCAACAGTTAAGTCCTTACAAACACCAACATCAGTGACATCATTTATCACTGGGGCATATGCAACACTAAATAAGGTGGTCTAACCAATACAGTACCTTGCATTAAGGTTTCAACCTCAAGCTCATAACATTTTATGACCTACTGGGAAGTACACACAACCTGCAAAGCAACAGTGTCTAATATGGGAAGTTAATTAAGAGATCTACTACTATAAAAAAATGAAAAGTTTCCATCACAATCATCTTCACTGACCTAACACCAACTGTTTAGGTTAATCCCCCAATCACAAATTTTTTGTGCAGAAAACTGCTACTGCTTGAGTGCAGACACTCACACCTTCTGGGTGTTTTTTTTTCTCCCTGTCAGAGAAAACTAATCTAGCAGGGTGAATAGCTTTGTAGGAACCAGCAGCAGCAGCTAGCAAGTGCATATACTAGAGGAGGAGAAGTGAAATGAACACGCCCAGGGCAGCGACAGCATTACAAGGCCTGAGACAGCAGGCTGAGGGCACTCCCCAGCATGGCCCCACTTGGCCATGTGTTGTGTTTCCTTCCAGGACAGACTTCCAGGAGCTACATGCCTTCCTCTGTCCTACTAACAGGAGACAGTGTCTGAGCAAAGTTATCGCCAGACAATCCAAGGGATTGTCCCAGGGGTCCCAGAACAGATCTGGTCCTTAGCCCAGACTCCCACGGCTGGGAGAGTCAGGAAGAGCTCCTGAGAGTGCATGTTTTTCAGTTTCCACCACGGATGAGGGCTTCCAAGGATGCGATCTCAGCTTCAGAAAGGTAGGAACCGGAGAGCCCAACTCATCATTCCAAAGGATTGCTATTACACACTGCACCATGACACTCTGTGTGGTACCCATACTGCAGAAGTCTCTGATCCTTTTCAGTACTATTTCTACCCTTCAGCATTTAATTTCCAATTCAAAACTAGTTGTGTAGTAGTGATGAGCTTCAGAGTCAAATCAGATGGGAAAAAAAATAAACTATAACTGAAGGACTATCTAATTTTGGGGAAGTGAATATAGATTCAAAATTGTTACTCAGAATTAGATTATGAAGCACAAACACCCATTTTCCTTCACCCTTATCTCCAGTGCTCTTCATTTTGCAACTACTCAAACCTTAAAAATGGTGACACAAAGGAAAAGGACATAATCTCAGGCTGACAAGTCGCTGTGATGTATCCCTTATAATGATGTAAATATTTTACTTGCCTGAAAATGCCTTAAGCCATTGTTTAAGCACTACAGATTTACATGGGAGGCAGCACTGGAAGACTAACACCAACATGCATTTAAATACTAACACTAAAGCAAGATTATGATCATTAAGTTAAATTCTTGAGCAAAATTTCCCAGTTATGTATCTTTAATACAGTCTCATTTATTTAATCAATAAAAGATACTTATTAAAAAATGCTAGTTGATGTTTGAACTCTACTTTTTAACAACCTCCCAAGAACATGTGTGAAATCCATGAAGAGCTACTATTGTCAAGTGCTGGTAACACTGTTCTCTACTGAAGTAACTGTCAACTGATTTAAAAAGGAACTTTCATTTTTCATTGCAGGTTTAAAAAAAAATATCTTTGTCATACGAAGATAATTAACCAACTGGTGAAGCCCCATTAAAAATGCATTTCAGATATTCACTTAAACTGAAACACTGAGGAGCATTTACTCTACCTCCAATATGTTTTGCATTGTTACAACTACTGCTTTCAAGTCTAGACTTAACTGAAACTTCAGAATTACTGCATCAGTTAATTTTATTATTTTTTTCATAATGATATAGAGTTGTAGCACAAAACCAACTTTAAAAATAACTGGCTTTCCACAGTGAATTTTTGCAATATAGCAGTCTAGACTTGGTAAACACTGCCTTTTTTGTAAGATTCTAAGATATACTCCATTGATCTACCCTCCCTGCATTTTAAACTACATTTTAAGAATCTCCATTCACCCCATCACCATGGAAAGAAAATAACAAAACACAGGAACCATGAATTTCAGAAACTAAATTTCGGTATTGCCACTGTTTTACTATGCACAGATGTTGGCAAGTAACCTCAGTTTGGCCGTATGTAACACACAAATAGTTGCTTATGTCCAAAGAATAAGAATTAAAGGTCAAGCAGTGATTTAAAACAGGTATAACCATATACTTCTTAAGATTTTTTTTGCCATGAAATACAGAAGTTCTGTCTTCATAGTTAATGCCTTGCTACAGTACTATTCAAGGTAAATGGAGAAAACACCTTCCTATTTTTCTTTCCTGTAGTTTAACACCTGAAAGAAGCTCAATTAATTTGCTTTATAAAGCATATTTATTAAAGACATCTAATAAGCCATTCTCATTTACAGTCATGTTAAAACATGTAACTAAAAAGGCTCTGAGCTCAGGACAACTGGATCAAATTTAGCCAGGGTCTTTTATGTCATCATATTATATTCCAATGAAAGCTATTTTGGGAAGAGAGAGGGACAAAGCTGGAGCAAAACTGTTTTGGCCATACAATTATGAGAATACTGCTATTATTCAGGGATCAGGAAATAGGAAGCGTCACAAAAATTACTTCCTTACCCACATTTGTTAGAAATAAAGGAAAGATCTTCTTGATCTCTGGTATAAATGCTTATGATGCCAAAATAGTGGATGGTTTGAATCCAGGATATTAAAACAGTTCTACCTTTTGAAGTACAAATTTTGAGTGTTTTTTTAATATTGGTATCCCTTACAAGTCTAGAGATCAACAATATTGTTTGTTTTACTCCACTCCTCAATCCACCAGCCTAAAACCAGATATATACACTTCTTACACAGAACTGGGTTATGCAGTTGTTTTGTATCTTTTGTAACTCCTTTCTCTCACTAATGCTGGCAACACTTCAGGAGTTATTTTGGGAAATAAAAGACATTGGGAACCTTTAACAGCCAAATTGATTACAGTATTTTTCATATGTCCTTAAAACTAACGTTTGTCTTTAAAATTTGATATGGAAAGAAGTTTGTGCTATAAAATGTGTAAGTGGAAGTTAGAAAAATATGAAGCATAGTATTACAGTACCACCAGAGTTAACACTAAACAAATCGAAGCATTTGGTGAGAGCAGTGTTGAGTCTGAATCATACAGAAGTCATTTACACCCTTCTTGTATACAAAATACTAATGTATTGTGAAAAAAAGAAACTAAACAGGAAACCCGCTCTCATATTTATACAAGCTACTTTACATAACAGCAGAAACTTCTGACTTTATCCAGGTAAGGCAAGAAGGAAAACAACTTGCTTTTTTCTTTAAAAGATGTGTCCATAGGCAAGTAGCAAGTTTTATTCGACATGTCCAAAGGTCTGGCTTTTTTAGATTATTATCAGAATATCCTTTGTCATAAACCAAACAGCTTCAGATTCTGTACACATTACTTTTATGCACTCAGAGATCTAACAGATATATTCCCTCTAAGAAAACCACGTGTTGTTACATTCAACCAGACACTTCTTCCACTGCCAGCTCTACAAAACATGAACACACACTATAAAAAGTATTTACTAGTAAGGAAAAAACACATTTCAAGAAAGAGGAAAGGTGTAGAGTTGCACACTGCAGATTTATCCTTTGGTATCAGAAGGTTTTTCCCCTCTTTTCCCTTTTTTTTAGCAGCTTAAAAATATATATATTTAACATTCACGATTTCTCACCCATTCAGCAACAGTGCTAGCCAAATAATGCTACTGGCATTGATGGCTCCCTAACAACTAAAAATCCCCAAATTTGCTTAAAAGAAAATATATTATTGGAAGTTTCAGTCCTAAAAACACAGGGTGATGCTACAAAACAAAAGCATTTACAGTATATTAGTAAGAAAGGCTAGAAAACATGATGGGAGAAAAAACAGACCATGCTGCTTTCATTCATGTAGTAGTGATGTCAGTGCCTGCAATGGTAGCTGCTCTGACCTGTAGAGGCTCAAAGCTGGAGTGTTTTCACAGAAATCTCCTTTATAAAAGAACCTCCAGCAAATCACTAAAATGTCCACACAAAATGGCTTATTAGGATAGCCAGCTCAAGACATCTACACTGAAAAAGGCTGAAAGGAGGTAGGGAAGGGACAGGTGTCTTAAGAGAATAACATCTACCCATCAGAATCATAAGCAGTCTCCAGAACAAGCATATTCGTGTAACAATCCAAGGCAGACTGCAGAGCCAAAGGCAAACATCTCCTGCACTGGTGAGAAAAACAACAGGATTAAAACCTAGAGCCTAAGCTCACATTTTACAGCAGTGGGAAATGGCTTTGAAAAACTGACAAAAAACTTAATCAAGCCACTTCCCCAAGACTTGCATACTGATAACAACTATAAATAGCTGGAGTAGCATTGTTTAACAAGCCACAGCAAAATGGTCCATGTCTGAAAATGGAACATCTGAATTTTTTTCAAGTCCTCCATTATTACTGCAGTATTCCTCCAGTTCAGCTATAAATTTGCTATATACTATTACCACCATATAGACTACAAATATGTTTTTAGTGTCCACACATCATGTTCTAAAATGCTGAGAACAAGCAGGGAAACAAAGACAAAATACTGCCCCACAGCATAGAACTATATTCCAAATTGTATAAACACAGCTCTAGTTTTGGGGGCTGGGGGGGCAGAGGAAGGGGAGGTTTGGTAACCTCTTTTCATTTGCAAGACTGAAGAAATAGAGTATCTTATTTCTCTCGCCCCCTAGAAAATGGTGCCTGTATTTCGGTAAAATAAAGCTGTTGACGTGTGCAATTGTGGTCATTATTAGGGCGATCACGTTGTTTTCATTCATTCATTCAGGATTTGCTAGAGGATGTCAGCTTCTGCAGCAGCAGCTGGCTTGACCTGGAGGAGGGGGAACGAATTCTTTGCAGTTCATACAGATTACAGGGTGCATTTCTCGATGGACCGCTTATGATTTTATACACTGCACTCATTAAACCGAATCAAGCTCTGTGTGCTGCTGACGCAGTTCACCAGGAGGCAAGCTCAAACAAGTTTAATGACAGAAAAGTCATTCAGTACTAATTTACAGTCTGATTTATTAAGGCTAAAATAGCCCACAGATGAAGACGGAAACCACTTTCTAGAGTTAAAATTTCCCCTCCAACAAAAAATTCGTACACGTTAATGAAGTGCTTCACAGCTTTGCAGTATTTTTCTGGCTTGCAGATAACTGCCCCCATTCCTTCCTCTTCAATACACCTGAAGTGCAGGCTTTATACACTGCACCACTACAATGTTTTCCTCCGGGTTTCCATAATTAAATAATTTACTGCTCATCATCAGCACCATCACTATTCATACACACAGATATTCTGGTTTTTCCTAGTTTCCCATTTAGCATTTTCCAAAGGTTTAAGAGGCAAAAGGGAAATCTACATTTAGTGCTCCACACAATCGGAAAAAGATGATCTTTAAAATCTTAAACAGAGCTTGAATGAATCAAACTCAGAGGCTCAGTTCCATTTTCAAGCACGCAAAACCCTCTGCAGAAAAACACATTACAAAGTATCTCTGGTCAGATTATAACACCATCAATTAGGTCATCTGCATAAGCATATGCATAGGGGAAATTAACTCCATTTGTAACTGCCACTGACATTTTGCTCATTTGTAAAATGCTGCCCGTGACCTAGGACTATTCTGATGACAGATCTGCCCAAGTTAAAAAAACTACAGACAGCAAGGGTTTACTACACATAAAAACTGAAGAGGAAAGAAGTAAGATTCCACTACTACAACACATGCTGGCACCCAACACAGACCACAATTTGCCACACAGATCACACACAGTAAGACTTATGGAAGGGTCAGAAAAAGCAAGGGGTATTGAACCACAGAAAGCATTCCCAGAAAGAGATGATGTGCGATACCTGATAGCTACAGCAGGACAACATAAAAAGTGCATTTAGTCCAATTCCTTCAACTGCTCAAGTGATGGGGGAAGGCAGAAGGGAGTGGGGGAGGTAAGATGGCCACTGCCACTTTAACACATTCAATAATTTAACAGACAACCTGACGCAGGTTAAGTTGGACTTGCTGCGAATCAATTTTACATTTTAAACTTTACAGGCCTATTTTGGCTACACTGGGGGTAGGTTTGTGGTGCGTTTTGTTTGGTTGAGTTTTTTACAGTCTCAAGGATTCAGTACTAAATATCACAAGGAGACAGACTTGTTTTTAAGCACCTCAAGATGGGAATTTCCTTGTTTTGGAGCCTGTGCTTGAAAAGATCACATCTTTTAGCCTATGATCTTACGAAAACACAAGGCTTTTAAGAAACCGAGCTCTGCAGAAAGGAAGAGCGTTTGAGGCTTAGTTTTAACACACACTTCAGAATGGGGCTGTGACACCCCAGATATAAATATAACCCATTATCACCCGTACTAAACAGTTACAGCTGGAGACAGGGAAGCGGGTTAGTTTTAGGCTCGTTTCCCTACTGCACACCTCCGCTGCCAGAGCCCGAGCGCAGGGGTAGAAGCGGCAGGAGCAGCGAGTCGGAGCCCCCGCCTGGTTCTCCCCCCGGGAGGGGGGGGGCCGCCGGCGGCCCGGAGCTCGCCCCACTGCGCTCCGCCTGAGGCCGGCGCGGGTTGGGGCACGGGGGTGTTTTTCCTAAGCAGGATTCTCACCTTGCCCGAGAAGAAGGATGACATTTCAGGGGTCGCCCTCCCCCATGCCGGGGGAGCTGGCGGGACAAAGTGCTTTTCCCCCCGCTTCCTGGCAGAGCAAACGCGGGCACGACACCTGCCCCGGGGGTGAGGGATTTAGTGCTCACCCTCGCCCCCCGACCCGCTCCCTAGGGCTCGAGCGGGGCTCCTCCCGTCGGGCCGGGAGTCCCCCAGTGTCCCACCCCCGCTGGTCTGGGGGAAGGCACGGCGCAGCCCGACAGCGGAAAGCAAGAGCCCAGGGTGCCCGGAGGCTGGGCAGCCCCAGCCCGGCCAGCACCCCCGCGGGGCAGGGAAGCGAGACCGGCTTTCTCCCGGTGCTTTACCTCTGTACACCGGGGAGCTGGGGCTCCGTCTCTCAGGTGAGCTGCTCCTCCTGCTGCCGCCGCTCTCCGGCGAGCGCCGCTGCCTGCCCTTCACCCTGCCCGGCTCCGCTCCGCCGCCGCCCGCCGCCAGCGGCGGCGTCGCGCTGGGCGGCGGTGGGGGGCTGCCTCCGCCGCGACCCCCGCCGCCGCCCCCCGGCCCCGTATTGCTGCCCACCGAGGCGGAGGGTGACCGGGTCGGGCTGTGCTGGTTGCCCCGCAGGAGCTGGTACGGGACGGTCGCTCGGATAGGCTGGAGCAGCCGGCTGGTCCCCGCCGAGCCTCCCCCGGCGCCGTTACCGGGGCCCCCGGCCGTGCTGGCCGTGGGGGACCCGGCGGCGCCGCGCCTCATCCTCTGCGGCGGGGGCTGATGGTGGGACGGGGGGGTTTGAGAGGAGCTGGACGAGGACATGGCGGGGATGCGCAAGACCCCGCGGGTCACTCGCTTCGGTGGCTGCGGGGGACCCGAGCTCGGCCCCCAGCGCCCCGCATGCACCGGCCGCGGGGAGAGGAGGAGGAGGAGGAGGGGAGGGAAGGAGGGAGGGGGCGGGGCGGGACAAGCGCTGCACGGCCCGAGGGAGTCTCCGCGCCGCCTGCCCAGCTGCCCCCGGCGCTTCCTATCGGCGACGGCGGCTGCTGCTTCCACGCCAGGCTGTGGCCATCGCTGCCCGCCCCAGCGTCGAGAGCACCGGGGGCGCTGCCGAGCCCAGCGGCCGCTCACATCGTACAGCGCTGCCGGTTCAGAGCGGTCGGCGACAGGGCACGACGAGGGGACACGCAGCAGGAGCGGGAAGGATGGGGAGGGGGGAAGGCGTTCGCAGCCAGCTCTTGCTCCAGCTCCTGCTCCTGCCCCCGCCGGCACTCGGGAGCCGCTGCCAGCACCATCCGCTCCCCACGCCGCCCGCCCTCCGAATGGCACCGCGCAGCCCCGGCGCCCGGCCGCGACGGGCAGGGGTGGTGGGCGCGCGTCCCCATTGGGCGCCACCGCGGCACCAGCGCGGGCTCCATTGGCCAGGGGCCCTGCCGCTCGTGTCCCGCAGCCAATGGGAGCGGGCGGCGCGGCGGGGGCGGGGCCGGCGGCGGAGGGGCGGGCCGGGGGAAGTGGGATGTGGCGGCCGCGGGAGGGGCGGGCATGGCCCGGGCCCGGAGCGGCTCGGGAGCGCCGGGATGCGGCGCCCGCCGGGGAAGCACGGGGAGAGGAGCGCTGGAGCGCTGGGTGAGGTGCCAAGATGCACTTCTGAGTTCAAAGTGGGCTTTACGGGGGTGCCGGCCTAACACTGACTTAAGAGAACCAGTGGTCTGGACCAAATCCTGCGCTATCCCTATTCCCAGAGGACTGTCTGCCTCTTCCCGCTTACTCCACTCCCATGCAGGGAAGGCTCAGAAACAGCCAAAATTTCCTGCAACAAAGTCTGTCCACGTCCATCAAACCTTTACAGTATATTTACTTCCGTTAAAAAATCAAGATGTTCTTCAGAGTCTAAATAAGGGTAGTTTCATAATTTCCTATAAGTATATAGAGAATTTTTTTTTTCTAATGTACATCCAAAAACAGTTCTTGGAGAATGTCAAGAGCAAAACAAGAAGTTTTTTTATTTTTAAAAGTTTTTATTTTTAAAATGTACTTTTATTATAGGAAGAAGAGCTGTCATTAGATGAATTGATAACCTGAGACAATGAGAAACAAAATGAAGATTAGGATGAGTGGCTTAACAGCTAAGAAAATAAATGGTTGTAAGATCAGGAAGATAAGTTGAGCTGAGTCCATCCAGAAAAAACAGTGCTTATTTTGGATCTGATGCGAATAGGATGCTAATAGAGGAGAAGGGAAAATGCAGGGAGTCTTGCTATGTGGAGGAAGTCAGCTCAGTGATGGCCTCTCAGATTCAAACATAGGGGAACAAAAAGGACACGAATATAGATAGAAGTAGAATGTTTAACAAGATATACTCTCCTGTATTAGATACCACCTACAAATCAGTAATCAATTAAAAGTGTCACAGAATTAACTATATCCCTTCTACCCTTTTTGATTATATAACAAACACTCATTTTTGTTTTACACACTTCAGATTACTACACTTACTCTACTTCTCAAGGTGTCCATAGCTATCCTTATCCCTTGGTAGCACAGGAATCAGTCAGTGGTCCCAATGAAAAACTGTATTCTCGGAAAATGCTTCTATTCATGGGCTGTTAGCGAGACTTTGTTTGCACTAGCACCATGTGATGCAGTCACCGTGGTTGTGTTACAGAAAGGCTTGGAATAATACACCGCACATCCACGTGAACACGTGCTCAGTCAACAAAGCCACTCGTATAAATTAATTTTAAGAAAAATCAGCAACAGTGTATTTTTCCATTAGTCCAGTCTTTTTGTTTCCTGCTAGCATGAGCCAAATTTGTCTGTAAAATTGGGCTGTAGAGACTTCTTCCTCCAAGGATTTTGCACGTTGCTTAATCACAGCTATGAAGTCCATCTAGTTTATTTTTTTCTGCTTCGCTGCACTGGGCTCAAAATGACTGGAAAGTATTCACCTGTAGTAACCATCTGCCCCCAGTAATATCAGCAGTGTTTTAAACACTAAGCACATTCTCCTGTATCTGTACCTTTGTCAGATAACGTTGCTGGTACAGTAGAGTCTTACAGACCAAAAATCATCTGGTGTCAGCTGAGAAAGAAAATACACCTTTGACTAAGAATAGCCAATACATTGCAGCTATTGCCAATGCTCAGGGTTACGTCAGACTGAAGTAAGGATGAACTAGTATAACTCTTGAATTTGTCTGTTTAGATACTATTTTACAATGAATAATTTTAAAATTTCCATGTTCTTGCACATCAAGCAAGCAAGGTATTCGGATAGGAAGAGTAGATGCGTAAAGACAAGGTAAATGTCTGACAAAGAAAATCCCACAAACCCCAAAACAAGAGCACACACACACACCCCAAACCACAGGGCATGTCAGTGTAAGATATCAGTAGCAAGTCTTCTTTTCCAAACAAGCTGAGGACCATGCCACAGCCTTACAGCCCAAACTGAACTACCACTTCCCTTGCCTTTGCAGCAACCAGAGAAGAAAAGATCCGCTGGGACTACTTCCAGCTGAACTGTTACCAGGCACATCAACAGCTATACTGGGGAAACCTCACTCCCCAAAAGTTATTTCCATCCTAATTCCTTTTAAACTAGAGTTAGCATACATAGTACAACACCATGCCATGTGCCTAGGAAACAGTGATTTCAGAAAAGATGAAGAGAGTATTACTCTGTGTTTTAAAGTGGGATACCAACTGTTGAATTTTTCACTGTTTTTCATCTAGGTTTCAGAGTACTTCCCCCAGGGAATACCATTGCTCTAGAATATTGAGAGGATATTACAGGGAAAGTGAAGTAAAAATTGAGCTCCTATCAGAATCCTCATGTCTTTCAAAAACCCATGTTTGTCTTAAATACCCTTTTCAACTTTTCAAAAGCCATGTAAAAGGCATTTCTTGCTTCTGTTTTCCACTTTAAGGACCTACCTTGTCAGCTGGCATGTGCCTAAGGGAGTTTATAATGGAGGTAACAGGTATTTCTGAATCTTAAATCCTTGTGGGAAACAAGGACATCCTTAACGCAGCTTCTGGGAGAGGCATCCTGAGTGCAGTGGAAATTATACATCACAGCAGGAGCACAACAGCAAGGGAGTGAACTCAAGGAGTGAAGCAGTGACAGGCAAGAGTGAATCAAAGTTAGATCTCTCCTATGATTATCAATTGATAATGGGTTCATCTATTGAGGTCAGAAACAGATTTGCATGAGTGCCATGAACCATGGAAACTGAGAAGTTTTAAGCAGTGACTAGACACTATTCAATCCTAATCCTTATTTTATTCTGACTTGGAGGTTTTAGAGAGGGCAAACTCTTCAAATCTGGACATACCTTTTGTTTCTAGGCTCTTACCAGGGCGTAAGGCCATCAACACTCTGCTCCCAGTGTATCTACCTGCTTGTTTCATTATTTTTATATCTCTCTTATCTCCCTCTGTCTATGTTTCTTTGCTGCCCTTTCCCCATTCCACTTAAACTCAAGTCCTTTGTGACTGTCTCTGAGGTATTCACACGGCATCTAACACAAAACAGTAATGAGAAAGGGTGCATTTATCTTCATGTATGTTCAGGTCCATTCCCTGTGTTTCACTTATTTGTAATGAATATGCATTTGGGAATATTACATTTGAGAAGAGAGAAATAACAAGGAGAAGTACTTACATCACAGTAATATTCTGAAAGAGATGTTTACCAGAAAGCATTATGTTTGGCCAAAGACCAGAACAACCCCTAATGATCCAAACTGCAGCTCTCAGATGACAAAACTGAGGCTAAAACAGACTTGCCTCTGTGGACTTGGAGCATCCCTAAGCAGGAATGGGAACATCACCTGTACTAAGGGCCCCCATGTAAAATGCAGCTGCTGTCTGGAGCTGAGCAGCTCTGCCGAAGCAGCAGTGGCCTGTTTTCCTAGAAAATATCTCTCTTAAGGTGTGGAGGTGTTGGTTTAGTTTTTGGCCTGTTTTGCCTTTAAACAAAGTTCTAGCTAGAATAAGACAATAATGGGGGGAAAATACCTATGGAATTATTTTTACTACAAGGATTTTTGACAGACAGACACTGCCTTCATCAACCATACTGCATCTTCTCACAGCTCCCAAATGTTCAGTGGCACAGATAGGATCTCCTCAAATCACCTGAGCACTCTCTGTCCCCAAGCCTCTTGGGTTTTACGTTGCATTTGAGCCCTTGAATTCTCCAGGGCTGCTGATACAACATCATTATCCCCACTGCTGGCTTTGTTGACACCAGGGAAGAGACTTCCAACTCATGATCACTTTCAAGTCTCTACATGCTCAAGTTATCTTCCAACAACAAAAGGAAACCCAGTACTGAGGACTTACCTTAACACTCCTGATCATCCAATTTAGGGTCAACCATGTGGTCAAGTGTTAGATTTCCTTTTCTCGTGTCTTTTTTTCCTTGACATGGGGAAAATGCATTAAGTAAAGAGCTGTTAGACCTATGGTCCAACACTATTTATGCTAGGTCAAATGTAGTATTTATAAATACTCACAAACTGGAAAATTTCAGAATCAAGTTTACAATTGAATTTCAGCCAGAAGGTACTGTAGTATTTTCTTTTTAGTGAAATGCTATTGTTAACTTCATTTCATTCAGTGCAAAGGATTGTCACTAGGAGTGAGGACTGCATAATGAACAAGCCAGGAAACTACAGAATAAGAGCCAGCAGTGAGATTTTCCCTTAAGAAAATTGAATACCATTTTGGATAATTGTCTTTTTTTTCCTATCTGTCAGAAGTCTTTTTGTGATACTGAATAACTCACTTAAACCAGAACCTGCCCATTAACATTACCTCTGTTATAACAAAGTCTTATCTCATCTGGAATCAGACCTACTGCTACATTCTCTTCTCTTCTTCAGGAAAATAGGCCAACCACTAGGGACTTTTGAATTATGTATTCCTTAGGCATCTGCTTTAACATAAAGGCGAACATTCAACACACAGCTAAAATCACCAAACCTTCCTTCCAGCCCTGCATTTAGTCTGAAGTTTTTCTTTCTATTCATTGGTACAGGTAATCCCATTCAACACTTCCCTTTAGCTAGCAAGTTAACCATGTCAGACCGTATCCCATGGGAAGCTGAGTTTTCTCCAGGCAGCAATCCTGCCCTACATTACTATTCTGAGTTTGGTTACTTGACTCAACCACCATCTCCATCTCCTTTCCCCAGTTCATCATTTGGAAAAAAGTCTGATTTGCACAGCTGGGACAAAGCCCAAGTCTTTTCAAATGAGGAGCAGAGGGATTTTGCAGGTTTATTTTCCCTTCTTCCAATTTTGGGGCATTTGGTATGAGGACACTTTTGGACAAGTATGTGTGGTTGCTATTCTCTAAAGTGAAGCTGTTTGAAACACGGTAAAATGGTTGGTATTCCAATAACCTGCCACGTCAATATAATGGACATTTCTAGCAGTTTTTTATGACAATTTCTCACGCCAGTCTCTTATCTAAAATATATCAATAATCATAGCAAAATGATGCAGCACTTCATGTTGACATAATATAAGAAATTATTCCTTAAAATAGCTCCATGCTACATCACAGAACCATCTGTGAGAAAAAAAATTGTTTTCAGAGTACTTAGGTAGTGTATATTATGTACAGCAATAGTATCTTTAATGGAAAAGGTAGAAACAGTAAGCAAATACTGGTAGTAATTTGAATATAATGATATTGTTATATCTATTCCCATTCACACCAATATAACAAAAGAAAGGAGAAGCACCATTTCATGTGAGCAGTTACCTTGCTAAGGATATTAGGAAAGCACAAATGTGCTGTGTAGTACTTTGATTTATATGACATTTAACTTTTTAAATGAGCAGCATCCCCTTAACGAGGTAGATTGGAAGCCATTATGATCCATTAAAACAGTAATAAGTGTCTGATAGTAGAGTCCCTGACATCTTTCTATTAAGATTTCTTGATTTGGTCTGTATCTGGGTTTTTTGTTTGTTTTTTTTTAACTGCATTAAGCATGAATGCCCCTACCACACCAGTGCCCTAGCTGTCAGATTTGTGCTGGTGTTAATAAGGGTACATTTTGGCAATACTGATTTAAAAGACAAATCTGAGGGTTAGGGAACTTCAGCCTTCATTTCAGAGAGTCCTTTCCTGGGTTGTTTCCACCCCTCTAGTTATCCTACTTCACTATTTCTGACAAATAAAGCCTTGCTCACCACAACCTTCCTTCCTAGGCACAACAAACAGCACTAAACTTTATTTGGAACTTATAATCACTGTTCCTTTGCCAGCCAGATGGGATGCTGTTGAGTGACATGGTGGACTCCACAACTACTATTGGGAGGTAAACATGCTATCAATCTTCAAAGCAGGAGAATATTCTCTTTTAAAATAGATTTTGCAGCCTGGTAAGAATAAGAACAATACAATGCATTAGAGAGCCACATTTAAAGAATTTTAGAGCATGCTACTCTATAAGCAAAGTATTCTTTGTAAGGATGCTCCATTCTGTGCATACAACAGGTTGTGGGGCCAGAACAGAGTCACAGCACTGAGTCAAAATGCTGGAAATAATTACTATTTCCAAGTAGGTAATCTACTTGCCTGTAGAAACAAATATTTATTTGTAAATGTGGTTTGTTGGTGTGACAGCTATAAAACAGACTTTAAGAGTTTGCCTAATGCTAATTTACATACAATAAAAGTGCATTTACATAACAGTAAGGAACAAACATGTGAAAACAAGGAAGTGTGCAGTTAGCTTAAAAGTGTTCCGTTGTATTTAAGTGAAATATATGATGCATTTCTCTTTTAACTGCATGTTTTCTTGGACTTCTGAGTCCATGTCAACAGCTTTAATTGCATTTTAAAGCAAGTTTGGAGATGTGCATTTCCTTTGTCTCTTTTACATCCCAGTCTAAAATCGAATGCAAAACTTCAGCATCATTCAAAGAGAAAAAAAAGAAAGGAAGCTGCTAGTAGTCCTCAGCAGCTGGAATAATCTCCCATAGGGAGAGGTGGAAACCTTATTCCATGAGTCATTTAATACCGAATAAACAAAGCACTGGAGAATAAATTGTAAGGCATGATTTTTTTTTATTGTTCATTGACAGAGGGAGGGCTATTTGACTTAATGGAGCTTTTCCTTTTTATTTTTTAATTCTTTAGTAATAGAAAGCATGAACAATGTTATGGATATGGTTTATTTTCCATTGTCATTTTGGTCCCTACTGACATTGTAATAAAGGCACGAGTAACTTTAGCCCCTGCACACTATGAAGTATGCAAGATCAAGTCCTCAAGGGCTGCTGAAATTCAGGATCCTCTTAGGCAGTGGCCATCACTGGTGTAGTTACATAGTGGCTTAATTACAGTTCCATGAAAGGTTTTGCACACCCGACTGTCACGGGTCCTGCTATTAAATGCTGTGCTGTAGTGACAAAGCTCTGAGGAAGGCAGCTGAGCCAGCTGTGTGTGCTGGCATGGCGTGCTCTTGGTCTGCAGTGGAACCCAGTGGCATCCAGGACTGATAGAAGGCAGCAAATCACCCCCTTGCATCGCACAGAGCCTGTCTGTAATCAAACATAATTATGGAATCGCTACCAGTCAGAGCTGTTATAGTCTTGCCTGTAATCAAGAACAGCATCATTGCAACATTTATTACTCTCAAAAGTACGCTGAGATTTATGGGTCCTTGGGAAGAAAAGCATTGTTTGGGAAATCTATCTATATGCATTATTTGGCCATAAAAAGAGTCCTTTCTCTGAGAGATCAGAGCAATTCCAATGAAGAAATTATTGGATAATTTCTTCAGATTCTTTTTAGTCTTAAGTGACAAAAAGCACACACTTTACTTGAAGACTTCTACTTCAAACTTCTACATGCCAGCCAAGTAGATGCAGACACACATTATTTCCCTGATGCTTGAGATACAATGTAACCACTAGTGGTGGTGATAGAACATTCCAACAAACAGTGGGAATCAGTGTCATCATGCAGAAACTGAACTCTTTGATGTAATTGCTCAGTTATTATAAGTCCACGATGAAAGGCCTCAAGGGGAAGACCTTCCCCTATAGCACTGAGTTATGGCTTTGGCTCTACCAATAGACAGAAAAGTGTATCTGGAAAAATTACAATATGAGACATAACTCATAGCGAGCCTAGAGAAAGGGAGTAAGAAGTGCAGTCAATCATGCAAGGGTAGAAGCAGTATCTCTTAGTTTTGGAAAGAAAAGTGAAAAAGAAATTTTTTTTGTGACTTCTTAGCTCCCTAGGAGACAGAGGGAAGCTGTATATTCAGAAGTGGATGTGGGTGGGAAAGCAATGGGTGAAGAAAACGCTTGTTACCTGAAAAGGTTTGGAAAGCCATTAATAAAACCACCTCAAAGCTCCCCAAGGAAGCAGTGTTTTCTTCTCCAAGTTACGTAGGTGATCTGTAGAGTTGATCTGGAGGGCACAGGAGCTGATCCAGGCTACTCCCCATACCAAGCCTCTGAGGTTAGGAGAGTCAGCTCCTCTGTTTGTGTGTGTGGTGACAGTTCTGCCAAATACTTTTCAGATACAGCAGCTTTATCAGTGAGAAGGATCTGAGCTGCCCTGCAAAGATAATCCTCCCAGTGGTGTGTCAGCCTCAAAGAAGGGTGTGATTATCATTCCAAAGGAGTGTAATGTGAACCTGTGCCTCCCATTCAGCCAAGTGATGGCTAGATCAAGGAGGCTTCTGCTCTTCCCTCACTCTTTCTTTTGTTTCTTCTCTTTCTTTACTATTTTTTTTCCCAGCAAACAATTTATCTTCATATTAACTTCTTTTATTATGTACATTTAAGATGTCCAAAGAGTGAGCAATGTCCCAAGGCACAGTGGTCCTTAGAAATGGATCTCCTACTAGACCATCAGCAGAGTGCTAAGTGGATGAGTTTCTCATCTTGGAATGCTTGGAAATTTGCTGACTCTGATTAGCATTTTAAAAAGATAGGGTTTCTGTGCAAACAGTCTAGTGGAGTCTTTCTCTGTACTTTCAGCTCTCCTAAGCCTGGTGTTTCAAGATTTTGCTACCAGCTCCAGCCTGGGACACACAAAGCTCCAGGCCCAATGTAAGGGTGATTCACCTCTTTGATTGAACAGGTCTTAGAGATGGATGTTGTCTTTTCTGTCACTTAGAGAAAGAAGGTTTTCATGTAGTGAAATCAGGTGTCTGATCTCCCAGGTCTCCTGAACTCGTGTGTGTCCATTTGTTGTTGTTCTTTTGGATTTTTTTTCCACAGGAAGGACAAGCACATCAAACAGCACATGGGAGAATGGCCATCCTCTAACCATACTGAGTGGTGCTTATTCATGGGTCATAATCCAGAAAAAAATCATTTGTGTTTGTCTGGGCTCTTGTTGGTTTTGCAGCAATGATCAAGTTCAGCCTGGAATTTAATACACAAAAAAAAATACAGAAAAGTAAGGCTGACAAAACTCAAGATTAAACAAATAACTGATGCACGACAAAGTGAGTTTGATCTTTAAAACCAGAAAATTCTCTGCACCAAAGTGCCTTTCCTCACTGCAGTCTGCATAAAGGAAGGAGCAGAGGCAGCTGCAGCCACCTCAGCTTCAGAGATGGGGCTCCCAGTAGTCAGTCTGCAAGAAAACACCTGGCTGGCCTTAACGAACATTATTTTCTAGAATGTTCCCTGAGCTCTGCTGGCAGGGAAATATACCTGCTTTGTAAGGGAAAACATAAAGAGGCAGTTCTCAAACAGCACATGGTTATAAAAGCTTTCCTTACGGGCAGAATTAATTATATATCATAAAGATCTGTTATATATTCTGTTTATACAATTGTAAAGCATTATTGTTAATTAGTTGTGGTACAGACTCCTGAAGCAGAATCTGGTTAGAGAATAAACAAAACACTCAGTCAGCTGCGACGGTGGTTAACAACTCGCACTTTCATATCACCTTTCACACTTCACTCCCTTGTAGTGATTTATAAGTTATGCAATCCAGTGGGCTTGGGCTTTGTGTATTTGGTATTTTTTTGGTTTATATAAAATTAGAACATGCGGATCAGAAATGGTCTGAGATTCTCACTCCTTTAAGAAAATAAATTCAAAATATTTGCTAACCAACTTCATTTCAACTGTTTTCTTACCTGTTAGTTACTTCTGATTCTATTATGTCTGGCATTGTATATACACAGAAAATAAATACTTCTTCATCCCCTTTTTCTGTCCTGATATAGACAGTTCTGACTGGCAGCAGTGAGAATCCCTATCTACATCACTATCCTAAAAATAGGGGTGAAATCCTGGTTGTGAAAAGATATTGATAGAAGTGTGCAATACTGCAAAGATTTGTTTCCAAACTACATTTTTACAGTATTTCAGTGCTATGAAATGAGGTGACAATATTAATGTATCAAACCATCTGACATCTTTGAACTTAATTACTTTTTCGCCATCACATAATTTAGCACTGAGTCTTGTTGTTGTGCATATGCTACTACAGGTGTCTGGGTAGAGTAAGTGCTTTTTGAAATCTCATCAGTGTCATGTGAGTAGAGCTAAAAAATTAAGTTAGTATTATTTGTCATGTCATGGGATATAGTACTGGTTACTGTGCATGCACAAAAAGCAATTCTTAGAGCAAAAAAACTTGCAGTGTTTATAAAAGAAACTGAAGGAAAAAACCCACAAGATGGGAGCAAGAGAGGAAGAGTATGTATTTAGTATAGTCTAGATACTCATACTGTAAAATGTAGCACACAGTATTTTTAAAAATCTACAAATAAATTAAAACAATCACTCCCCACTGAAAATGCCACAGCCTGATATCAATTCTGTTTCCTGAATGTATCATGAAAGTAGTGGGATTTGAGATAGCTTTGAAGAAAGGCATCATAGTCTCTTTTAAAGTCTATTTTGGGCATAGTTGTCTAGAAGAAAGCCTGAAATATATATATGAAAGAACTTCTGAGAGACAAAGATGTATGGGCAACTGAAAATGGCATTGTTAGCTTGGAACAACAAACTGCACAGTAAGATACAGAATAAGATTATAGATGAGTGCCCAATGCATGCTCCTAACTTCTATCCAAACTGACATTGAAGGGGAGTGAATGCCAGGAAAGGATACAGAGAGAGGCTGATAAAATCAGAGAGGGAATTCAGGAAGGTTATCTTGACTTCAGTGTTAGAGGCTGAAGGGGAAATCAGATATGGATAATGAAGACTGGAGAAGTTGCATTCTAGATATGACAGTTGCATTTATGAAATTGGAAGAAGTCACCTAGAAAAACACACAAGTAGAATAATAAGAGGTAAAAAAAGAGCCTGGTGAGGTATCTGTTGAAATTTAGGATGGAAATGTCCCACAGCTGAAAGAAAGGTTAAGGAATTATCAATAATTTGAAAACAAAAACAAGAAAATGAAAATCCCTTTCTATCTTTTCAATGGTGAGTCAAGAGAGGACAATATTTCTGAGTCACAGTATGATCAATAACATCACAGGCTGTGGAGGTGGAAGGAGTCCTGAGATTTGGTCACATCACTAATAATGACCTCAAAAGAGCTGAGTGGGGTGTATACTGAGATTAAAGACAACTTGGGGAAAAGTGAAGTTGGCAGAAAGCCATCTGAAGTCATAGTTTCAGCCATTTTAAAATCTTATAGACAGGGGGAAAACTCAGCAGAAATATGAGAGGAAAATTGGGTCAAATGTAGGATTTAAAAAAATATGGATGAGCCAGGTATCATTCCATGTGTACTGGGATGTTCGTGAGGAGTTACGACAAACAAAGAACAAGGGAAAAAATCCCTACAAACAGAAAATCACAGGATTACTGGTAAAGGAGGAGGGGTAAAATGCAAATCTGATAAGAATTGCCAGGAAAAGGGATTGGGAGTGAGAGAAGAAAGTGGGAGAGTGAATGAAAGGAGAAAGAACATGGATTTGTTGATTAGATCTTCTCTTGAAAAAGAAAGAACTGATAACATGGATAAGAGGCAGAGGTGCATGAAGCTGATTTCAGGACAGCATTATTTAAATGTAATGTTCGTATTTATAAATTAAACATACTTCTAGGTTTTAAACTTGGAGAATATATTACATAATTTGAATCAATGTGACAGATATGTAAAAATTTATTATGTAATTTGAATCAATGTGACAGATATGTAAAAATTTTAAAACTGTTTCCAGTCTCATGTCCAAACTGTAAATAATACTCAGACCCTTGGAAAATGACAAAAAATTAAATATTATCTTGAATTTGTGTCGGAACTGATTATTTTTCAAGCAACTTTCAGAGAGCCAGTTTTTGTCTTCTGCTGCTCAGGAAATGTGTGTCTGTATAGATGAACACAAGATGACCATTTCAAAACTGTTGCTCCCTGTCAATAGTGATAACTGAGTTTACACAAAGAGATTTTGAAAATAAAATCAGAAGTCCTATTCCTGTGTTTTATTCAAGTGGAATTCCACTTTTGCTGTTAGTGTTTTGCCAAGTCCCAGGCATTTCCCCATTCCCTCAATAGCCCTGTGGATAAACAGCCCAGAACTGCTGTGTAAATGTCATTATCTGCTTATCACTCTTACATTACTATAAATTAAGCTTCTTGCTGCCTAATTTTAGCAGTGACATTATCAAACACATGGAGTAGGGAAGATTTAGAGGCTCACCTTGTCCATCCAAAATCTGGAACATATCATCCAGTGGAGATTTAAGTTTCCAGATAAAACAGCTTTCCTTCTTCCAAGCAGCAAGCTTTCCAAGGAAGAATTCTCATTAACAAATTCCCCTCCAAAAGTTCATTGCATTTAAATTTCTTTATTTTGTTGCTATTTGCCATATATACAAGCTAGTTACGCTGAGCAACACTAAAAATATCCCACTTTATTATATGCAAATAAAGAATTTTAATTGGCATTAGTCTCATAGAAACACTCAAGAACTTATACAGCTGTACAGGAGGGACTATGCCACTATGTAAAAATAACCATAAAGTTTATGAGAGCAAAGATCCCATTGGCTGAGCTTTTGCAATAGTAATGTATTTAGAAACAGAAATACATCCATGGGTGGGATCACTTTAATACAGGCATTGGATTTGATGCATGGAGTGGACATTGCTGCGACCTCTGAGCACCACATTAATACACACCTCTCACTTCTAAATGTTTACATTAGGCAGGTAAGCTTTTAGTATTTGTGTATGGGCTTTGAGTGTGCCTGTAGTCCAACACCATCTTTCTGAGGATGTCTTGGTGTGTGGAAAACCCCTGCTTTGCCCAGAGCTAACACAGCCCTTGGCAGCTCAGCTCTATCTCCCAGCTTGCGTGGGCTCTTGGAGCCTCTGGCACGCAGCTTGGCAGCCACAGAAATAAAAATAACTTTGCTTCCCTCCCACCGCCTTCCTACCCCAGTGCAGAGGGAAGGAAAGGATCTTTAGTGCTGAAACTACAGAGAGTTCAGGTAATAATAGCATTTTAGGAATACATTATGAAGATACGCATATTTCAGGCAGTTTCAACCTGCCCCTAAATTACAGCCTGTAGTGCATCACTCCCCTACACACTTGGTAGAAATGTACTGGGCTGAGCCTACATATAAACTAAAATTTAGTATGTTCAAAAGTAGCATAAATTAAAAGTACAGAAAAAGCTGTTATAAGACATTTAGGTTTATCTTGAAACCACCATTTTCTTTCAAGATGTGTAGCATACTCACAAGCATGCAGCAGCAGCTCCAAAAAAACATAATCCTCCAACATTCCAGTGTTTATGGGTGTGCCTTAATTAAAAGTATTCTGCAGAGCAAGGAAACCTGAATCTTTAGGAGAAAAACATTGATTATATAAGATCACTATTACAAATTCATATAGATTCAGGAGAGAAAAGGAGTTGCTTATTGTATTTACATGTCAGACTTTTAACAAAAACAAAGAAGTTAGTTGATGTGCCAAGTTCTGTTATACATCAGCAGTTTGGAAAGAGAAACCATAATTTCAATGGATTTTCTATGAGATGCTTTTTTGTGTTTTCCCAATCAATCTTAAAAGGTTCAAACTATGTATGATTTCTTAAAAGATGTCTGGTTATAGTGGTACTGGTTATAGGATGTTTACTCTGGAAAGACAAGGAAGTCCCACCTAAGGCAATTCTACCCTTTTGAAGTGTTTATTTTTGAGTACAATTATTGCTGATAATACATACTCTATAGCTGTCCCATTGCCTTTTTTTTTTCTGAACAGATATTTCCTGTTTCTCAGCCAATGGATTATCAATGGGAACACAGTGTTTTCTGTATCTTAATGTAAGTCGTCTCTCTCTTCATTGGTCTTTTTATAATCATATGTAGAAGATTAGAGAGAGCTTTATCATGGTCCCTTTCCTTGCCTTGGAAAAAATCCTTCACCCACCTGGCCTCACTCCTATACTACCTGTTCTGGAACAATATTTCAGTCTTGAAATAAAACACTTTGCATGAAATTATTTGCTTAAAACATACATGATATATGTGGGTTGACACACGTGGATCCACAGCTGCAAGATAAGGTTAGACCTCACTCCATAGAAACTATCAAGGTTGATTTCAAAGGAGTGTTGCAAGAGGCAAAAGTTTGCTTTTCTAATGTAGGAAAATCAGAATAAAATTCATCTTTGCAATGGGGCATACTCCGTAAATACTTGTTGTTAATTTTGAGATGGCCTTTTTCCTATGATATTCTTGATGAAGTTTTGTCTCCTTTTCACAATTAAGTGTCTCTCAGATAAGTCAGATAGATCATAAATACAGAATCTACACATTGTAAGTGAAAAAATTACCTATGGCACTAACTGAATAACACAATGGAACTGAAGCTCCATGGTTTTTGGGAAATACTCCACTGACATGAAATTCAAGCACAGGCTATTTGCACAGCTGTGGTCCAGCTTACACCTCCATCACTGCAACACATTCCTGGAGGACAAGCACAGGGAGTAAGGGCTTGGGCTTCTTTCTCCCTCAACAACCAAAGAACGGTCCAGGCGGGCATGTAAGGACACACCACAATGGAAAGGACCATTTCTGGAAAGAGCAGGGAGCCAGAAAGGATCCCTCCAAGAAGCACAGCTCACCCAGCTGATGCAGCACCAATCTGCCACCTTTTGCAATGGAAATTAATCCAAAAATTCTCTCTTACCTCTCTAGCAGCAGCTTTTACCCTGATAAGAGCAGCTGCATGTCACCTGTTATCAAGAGAGTGGTAGCTGGCCAGAAGACATGTGTTACTTCTTTCTGGTTTTGAGTTTTAATTTTCACCTGCAGTGGAGAGATAAAATGAATTCCAGTTTAGCTTGACAGTCCTGCCTGCACAGGTGTGCTGTAAGAATACCACTGTGGTGCTCAGCTGGGTGAATGGTTTAGATGACTACAGTAATTATCAAAAGTACCAGGTTGAGATTCCCCCCACTTTAATCTGCATCAGATTTGCCAAATAGTTTCAGCTGGCTCTTTTACCTAGATAAATAAAGCTGGAAGAGGAAATGAAAAAGACTTGTGCCTCCTTTGGTGCAATACCTGGCACTTCAATGATGCAGAACTTGGGATCTGCATGGCCAAGACCTTCTTCATGAGATTATTTGAATTGAACTTCTTAAACTCCTACCTAAATTAGTTCTTTACTATGCTATATTCCTTTTTGGGGTCAGGTTCCCAGTCCCTGCTCCTGATACTGGTGTATTTTGTGCATGTGAGTAAACATCAGGGTGGAGCAGCACCTCCATGGCAGGGCAGAGGAAAGGGGAGGAGGAGCTCAAGGCAACCACACTGAAAGTGTCCAGCTGCACTCTCCTCTGCCCTCCTCAGACTGGGAAGGAAGGCAAGAGCCAGTGCCTCTCCTTCTCTGCAATCATTCTTTCCATCCCTTTGATCCTTTGGCAGTGGGAAAAAAATTATGAGGACCAGAAGTAAGGAGTTTGTGTCTTCAGGGATGGGCTCTGACTAACCTAATAGTTATTATGCATTTTATATAGAGGGAGTGGGGAATTGTAGCAGGAGAGACTGAGGGAGATTCAGCTCCAAATATCCTGGCTCCTGAGGCTGAAGGATCTCTCCAAATTTAACCCAGTTTCTTGCATCTCAGAGAGTGAAGCAGCATAACCATGCAGGTGTTCAGCAGGGGGAACCCCCAACTCCAAATTTCTATGAACCAAGTGCTTTGATTCCCTTTGTTCTAGTTAGTTCTGAATAAAACAAGCAATTTCCTGTCAAGAATAACAACTTATTTGAATTGGGACTTTGCAGTTTTTCTGCTTCTCATGAAATAAATGGAAATATATTTTGGGTCAGTCTAAAGAAAATACCCCCAAATTAATAGCAATTAATTTGCACTCTAGAGTTAGTACAGAAAAAACTCTAGGATACAAAGAATACCTAGATTATTTCTTTTTGTGTTAGTACCAGCTGTGTCAGTCAAGTTAGGACATCTGTAACATCCTTGTAACCTACAATTTCTAAATTCCCATCCAGCTACACCTATGCCACTCCTTTGTTTCCAGTAGCATTAGATGGGATTAACTGAATAAGGAATTAAGCCTCTAAAGTTAATTAAAACATTGTTGATGATGACGGGGAAGGCATACTTTGCAGCTGTAGGTGGAGAGATGCAGGTGCTCAACATGGGGCAGTTGTGCCTTGGCTTTCAAGCTCCTGATCTATGAAAGAGAAATGCCTCTGGTTTCTCATGGCAGTGTGAGCTGAACACAGAGGGAAGTGCAGCTGCTTTAGCTTCTCCTGGAGACTCCCATCCTCACTTTCCTCTGGAGGCTCCATCTTCTCAGTCTGGTGCTGTTACATCTTTAATAAGATCAATAATCTTTCTCGACTTCAGCAGCTTCATGAATTCTGATTAAGCTCCAGGACAGCGGCTCTGTATTAAGAGTAATAGGCAAGAAGAAGACTTTAGTGTCTCAGTCCACGAAGCATGATAGTTTCTTCTTTAGGCAAACTGATATTGATTTGATTTTGGGTTTCCTCAGCATGGCCTCTGTAAATAAAGTGCTAGCACACAGTACACTCACTGTTCGACTCCTCTTCCCCACAGACCAGTTCTTTCTGTGGAAGACTTACGTTAATTGTTCCATGACCACTAACGTGTTTAATTAAGGCTCACATGGTTAAGTCTTCGGTGAGAAAATCAGACGTGCTTACAAGAATTAATATAGTAAGAAATCACAAAGGTACAATCAGGAGCAAAAAATTGGAATGGTCTCTAGCACTGCCTTTCAACAAAGCACCGGTGTGTGAGACTCCACATGTCATTAAAATTCAATTAAGTATTTTGGGAAAAAAAGCCTGGCACTGACAGGATACGTCATCTGACCACAGGAAGCTGTGCTGACAAAAATTCATAAAGTGGAAATTGGAAACCCATACTCTGAAGCTTTGCTGTATTAACAGTTTAATGTCCAACTATGTAATATATAATTTATGAGAATTCTCTAATGTGATCTAGCCTTGCATATTTTGCAATTTATTATTCTTGTTTAGGAAGGAGTGAAGACAAAACTAGTCCTTCTGATTTCTGGAGCCATTTTTAATAATTTTTAATATATACATCTCGCGGTAATTTTCCAAAGACTTGACTTTGCAAACCCCAGTTTTCAGTTCTCACTAGTGGCTTCATTTCAGCTTGATTCTTGGCCACTGTTTTCCTTTTGAAGATGGAATTTTTCAGGGAGTTAGACGTTTGGGGCAGGGAACGATGCAATTATGCAGAAACATGGATAGAAGTATATTGTTGCGTCCCTGGTTTTTATGGAAGTGTCATTTAACTGCAGTTCTGGAATGACTCCTGCTGTCAACTTTTGAGATTTCCTGTAGCCAAGAACATCCACAAATCCTCTTTCCATATGCTGAATTATTTGTTTTCTATAGTCTTGTATATACTTTGTGTTCCAAAAGTGGATCCTTTTATTGCTTATGGTCCTTCTGTGGCTACAGTAGTACCTAAGCATCTTGGTTTAACAACTTTATGGCTCTTGTGTATTTAAATGCTTTCATTTCTTCTACTCTTTCTGAAATATATTATGTGGAAGAGCATTCTTTCTAAATCCCATTTTTGTTTTTCAAGATCTACTCCTAGTTGTAAGTATCCACTCCACTAGGAGCCTTGAGAGATATGACACATGCCAAAAATACCATATTTGGGAGTAAACTTACAGTGGAAAAAGAATAAAAAAATCATTAGCATCCTTTATTTGGGAAGGAATCTTAAAAGTGCCTTTTAAGAAATAGACAGAGAGGAGAGTGGCCAGAGAGTATTAAAATATTGACTAGGCTAACAGGCAGTACCTTACTGTTTGAAAATATGCAGGAATGCAAGGAGAAGGAGCAGTCAGTGAGCCCTCTGGTAGCTGCCATGGAAAAGGTGACCATGTCCTTCAGAGCAGTTACCTCTGCAGCTAGATTGGAAAGCAGATATCCACAGCCCTGGGGAATAGCTTGTGGAAGGATAAATATTCCACAAAGATGAGGCATGGGGAAATTGAACCCAGAAATAGGGAAACTAAAAGTAAATGGAAAAGAGCCTGATAAGGAAAAGTGAAAGAATAATCAGTGTGTGGAGACTAAGAGAGATTTTTTTTCAAGTTATTTCAATCAAGAGGCAAAAACTTCCTCCACTAATTTCTATTTACATTTTAAAGTAGTTAGACAGCTTGAACTTGAAGTATCTAGAAGAGGACTAACCTGCTTCTGGTCAGTTCAAAGGTGACATAGAAGGGTATTAAAAACATGTTTGTTAAAAAAGTAAACTTCACTGAAGTTTGCTTTAAAGTTTCCCACACTGTTGCTCCAAGAACTGTCTGAGATTACTGTAACTGAAAAACAGAGGTAGTGGTGTGGGAAAGCTCAGTTTTAGGGTACTTAGTATTATATGTGTAGGTATTTTCATGCTTTATTTTTTAATAATAATAATAATAATAATAATAATAACAACAATGATAATAATAATAACAATAACATTCCTGTTGGTTGTCTGGGTCTTTCATACAGCAAGAAGAAAAAAAAAGTTTAAAAACTTAGCTGTACAAGGCTGAGTACTTACTACTACTTTAAAGTGACATTATAAAAGAGTGTGACTCTCGAGCTGGTGGAATTCTCACAGATCCCAGTATGACAACAAGTGGATAGTTCCAGAAAGGTCTATAACAACACCATGGACAAAGATCAGCACCTAAATCTGACCAGCACACCTTTAACTTCAGTGCACTCTTACTCACAAGAACTTGGTTTATGGTGTTTGAGCACAACACTGCTTTTTTCTCACCAACTGCACGTGTAAAGACAAAACAGCTTTGCCACTTATGCCAAGGTGTAAAATAAAGGAAATTACCCTCTTTGTCTTTTGTAATGATTCCCACATTTCCATCCTACTCTGGCTCATGGTGCTTTACACATACAACAAGGTTCAATTATATAGAAGCCAAGATGAAACTGGAGGAGCCCAGTAACCATGGAGATTAGGGATCAATAATATAATACTATTTGTTTATAAATTATCCATAGCCCAAAAATCCTTCTGTAAAAGGGAAATAGGCAAGCAAGATCCAGGCAGCATGCTCAGTTTATTATTATTTTCTAAAATCAAATGTGATTATACTTTCTGTGGGTGACTACCTTCCCGTTAATAATGTTATTTTCAAATTGTTCCATGCAGTATGGATTAGGGGAGATGACTGTTTACAGGAGAAATATAAAGCTCCTCAATATAGGAGCCATATAAATATGGGAGTCATATAAAGCTTCATATATCAATATAGGAGTCCATAGAGTTACATCTGAAGGCTGTAAAGTGATAATTGCTTCTTCTTTGTACCAAAACCCTTATTAGGCACTCCCAGGCTGTGTTACATCCCATGGTGTGATTAGGAAAAAGTTATAAAAGTGTGGGTATCACACTAAACACAATTCACATTCCTAATTATTTTTTCAGCTAAAAAATCCCCATCACAAAGCTCACAAATAGTGGCAGTCATAATTGGAAGGTTATTCCAGACAGTAATGGTGAAGAACCTGGAGGAGGTTTTAAAACTTTATAGTAGCTTTTCCTTTTGGATAGCTAAGACATTTTCCAATTAAATATTGTTTATCTTCCCCTTGCTTTTAAAGAAGCAACTAATCAGTTTTACTGAGAATATTTTCCACTGGAAAGTCAATACTCATCAAAATTTAAAATCTTCACATGCTTTACTATCCTGGTAACTTTCAACTTGTAAGGAAAAGAGTAGTTTGTCATTAAAAATAACTTTAAATGTTTTAGTTTGTTTTCAAAATTACTTTGCCAAAAATTAATATTAAAAGTGGAAAAGACATGTTACATTATTTTTCAGTCTCATGTAATGTAAGCCCAAAAGTGACCTGTTTTATGTTTCGCTCCATGTTGAGTTTGTTTCCTTTTTATTTGGAATAGTAATTTTAAAAAATTGTCCAAAAATGCAACATCTGTCTCCACAACATTTACATGTATAAAAGGCAAAGTATGAAGAAATGAGAGCAATTTCAGAATAATTTATTAAGGTGGATATTATTATATCCAGAGAACAAATTAATGCAGGAAAGTAGATATTTTTGAATAAAAGTATTGTTATCTGATCTGCATCGAGAAGCTAAGAGGATAACTGATTTTATGACAAATCCCACTTTCATAGCAATTACATAATTATTATGTAATTGCCATAATAAATCCCTGGTTTATGATTTCACAAGAACAACTTCAGCATCTCCTGAGCTCGAGTCTGAGCTTGCTGAGCTCTTGCAGTGAAGTCCTATTTAGACATAAGGGATGTGTACTTCGACTCCAGAAAATTCCAGCTTACCATGTTTCCATTGCAATTACAAAGTCATCTCAGAGCAGGAAAGTTGGTTTCCTTTTGGCTGAAACTAAACCAGAATACGTGATGTGGAATCCAGAGGACATTCAGCCCACAGGGCAAGAGCAACAGCAGTCTAAACTAGAAATGTGTGCAAGAGTGTGTGTTAAGCCTTCAGACTTGGGTGTTTTACTCTACAGATCCACTCCCCTTGGGCAGCATTACTTGCTGTAATATGGACATGGCTAGTGAGAAGCATTACTACTCTAAATAATAACAGTGTGGTGCCCTGAGTGTCATCTTAAACTGACCTCTATTTAAGAGGATGGATAGGGCTCAGAATTTTCGGAAAACCTCCCATCCTCCAAGGATGCAACCCTCCTGTATGAATTTCAGATTCTGCTCCCACTGTATCCTTGCTCTGCAGGTTAAGAAACTGCCATTACACCACGTCCACCCAGAGGCAGCCTACAAGTTCCCCTAGCGAGCAGCAGATTGATCTGAAGTTTTCTCTGCCAGCTATCCAAGTGCCCAAAGGTGGGATCTGAATGTTTGCCAAGCACCTCTGGCCCAGGAGCGGCACTTCCACCACGTATGGAGATTGCTCTGGTCTGCCTGAGGCATGGAGGGAGCCGCAGGGTTGCTGTGGTGAACCCAAGCGTGCAGAACTTGTTTGCCCATGCCATCAGGCTTACTTCATCCTTCACTCCAAGCAACACCTGGAAACATTTGTTTTCTAATGGTATTTGGCTATGAACAGACTGTACTCAAATGATCTTTCTCGGGTTGGTTTTCTTAGAACTTTCAGTTTGTCATAACCAGTTATAATCAGCTATATAAAGGTGGAATACATATCCCTCCGCTTAAACAGAGCACGAAGGTGAAGATTTAACCCTGAGAGTGAAGAGCCCCTCATTGAAAGCCATGAGACTGCCACTGAGTATGAACTTTGGGAAGGGATGCTCTGGGGTGTGGGAAGCTGTGTCCTAAGGCCTGGACCGCTAAAGGTTCAGGAGGGGATTTGATGGAATGCAGAACAACTCCTCCTGTACCTGCACACACTCCTTTCAAATGAAGGCAAAGTAGGGAAAAAATCAGCAGCTGCCATGGCCTCATCTTGATGTGCACCCAGGATACAATTTGGATGTATGTCTCAGGAAAGAAGTAAGTCTTTCTGACCTCTGAATTAGATGCATAATTACTAGCAATTGTGAGGTAGGAATCTGTGTCCATGAGAAGCAGAGTTCAGATCCAGCAGGAGCTTGGAAACGGGACACAGTCACAGGAGCAAAACTTTGCCTTAGTAATCAAAAAAACTTCCTGGTTCCCAATTGATCTCCTTGCTTCCACTGAGATCAATGACCACTCTGTCTCCAGGATCAGCAGGTGAACCCAGCGAGGGGCTGCAGGCTCCAATCTGTGGCAGCAAAGCTGGCAATTAGCAGAATGTGCTGGCCTACAAAGCACAGCTCCTGCACTGGCTGCCTTTTAGGAACCCCAGGTAACAGCCACTTTGCTGAGCTTCTGGAAATGCTCCACATGGAGAATATTCCCCCACAAAGCAGCAGAACTCCCATGCTATGCTTAGCATTGCAATATTCATGCTCTTTTAGATTAGAATGAAATGGCTTTAATGATCTAGATTTAAAAGAGGAAGTCAACCTCAGGACAACATGAATCCAGCTCTTGCCCCAAAATCCATCTCATTGGCTCCAAGTGCCACCCCACCTGGGCTATCAACAGCACTGGGGTTCAGCTGCCCCAGCAGCCTGAGAGCTGAAACCACTACAGAAAAGGCACAGATGACTGTAGCGATGAAATTCTCAGATATTTGCTAAGAGCAGAGAAAAGGTGAGATGGAGATGCCCGAAAATGGAGATGAGATGCATATGAAGGGCGTGCACTGTTGACTGGAACACACAAGATGCAGACAGACTCCTTGGCAGGCATTGCACACACAAACAGCGCATTTTTAAAAAGCATGGAAGGCAGCCACATTTTAATAAACTTTCTCCCTGTCCTTTTTTTAATCTTACTTCAAAGAAGAGGTCAGCACAATTCCTTTTCCCCAAGCCTTGTACCTGGAAATATCTAAGTCATTTAGACTGCAAAAAAATAAGAAGGAAAATGTAGGCTACAAAAATAGTTGAATGTGATCCTCTACCAAGAGGGATCACTGTTCTTTACCAGATTCTGCCAACAATTTCATTATAAGAATTTTCTCCACATATGACACTTAAAGTCAACCACAGGGAAAGGGATAGAGAAGGGGAATGAAGAGAAGGCAGCAATCAAAATAATAAATAATTTGGTGCCTGCCAGAGAATGACTCTGTCTTTAAATGACAAGAGAAAGACAGTAATGTGTTTTCACATTGTCAGTATCAACATTTTAAAAAAGCTTTAAAACATACAACCAGGTTTTGCAGTTAAGATAGGAAAACATTTTAAATTGGAAATGTGAATTTAATCCCCTCAATTAAATATAAAATATTTAAATCCTTAACCTGATTGCTGCCAAGTGCAATCTCCTATAATAAGGAATTATGAGGGTAGAAAGCAATTCTTAAAAGCACATGATTCACATGGAACGAGCAAAGATTCAGGTCTGGAAACTGCAGCTTTGCCTGTGTAAACAGTCCCTTTGCCCCTTCACATAAATTACAGCTGGGAAAATTTCAAGTACTATTTTTTTACGTGGTATTAAAAAAAAAAGTCTTGTATTTTTTTCATGTAGAATGCCTGGTAATTGTTATTAACAGCAGATATGGCAAAACAACACAGGTTTTCAGCCAGTAGAGCCATATGAAGCCTCTGACATCTGAATTAAAGTACATAAGAAAATTTTTCTAGAGAAATTTAGGACCAGTCTCACTCAATGTGGAATTCACTCTTTGTGAACAATCACATTGTATATCGATCCATACCTCCATATATAGACACATATATAATATATATCCACATTCTTGGTATATTTATGTACCCCTTATATTAGTTTTGCTATGATCTTTAGGACAAATCCCGTTCTTAGTTATGACAGTGTAAAATACAACTTTGCTGAAATACAAGTTCATATAAAAATCTCTTTTCCCTTCTAGAACTGCTTTTTTTGTCTGTGCATAAAATATCACTGTGCTGAGGGTAAGATGTAGGCACCAACTGGCAACTGAGCAGTTATGTGAACCCACAAGGCTGTTTTTTCACACATTTGGAGGAAGCAGCAGATTGAAAAACTCTGATTGCTGGCCTACAACTAAGCAGTGTGTGCTGAATTTCACCTCAATCCATTTTAGGATGTGGTCATTATAAATTAACTTCCTCGACATCTCCCTTCTCTGAACTGCAGTTCAATTAATGAGTAAAACTGTATCTACAGAATCAAGTTTTATTTTTATCTGACTTTTTCCTTAAATGCTGCATATTCTAATTTCCTCCTCCTCCCTCCTCCATGGCTGGCAACAGACCAGCTCTTTCATTATATTTGGAGCAAAGAAACAGCCCACTGAATCTTCCCCAGACCACAGCATCAGGTCTTAAACACTTTGAACAAATCAAAATACTTATTTAAAAGTAAATGAATTCCCATTTATAATACAGCCTTCCACTGCTAGTGACAGTTCTGATCTCTGCAGACATAATGCATAGGGAGAGAAGAAGGACAAAAAAGCTGAGATAGAAAACTTTGTCCTGTTCCAGGCATGCTGCTGGAGCTGTCTCAGGCAGCAGCTGGCTCCCTGCATAGACAGCCAAAGGAAGAGAGGACAAGCCAGAGGGTTATTCTCATCTTAATTGTGGACAAAGAGCTCCACTTTCCCATCCCTCCTCCCAGCAGATGGAAACTAGGATGACTGGGATTGTAGTTAAGCACATCAGCATGGAGGAAGCAGAGAAGAGGGAAGACTTGTGCCTGAGAAATTCCCTGCTCAGACTTTCTGGCCTGGCCTGAGCCAGCACACCATCAGGCACTTAGGAAAGGCACCTGTAAGGCCAGGTTGGCTGTATCTGGGACAAAAGGCTCAAGGGAGGAAATCCTCAGATAATAATCATTCCTCTTCTCTGTTTACCTCAAATTTCATCATCTTAATAATGTAATAAACACTTTGGAAGAGGCTTTCTCTAGGCCAGAGGAGTTTTATGATCAATAGATACATACAAGGGGAAGAGGTAAATAGGGCAAGCCAAGTGTTGCTTTGTTACTCTGTTTTGAAAACAATTTCTGTCAGCTATTGCAAAGTAGACCCTTGATACTTTTAAATATAAGAGCAGACTGCCAAACTGCCACCTCTATTGTTTTTTCTCCCTGATCAAAAGCTTAGGACATTCTAATTTCTAGTGTCACCAGTGGAATTGATTGTCTATACTAAATCTTACTGTGGGGATGCCTCCTCTCCTCTTGTACTGCTCTGGCAATGCCTACACTGATCCAGTTTGCTGAGATTGTTCTGCACACATTACCTGTTTGGATACCAACTTCAGAGTAAATCCTAAAAGAGAGTGGACTCTTCTCTTGGAGCCTGACAAATTACTGGGTCATGAGCTCCAGACTACAATGATATTATCAGAAGTGATCTCCAGGCTACAGTGATATATCAGAAGGGGATGATGTTTCAAAGGAGAACTTTTTCAGCGTTATCTCCATAGTTTCTTTGGGGGAGCACAATATTAGTTTGTGCACAAGCCAGAATAACTCTTTGAAGCAACATGTGGCAGAAGGTGCCAGAAAGGCCTTGTTCAGTTAATTGCAATTTATCTAAAAACAGAATAACTTATTCGAAAATTTCCAAGTAAGATTTTATCCTTCAGTTGAATTACCTCATCTGTTTAAGAAGGGTATAGTAAGTGATTTTTATTCTTCCTAACTATATAGGAGAAAATAATCTTAGTACAGCTAAATTGCTGTTGCCAAGGACACACTGGGAACACTTTTCTTGCTCTGTGCCATGAAGACATAAAATCCAATCTAATACCAAAAAGTGATTTTTTGAGACTCTGTGCATGTGTCTTATAAACAGCCAGAGACTTCCACTGCTACAGGAGATCCTTGCAGAGCAAGTCTTATCTGACTTCTTTTTGATATCTGTGATGAGCAGACCAGTCTTGGGATGACTTCCTATTCTAGCACATAGCCTTTACCATCATGTCTGAAATCTCCCCTTCTGGTCTAGGCAGGGTGAAACGGCACAGGCACTGCTAAGACTGGCAGATCACCAGAAGATGAATTTGCTCAGGTTAAAAAAAGGCAAATTGTTTTCCAAGAAGACAGAGCTTGACTTCAGCAGCACCTCTCATGCTTAGAGGAGCTATGTCAGGTACCTGGGATCACATGGCTGGTCATATAGGAGACAGAAGTGAGAGCTGGTCAGGTCTGCATTGCTTTTACCCACATCTATGTATCTATGTACAACATCCTTTTCTTCAAGGACTACCACCCTGGAGATGTCTGTCTACCAGGATATGCCCCATGCTGGAAATGAGTCAGTCAGTCCCAGCTGGATGGAGCAGAGTATCTCCCTGGTACTGATGTTTCTAAAAGAGGGCACAGCTTTCTTTGGAAGAAGAGACAACCACTGGAGGTGGTGATGAAGAGGGTTAGTTCGAGAAGACTCAGAAGTCAAATATAAAGGTGAATAGTTTTGGACAAAACCTTGAAAATGGCTTTATTCCTATAGTTGCTCTCAGATTTGTACAAATCAATAGCTGTAACAACAGTGCTATACAAAATTTCTTATGGGAATAATTGCAACATGAAATAATTTAGCAAGCTAGCCTCTCAGTAAACAAAAATATGTCAGCCATCTTTGTCCATTCACTCACTCTATTTTTTACAGCTGTCCTAGGATAAAAATTTGCCTTCAATGTACGATATTAAGATTCAAGATGAATCTTAATACTGACTTGTACTGTAAAGCATTTGAGAGATCTACAGCAAAACACTGTATTTCCATTTCTCAATCAATAACCTCTTAATTGATGATATTTAATAACCTGATGGCAACTTCTAGCTTTGAAGTAGTTATTTTAACTTGAGCACTGGATAGGTGCATATACTGCAAACTACATCTGGTAAAAAGGAGTTTTAAATTCCTCTGTTAATCCAGTATCAATTGCCATTATGACACCTTCCTACTTTGCTGCCAAAACAGAAGTTAAATTACAACACGAATTGAGCTATATTAAAAGATAGCAAACATTAATCCCATGTGTCCAATTTTAGCCATAATTATACTATGATTAATATGTAATACCTGCAAGTACTGTAATATTACTTGAAATAAAATTTGGCAGTCTTTTTTGGGATAAATTTAATGCATATGTTCTATTCCACCCTAATAAACAGGGAGAAGTGTAAATGTTTTTTATTTGAGAGACAACAGAAGGAGAACTAGCCAAACTGCAGAAGACATAAAAGTCAAATAATAACAACAAAAAGACCCTTTGAATGAATTGATAAGACACATATTAAGTCTTCTACATAAGCCCTATCTAAACATACCACAGACAAAATCAGAGGAATATAAAGGAACAAAATGCAGGAATCTAAAAGCCTCTTTAAGAGCAGAATAAGCCAAGCAGATCCACCAGCAGTTTTTAAAAACAGCTGAAAAAGGAAATTACTCTACAGTTCAAAATATGTCACATGTTGCTTCATTTTCTTAAGGAAAACAGACAAATAGCAGAAGTCTTCATAAAAAGGCTGACACAGTGGTCAGACTAAAGTTCTACTAGTATCAGTTGCTTTAAATAAGTAATTCCCATCTCTCTGTGATGGGCTACTTCACCTGGGGCTTTGTTTTCTGAGCCCATCTGCTTCTTTTCCAGTGAGATTTAGATGGATGCTCAAAGCTGACCTCCCAGAACACTTACATGAACATTTGGATGTGAGAGGCTACTCTAACCATAATGCTGATAGCCACAAAGAGTTGGATGAAGGATGTTTATAATCAAGGCTCATCTTTTTTTTGTTTGCTTGTGAGCAGTTTCTTTCATGTTCTGTTATTGAAGTACATGTGTCAACTGACTTGAGAGGACAGCCTTGTAAATTAGATCTTTGATCTCAAGAGTTTATTTTATCTTTGCAGCAAGGAAAAGTGAATTGAATTGGCTAGCAGAACTAAGCCCTCTCTTGTCTCTGGTCTACAGCTGCTGCATCCTTCTGGGGTCACCGTAACTTCCACTTCCATCACTAGATACTCTCTTTTGCTACAGAATTAAAAAAGGCTTCTCCAACATCTCATCATAACCTGCTGAAAGCTTTACAACTTCTGTTTTATTTTATGAACCATACTGCCAGACTTTTGCTTCTGTAGAAGGGAGGAAACACTGAGCTGTGATACAACAAAAGCTCTTTGAGCTGCTCTGATACTGCATCAGAAAGTAAACTCTAACTGAATATTCACTGACTGTTTTTTGGAGGAAAACACAATTTAGAAAGAATACTGCATGGAAGGCTGCAGACTAAAAAGAAATATCTGTTCCAAAACGTTCTAAGGAGTATGTGATCCACTGTTACTCTCCCATTACTTACATTAATGTACAGCGGCATTGGGCACTACTGTGCTGTCTCCTACATGTACACAAAAAAGACTATGGGACACAATACTGATTTATGTCCCCATTCAGATCACCAGTATGATAGTGTCATCATACTCTTATCATCTGCACTTCATTCCGTTTCCATGGCTGTGATTCAGGCAGGACAGCTAAGAAAGGGTCTGTGGGAGCTCATCTATCAGGAGGACATTGAAAAGAAGAGGTAGTAGGTCTCTAGGGGATGTGAAGTACATAAGTATCTACTGGTAAATAAAGAATACAGTTTCAACGGAGGACACAATGAGTTAAAATTTTTTTCTTAGTTTAAGGAATTTGACATATTGATGGGAAGAAGTCAGGCCTAACACACATGCATTCTAATTTTGTGAGCTCGTTACAGAAAGACAAGTTTAATGTTGATGAAAAGTTGCAGCACAGCAGGGTAGGTTGAATGAACTCAGCTTGGTTTACTAAACCTTTGTCTTCCTACAGCACCAAACAGGAGTCCACCTTTGGAATTTAAGGAGGATATTTCTGCCTCTTTGTTGTTGTACAGTCTCTGGCTTCAAAAAGAAATCTGGTTAATTTGGAATTGCCCTGTCATCAGTGGAAGAGTCGCAGTTACTCAGGAAGGGAAAGAGTTAGCCCTAGGAGTTGCACTTCTGGTTCCTCTCCCTACTCACTAGGCTGAGCAGAGAAAGCCCAAAGCAAGATGAATTATCATGTCATAACAAAAGGGTGGTTGTGGGGAGGAGGGCAGTTTCTCAAGCTCCAGTTTTATGCTATTGTTCAGAACAACCCGCTCATCTTGCCCAGGAGGCTGCTTTAGCGCTTTTGTGAACATAACAGGTTCTCCAGCTAAAAATGCAATACACTGTTATTTTGAGGTACTGTAATTGCAGTGGTGAATATGCTCTTTGCATTTTTCTTTTAGGTGCTTTAGGGTGAAGCCCTCTCCTCTGTGACCACACAAGTGTGTATTTGCTGACTGTCGTATCAGGGTTTGGATCACACTTTACAGAAAACAGCAGAAACTGGATCTGTAACCACTGCCCTGACTGACCTGCAGGACATGGCACTGTCTGGTTCCATTGCTGAGTTTGTCAACAGGGAGTCGTCTGTAGGGACTGTCTCCCAGTCAGCCTTTTGTCAGGCTGCTTTGGATGCAGTTGTTCTTTGATTTACCTTTGAACATGTGCCATAAGGCATCAATCCAATTTTAGGGATGGTCTCAAGCAAGGGAGAGGTTTGAGCCCCAGCTTTTGCTAAAGAGAGAGCAGTCAGGAGACACATTCCCAGTACCCTTGCTCATTCGTGGTACTTTGCTGTGGGTGTAAATTTTACCCTTTACAGGAGACAATTAAGGATGAAGGCCAAATGTTGAAACCTACTGTCTCCATTTCTCATCATAGTGAATACAACCTCCTCCCTACTCTCCTTTGCTGCTCTTTTCCTTTTGAAAGGACACCTGTGAGTGCAACAGAGCTCAAATCTGACAAGATGTTATTATTTTAGATAAATCATCTAACTTCAGGCAAAAAATGAATGCAAAAAATTACATGCCAAGTCAGCCAGCAAAGAAGGAACCAGTATTGTGAGTTCATCTGGTCTTCAACAGTGCTTTACAGCTCTGCTTCTAGACCAGCTAAGCTGTAGAAACATCTCAGATTCAAAATGGACAACTTAAATGGAAACATGCTATTTGTAAAATGATCAATTTTTTAACTGCTGGGTGTAAAATAATCATTAAAACTATTTTAGTGCTTTGGGTATGTGTTAACTAAAAAACTTGGAAAACAAAACAGTTCTGAACAACTTCATGAAGTTAATTCTTCCTTCTAGGAGGCCTGAGTACTTCCCAGCTCCCAGCCACACTATTCTCCAAGCAGTGTCATGGATGCCACCTAACCACTGCAAGTCACCAACACACCACACACAATCCATCAGATGAGAGCGTGATATATTTTATTAGAAAGACACTAATTTTAAAATGACACTGGAAAGATTTTCAAACTGAATTTCCAAGTTCAAGTTCCCGTGAAAGCTGAATGGTCAGAGCTGTAGTAAACAATATAGGTGAAATCACATAATAACTCTCACATATAAAAAGTAACTCATTATTACTTAGCTTCTTTTTATTGGAGCGCAGCACAGATACTCCCTTTGAAACAGTAACTTCAAAACATTTAAGAACATAGCTGTCAAAAATATTAAATACGCACATTTAAAAAAATCTAAACCATGAATATTTAACAACCTAAGACATATTCACAATGTAATTTCTTCATCATTTTACAGTATTTATTTCAAATACTGTAAGAGGATCCAAGTCTGAAAATATAGGTACTTTAAGCTACCACAGAGCGTAAAAAATATACGAAAATATCCACCAACATTTAGCACAAAATATATATTGTACCCCAAAAGAGAAAACAAGTATGTGGCACAGATCATTATTCATCACAAATCATGATGTGACATGAGAGAGCTGTTGCTGATGGAACAGCAGCTCTGGTGTTAGCTGGTTAAAACATGCTCAAAGCTTGTGAGTAGGGACACAGTGGTCTGTGAGAACGCATGTTTACGTATTTAGAAGTTTAATTTAGTTGGATAAGAAACAATGTAATGTTTTCCTGTTGTTAAACATTGCCATCTGTACCTCTGGCACACAAATTAAAAAAAGAAGGGTATGACCATTAAAAGCACGTGTCCTGAGATCTCCTTCTTCAGGGGGCAAAGAGGTTAAAATGGAAAAGCTGATCTGTATATAAATCAGGAACACATGTGGTAATGAGAACAAACAGCAGCCAACAGGCAGGCGGGGACAACTTCTCCAGGCAGGCACAAAGTGACAGCGACAAAATACCATCTACTGGAAAAGGGAAGGAAGCAACCAGTTTTCACTTTGAAATTGGTAAGTTTAACCAATTCTGTTAGGTCTTAATGATTACTTAAGGGCTTGTAATTAACCCTGAGTTTTAAAACTTGGTTTCACTGAAAAGCTGTCTGTCCAGTAGTGCAGACCAGCACTGCTTTAGCATTTATATTGGTTTCTATCTGTACGAAATCAAGAGGTGACCTTAATATGTGTAACAGGATCTATGTGTTTTGTAACTAATTGAAATAACAAAACAGTTGAGACATAGACTTCCTCTTAAAGTCATGAAATGTTTGTGTCTGCAGCCAGTCTCCTTCTGAGGCTGAAACACTTTTGTTTGATTTCTTTGGAAGTAAATGGAATATTTAACGTACTAAGTTATAGTTCATTTAAAGCTACAAAATATATCACAGTTGTGAATAATAAAAATCCATTTGATATACCAGCGGCAGGCCCCCAAAATATTAAGTCATTTAAAGTAAGTCTTTATCTTCACTTTAAGACTTGTTCCTTGACAGAGGCAGAAAAAATAAAGAAAACATTACGGATCACAAAGCACTGAATTTTCAAGTGTAAAGTCATACCAAAATCTTGATAAATTATCATTGATGTCGTAGGTGAGCACCCGGTCAGGAACGTCACTGCGGGTGCCCTGCGCTGCTAACACATGTGGTGCAAGGGCAAAGGGGACGTCGCTCAGCAGGTCTGACATGAAAGGGCTGCTTTCCAAGGTCTGACTCCTTTGATTTCCCACCTCTGTGCTTGATACAGGCAACTGTGACCGGTGCCCTGTATTTATCTAAAGAGAACAGAAGAGCAGACATTTACACACTACAAATCAGGCAGCGATGGCTTTGTACTTAGAACCACAAGGACCTACTAATAAAGGGAAACAAAACAAACAAACAAATAAATGAAAGAAGTTTCAGAGTTCAGTTTAGATAGATTAAAATAGCAGCTTTTAATATATGTCGACATAATTCTTTGGCTCAGGTCGACCAGAATTAAGGCTAAAACAAAAATAAGACTTTTTGTAATGATTACTGAGATTACAGAATCACAGAATAAGCTAAGTTGGAAGGGAAATTAGGATAATTGAGTCCAACTCCTGGCTGTGCAAAGAACACCCCAAGAGTCACACCATGTGCCTGAGTGTTGTCCAAACACTTCTTGAACTCAGACAGGCTACCCAACATTACTCGGCATTTATGAAACCCATAAGGCTCGTGGGAGTTTCTGTCATTATGTTCAGTCTTGTTTAGGGGAAATTACTTCATACAATTCCTTTCATAAACTGATGAAGCTCCATCTTTTGCTCCCACTGTGCCTTTCCAGAAGTTGTCCAAGAAAAGCATGACTTTCACGATTAAGAACACTCCTATCCCAATTATTTCAAAGGATTAATGATGTTGCTTTCCAGTGTGAAATAGAATTGCATGACTGGCTGGTAAGTTCTATTACATAGGGAAATATATGCAGTGCCAAACATGGTCTTTATAGAAAAACACATTTAAAACTTAAAAAAACCACCAACAACCCAAGAACCAAAACCAACAAGGAAATAAAAAAACTTTCCATACAGAAGTAGTCAACACAATTTAGAGAGTAATGTTGGACCCAACAGACTTGCAAGCTCTGATCCTGACCTACCAATATGACCGTACTAAGAGTTTATCCTGAAACTTTTATCATTTTAAAAACAAAGAAAATATTATTTACTCCGCCTCTGGAAATCAAATGTACTTTGTTATACTTTTTATACCAATAAAATCCTATACAAACAGATACCTCTCACATTAGGCACCCATAACGATGTTCCTGATAACAGGCTCTGAGAAACCTGGTCTAGTGGAAGGTGTCCCTGGCAATGGCAGGGGAGTTGTAACGAGATGATCTTTAAGGTCCCTTCCAACCCAAAACACTCAATGATTCTGTGATCTCTAGGAGAAAGATGTTTGTTCTGAGGATTTCTACAGAAATACTCAGTAATGTGTTGGAAAGTGTTTAACAAGTCATGTCAGAGCCGTGAACACAGACAGGCATTTCTGACTTTGAGGAAGTCCTGATTTCTTCCTTTCAACCTCTCATACTCAACATGCAGCCAGAAAAATCCAAAGCTTACACGGCTATTAGGGAAGGAAGAGCACTGAAAGCTTTAAACACTAATTTGGTATTCACCTGATCCTAAGACTGAAATGGATCCAGCCATATGGAGGTCGCTTGCCTCCATGATTTTTAGGGGTGTTATGATGCTTCTGTGCTGAAGTTGAATATCACAGATCATGGCTGTTCCAGAGAATCTGAGGGCATTGCTGCCTGACAGAACAGTTTGGGTGGTGGGGTGGTGGTGGGTGCTTTGTTTTCTTGCCCAGAGCACTTAGGCAGAGAAAAGATACTCCGTCTTCTTCCCAAAGAAAGGACTGGCTTTGCCTTGTACGCAGCCTGAGCACCAGTCATTCCTTACACAACCCAATGTTTCATCTGGTGGGACAGATAAACCAATGCTAAACCTTCTATCAACCTGCCAACAATGAGTCAACAACGACACAAATACTCTCACCAGTCTGTGTCACAGCCAGCACTTGTCCTGGGTGGCAGAGGACGCGCACTCCTCCACAGCCTGCTGGCACACAAGGACTAGTGACACTGCACACTCTGAAAGGGACCCTCACTTGGGAAGCTTTTGTTCATACTCACAATGATCTGAAACCTAAGGCTAAAGATAAACTTCTCAAGATCTGTTACTATCATGTCACAGGATAATAATGTACAATTTCTGAAGGTTAAGAAGTTTATTAAAAGGAGTCACTGCTCCATACAGCTACTAACCTTACTAGTTATGATCCAATACACAAGAGGAGTGATACTGTAATACTGGTATGTCTGTTACTACATGATTCCTATGGCTACAGTTCACAGATATTTCTTTATTTTCCCTGGCTTTCCCTTTTTCAGTTCTCCATTTTTAGATGTAGTTAACAGCTCTTCAGAAAGCTACATGAAACAGCAGAGGCAAGAGCTGATAGAGAAGATTTCTTTTGGCTTTCCTTACCGATTCTGGTATCTTTAGATGACAGGGAAAATAGGAAAGCTAGCAGAGAAGTCAGGAAGATAGCCTGCATAGTTCTCCTACTCCAGCTTTCCAAGCTGTGAGCAAAAAACCATGGGCAATAGTACTGGAAGTCCGTAAGTTCAGGAAAAACACCAAAACCTCTTGTACTTTTCTTTTCTAATCAGCATAGTTATCTCCAAGACGAAGATCATCAGCTCTCACTTTAAGAGGTATTAGCTTCTGTGGCTGCTCATTGCTAACACTTTGAGAGAAGTCTTCCTTCTTGCCAGAGCCCAAGGTATGCATGAGAATAAAAGTCATAAACATCTTCTGGTACAGACATATCCTCTTGCTAGGAACATTGCCAAACACACAGAACATTTATTTCTGTTAATATTTATCTGAAAGAACACCCCACAATACTTCAGGTGAGTCCTTAAATTTGTTACTGCTGTTAACTTAAAAACTTCTCTTAATTTCTACTCTGTACAAATTTATTACATTCCCTCTTGAAAGAAATAACTTGTGGATTATTTACTGAGGTGCTGGTATTTGCTTGTATTACATCATTCCCATATTCTGAAGGGGAGCCAGAAAACCCCAGATGAAAACCAGGGTTACATCTAGGAATCAATTAAACTACATCTTCAAACACCTTTCTGCCTCTCTCCTCTCCCACATCTCAGGGAAAAATGATCCCTCACTCACTGTCCTATTCCCATCATTCAGATGATAATCAGAAATCCCTAGAATCTAATGTTTATTTTGATTGGCAAATTATACTTTTATGAGCACCTGTTTATATCTTAATTGTCCCCCAAGCCGGATGAACACAATTTACAATGCAAACTAGATCATCATGTGGCAAAACTAACTTCAAAGAGGGAAAGAAGTCAGAGTGAGAACAAAGCATGTTGGATCTTTTTTCCTCCACAAACCTTACATTTGTTACAATGGTGCTAAATGGGCAAGACCCTATCAAACCAGCCAAGTTTTTGTGCTTCAAATATGAAGATATCCTTTACATGGGTAAGATGTATTTCATTCTTATGCTGGAGAACCCACATGAGTGAGAAGGCTTTGCTGAAGCCAATCTCCCCAGCAGGCTCCCAAGTAACGTGGTGAAGAACTGGACACTCTGGTAGAGAACACCAGTCACTGCTTCCAGTGCAAACACCAGCACAAAATGATGTGATGCAACCAAGGTCAAGGTTATGAAATGGCTTGTGCTTTATGCATGCATTCTTCAAGCATATATAGAACTGCAAGTCATAGAGAATTTGATCTTGCATATTAGTCACACTGGTTTCTACTTAAATGCCTAACTTATTTATCCAGAATACAATCCATTCAGAGCATATTATCTGGACATTAGCTAAACTAAGCACTGCCAAATGCTGTGACACACAATCCTGTTATAAGAAATATTAATTGAATGGACCGAGAAGATCACTGATTTACATTTCACCATACACCAAGGAGTCAAAAAATCAGTAAAAATTTCATAATGACAATAAAATTTAATTCAAATAAGCAAGGTGCCTTCTGCGTTCTTGGTTTGCAATCCAAAAGAACAGGGATAAAAGAAACACTATGTAAATAGATACAATAGCTGGCCAGATACTAATTTTGCTCTGAAAACAATATGCTATTTTGAAACTAACAAAGTATAAAACTACCCTCTAAAGTAAATTATTCCTTTTTACTCTTCGTTAAAAGATGTTTCTCAGCTGTTTTTAAAAAACATCTAATTTGCTGCATGTCTTTGTGTTAACCATAAAGTTTGCCAAGAGTCTCATAAGGAAGAAAAAATGCACATTTTACAATATACTGAGAAGCTGGATTTACAGTGCTCTGAAGGAGGATCAAAGATTAGTGCCTGTATTATTATCATCCAAATACAAGGTTTTGTAACAAAAGTGATTAATTTAAAAAAATTTACACTTTCTGTAAAAAGAGGTTTTTTTTCCAGAAACAGACCTATTTTGCTTTTAAAAACAGCCTTGAGAAACAAACAGTACATTCAGTCTTTCAGAATATTTAGTAACTATCCAGCAATATAACACTTATGACAGATACCTGCTATGCAACTGGTGGTAAAGAATGATCTTTATTTCAGGCAACCTCGTGGTATTACAGGAAATGGTGAATCATAAGGTATCTAGAATTTATTTAGAATTATGCAGTAATTACGGATGTATCTAGAAATGGAAATTGTCATACGGGATTGTTCCTCCAATGTGTTTTGGTTGACACTTTGGGGTATTCATTGGACCTCCTTAGAAAATTTGTAGGAATTCCACAATGAAAATCTCCATTGATGACAAAAATTCACTTTTCAAATAAAAATGGTAATGGCAAAGATGAACAAAGGGGGAAAGAAAAATTACTCATAAGGTTTGCATTCAAAAATTTAAGCTAGGAGAACAGAATCACTGAATCTATTAGGTTGGAAAAGACCTCTGGAATCATTGAGTCCAACCTATCACTAAACACCCTCTTGTCAACCAGACCATGGCACTGAGTGCCACATCCAGGCTTTCTGTAAACACCTCCAGGGATCATGACTCCATCACCTCCCTGTGCAGTCCATTCCAATTTTAATAACCCTTTTTGTGAAGAAATTCCTTCTGATGTCCAAACAGGATCAGTAAAATCTTGCTGGTGGTGGGGAAAGTGCACAACGTGATAATTTTCGAGTACCACAAAACCTCCAACCCAAAATATTAAACCCCCCCCCCCCTCAACACACCAGTAAGTATGTGGCCTACATCCTTACAGAACTGTAAGAAGGGAACAAACCCACCTGGACAAGCACAATACAGATGCCCCTGAGATGGTTCAGAAAACCACATGTGAACAATGAGAGCTGCTATTCTTTCAAGGTTCACTCAAAATTTTAGCCAGCCCTCTCCTCCAGAGACTCAAGAAAAAAGTTATTCCTAGTAGGGAGAGCAAAATTAGATGTAAGAAGTTGTGCTGGAGACTTTGCAGTAGCCTGTGGCTATATCCAAATTTCTTCTGCTTTCTTTCTTGCTTTCTTAGCAGCAATGCAGTGTCTGGGATTGTAACAGTGGCCAAGGGTTGGTGTTGTCAGGGGTTGCAGCAGGGCAGACCTACAGGCTGAAAGCTTCGGGTTAACACTGAGTCCCTGGAGAGGCTTTTAAAAGCAAGAATGGTTCTCAGTGGAAATCAGCTTTCCCATTTGCTTTGGGCTCTTGTTTCCAAGCTTCTTATGACTCTCATTTTGTAACACAGCAGTAATTTGTCTTTCTTAAAGAGCTCCTGCTACCTGTAGAAGTTCATCAATATTGCTGTTCAGAGTAAAATAGAACCAATTTTTAAAACAAGAGTTTAAGAATATTTTTACTAATTTGTGACATACATTTTAGGTATTTTTCTTTCTCCTCTAAAGCATGCTTTTCATCTGTTTCTTAACTAGAATGGAATCAAGGTCAGGTTAATGTCACTGAAATCTTAAAGAAAAAATTTCTAAAGAAACAATGGAAAGAGGTTCTGACATTCTATAGTTTTTCTTTATTACAGCAAAGCTCCTCATGGAGTATCTTGGCCTGCAAAGAACAACAGGGAAATCTTTGCTAAACCACACTTTCAGTATCAATAATGATGCACTTTTCTGAATCTTTATTGGCATTAAAGCAATTAGAAAAGTGTAATTACCAGAACAATTCTATAGTGTAAATGCAGAATAAACTTGCTGTAATTAGTATGTGATTCCTGCCCTCTTAAACAGCCACAAGACTGTTAATCTCTGCAGAGCAGGAGAACTGCAAGGTTGCCATTTGAACTCTGGATACTCCAACTGTTCCAGTGTTAAAGTGTGTTAATTTAAAAAAAATTACACTTTCTGTAAAGAAGAGGGTTTTTTTCCAGAAACAGACCTATTTTTCTTAATTATCTCTAGTAAATACTAGAGATGCCTATGAGTTTAATTTATGAGACACTTATAGAATGTAATTCTACCCTGAGAAGTGTTCTTAAGTACCACAAAAGACTTCATATCTAGTGTCTAAACCAACTACCTCGTTTTGTCAGCCTAGAAGAAAAAAACTGATTTCCTTCGTTACCAACTCTGCAAACTCAACCAGTACAAGATGAAGGTTCTGTTCTTACTCAATCCCCTATAATAACAATGTCACAGGAAATATTTTGAAAGGGGTTAGCAATAAATTTAGCAAATATATTGAATTTAATATAATCAAAATTGTATAATGATATTTTTATTTCTAATTCCTACTTTTATTCCTTTATTCCTAACTCCTGTTATTTTTTTCATTCAGTAATTGTTTGGAGACAGAGAACCAAAACATCTCAAAGGTGGACATCTATAATGAGAAACTATAAAATTGTGAACAGGAATAAGATGCAACGTGAAAAGAAGACTGCAAACCTAAAAGCAAGCAGAAATAATAAGGAAGCATAAAATGTTCTAAAGCTTTATTAAAAATTATAAGTCTTAATTTCCTACCATTAGCTAAAGTAATTATGCTCTTATCTTTCCTTCTATCCCAACCAATTTCAGCATTGTTGGGTCTGATAATTGAAGACCTGTATCAACACTTAGGCCCCCTCAGTAGCAGGTTCCTTTCCTTGCTGCCTCCCTGTTCCTCTCTGGAGGCCCCTGAGTTTTAGGGCACCATCATTACAGTGCAATCCCCTCTGCAACACAAATATTGTAATAAAAATTATCTTAGAAGAAAGACAGGGGTGTGGGTTCAACAAGGAATAGTTTATCCAGATTCTCTGTTCCTTCAAAGTACTATGCAAGCTATTCATAGCAAAGATCTCAACATAATCAGCAACATGAACAATATTTAGTATATTGTGCTTCTGTCACTGCCAGGAAATGGTAGGTCAGATTTTTTTTCCCCTTTTTTTCTGTAGCAGGTATGCTGGAAGATTAAAAAGTTAATGAAAATTACTATAGTAAGTGAACTCAAGCCAGAAGAACTATAATTGAAAATGCACACAGCTCTAGACATCCAGCACTGCATTCCACAGCCACAAATCAGAACTGAAGGACAAGTCAATATATTGCAAAATGAACAGGCAAGTCTGATAAATGCTGATAATGGATTTGTTTTGTAACTTCAGTATTATCCAGAAGCACTAAGTATTTACATTTATTTTCCTGTTACCTTCATTCATGATGTAACACAAAACTCAGATAACTGACTTCCAATATAGCCAGAGAATATCCTAAGAAATTAACTTAATATAAAACTTTAACTGTATAATTAAAATGAAAAAAAAAATAATTTAAGAAACTGTGTTTAAATAATCTGTTTGAACTAAGCAGCTACATCTGGTTGATGTGGTTAGTGACAAGATGTGGCATTTTCTCTACTGCTTCAAGTAAAAAAATATCCTGAAGGCTTTTGGGAGGTTGATCTGAACAGCAGAAGCTTAGACAAAATGGATCTCTGCATTCATGTCTCTCTACCTCTTGTTCCCAGACCCTGCTATTGTAGAAGTTCCAACAGGGTAACCTGCTATGGTAGGAAAAAGATGACAGCTTCTCTGAGATGGCAGATGCCCCAGGAGCAGAAGCTCTAAAATGAGGGCTAATACTGCATTCTCTCATTGCTGTACTAAGTGTGTGAAAATCCAAGGATTTGAATGCAAATGAAAGCTGTTTGCCAAAAAAAAAAAAAAAAAAAAAGGAACTTTAAACATTAAAAAAAAAAGTAAGAAAATATACATTCTTCAGGAAATTAGAGCAGCTGGGAAAAGTGTAGATCAGAAGGTTGTTTTGTTGTTGGTTTTGGGTTTTTTTAAGAAGAAAAGGAAATCTCTCCTTGAGTAACTGAGGGAGTCAGCAACATCAATGAAATATCTCCCTGGAATGTCAATATCTATGAGAGGAAAAAGACAGAAGGGTAACAATTTCTATCAGAGGAAAGGAAATTATCTTGGATTTGGTTTTCAGAAAAGAAGATAAGAAACAGAACAGAAAAGAATTACTAGTCTGAACTCAGGTAAATCTTCCTCCAGCAATACCTGGAGCAATACCAGCAATAATCCTCAGCCGAGCTTTCAAGAGTTTTGTTAAGTAACTGAACCCCTGGATCTTTAAAGGATTCTCACACAGATGCATGAATAAAAACTGCTGAACTAAGTGATATGTCCTGAGGTTTTTACCATGCTGCTTAAATTCCACACATGTGGCAAGAATATGTCCTGTTTACAAACTTGAAACATTTTAACGCCAAAAAAAGTGAAGTAAGCAGGTATCTTCTAACACAACTTCTCACCTGCTCTCTCCAGAGATTCGGGTCAGTAAGGGAAAGGAAGGATGGATATTTGATTTTAATTTCCTCCATAATCAGTCTGTAACTGAAGCACTTGTCAACACCACCTTCAGTAAACAGGTTACCAGGAGCCAGAGCTTGTAAAAGCTTCAGTCTACAAACAGCAACAAGACTGAGTTGTCCTCAGCACCTACTGATCAGGCTTTTCAGATTCAGGAATAAAAGAATCATGACTCTTAAAGCAGCAAAAGGCAAAATAATTAATTAATTAAATAAGAAGGAACTAATACTGGCCCACTTCTTTTAAATAAGGTGGCGTCTTTGGCCCTTCTTGTTCTCCATGGATGGAAAATAATTGGATCACAAGGAAAAGGAAGAAGGGTACAAATTTTTTTTAAAAGATAGATGTGTTTTTATCTAGCAGGAGTGCTAATCACGTTACAACATTACAACTAACCTAAAGACACAGTTGTTTTCCTCACATGGTGTTTAGAGTAATTGTTAATGAGCTGTCCCACACTACAGCCTTTCACCCACTATTTAATGCTAATGCATCACATTGTAAATATCACTGTACCATATTCACACAGTCTCATCAAGTGATGTATGATCTACATTACATTTTAGATCAATTTTAATATTTGGAAAGCCCAGAAGGGTTGCTCCGAGAGGCAGGATGACTGATCAATTTGTTGACAGCAGCAAAGTGAACCAGCATTACTGGCTTTTAGTCTAACCACATGTGTTTGGGCAAGAGATACAGGATAATCAGTAGTTTTATCTGGGATTAAGCTAGTCAGAAGATCCCAAAATTAGAGAAAGGCTAAAAAACGTGATGGGAACATCTGGGCACCTAGTTTGAGCATCTCTTGCTACAAATAACCAATCAATGTAACTTAATAAGCAAGCAATTAAATCAAACATACAGTGAGTCTCTGCCCAAACTAAATAGGGAGGTATGCACAGTGTGATTCTCCATTCACGTGCCTTGATCACCATTTGGTGTACACGTCCCTTTACTAAAGCATCATTCTCAAAGTGAAGAGGCTGCAAATCAGGCCAGTTATACTATTTTATGAACCTTTTACATATGGGTACATACTTTGCTATTTATAGGCACTGAATTATGAAGATATACCATGCCTGTGTGTTGTTCTTTCCCTACAGGATGTAATTTTGTCTTCTGCTGCTCAAAGCTCATAAATTGTGCAATCTGACTGCAGCACTGACTCTGGACTCTACAGGCAGGGCGGTGGGAGAGGGGGCTGCTCCAATCCATTTGTTGTGTTTACATGTATTTGCTGTCCAGACAGAACATTCATGCCCCACCTTAGAAGACAGCAGGGCTTCCTCAGTTCTTGTACTGAAATCTCAGCTGAAGTTAAACAAAGGGTTTAACAGTATTTCACACTTGCAAAGTGCTACAGAAAAGTGTAAGACAGTACTGCATTATGTTTTTTAAAATGAACTATTTCCTAAGTTCAGAGAGGAAGTTGGTGACAACCACGTCAATTCACATCTCTCGATTCCCACTCAAGTTCCCTATGTCTAAAAATATAATGCCTTCCTTTAAAAAAAAGACAATGGACATAGCATTAATGATGCTACTGTGATTGCTAAGTATCTGAATAACCCCAGCTGTGTGTCATGTTACAGAGACAACAAGTCCAGCTATTCACTTTAGAAATGAAAAAAGCCCTACAAGGTGATAGTCTTGCAAGGCACCCCTGGGTCTTACTGGTTGACCCTCGGTCAATAGCTTGCACAAATCACAGTTTATGAAATGCTGTTTGTGAGGCCACTGCGACTAATCCTTTATGACATGAGGAGCAGACTTTCTCATGGATAATCATGTTGCTTAAATTTTGCATGTGTATATATCTATACCTAATATATTTATACATAATGTGTATAAAAACCCTCCCCTTTCCCTGAGCTGTGCAATTGTTAAGGGCAGACAAGAAGCCCACTGGTCTAAATATTCTGGAAATCTACCTAGAATGAAAAGACCACTTAAATATTTTGGTAAATTATCAAACAGATAGCAATATGAATATTATGATATAATGAAGCTTTACAAAGTATGTTATTGCACAGTAATAGTTGTAATATGTAATAGTAAAAAATATGTGAAAAACATGTAATAGCTGTAATATGCAATATTTGATTTTTGTTTAGCTGAATGGGCTATTTACCTTCGTCCTCAGTAAGATCACAATCATATACTGTGCCTTTCTTATCACATGGCAGCTCTGCTTCATATGCACTTTCCATCTGTGGCTGCACATGGATTCCCCAAAGAAGTCCCAGCTGTTTACTATACACACAAAGGATGAAGGAAGCTAAGAAAGGTGATGCCCATTGCAGCTGCCAAGGCTGAACATGAGCCATTCTTATTTAAAGGTAATGCTAAAACTTCACTTCTTACAGCTTATGATGTAGGAAAACTTAAGATCTTTCTTCTGATGGTACCAGCTTCTCTTTTCAGAGAAAAGTACATGCTTGATGACTTGCTGCAGACAGTCTTATTCCAGTCTCTTCTAAGAGTGGATAATTTCATTAAGTGATTATTGCTTACATGCGCAATTAAGAAGAGAGAAAATATGGACCAACATGCTTTAAGCGTTTTATATATGAAAAAGAAGATCTTAGAGTTAATATGACATATGACAAGCAATTAGTCTAACCAGGCCATGACCAGACTTCTACCTTACGAGAGCTTAAAAAAAAATAAAAATAAAAAAAAGCCAAGCTAAACAACAATATTTTCAATAGATACTGGATTTTGTCAAAAGAGAGCAAACTAATCACAAATAATGTGATCACAATAATTTTGAAATATAAACCACTTTCTCTAAAGTAAATGTAGGGAATTTCAACTCAGGCAACAAATCTAGCCCAGAACACCCTTCTTGAGGTTTTAAATATGGGACCCCCTGAACCATAAACCAAGAGTCAGTAAATGAACAGAGACATGACGAGTAATAACTCCTTTTCCAGTAACCTGTAAAAATAATCCAAACAGGCAAACCTAAGAAAAAACCAGCCAATAATAGGTATGATAGAAGCAATTGATTTTCATTTAAAAAAAAGGAAAATAAGATAACAGTAATATTATTCATGCCCTGGAATTATATCAGCTGATCTGCTCTAAAGGATATCTTAAAAGTCTATCAACTTCAACAATGCTTCTTAATTTCACTAGAAGGGTAAAAAAAAATTAAATTGTTTTTCCCCAACTCTGTGGATTCTCAACTCTCATTATCTCTTCCTCGATATTTTATATCTCATAGTATTTCTGTCTTTTCAATTGACTCATATGTCCCCTAACCAGATGTCTAGGAAACTGTTATTTACATTCATGCAGAATCCTTACACAGCAGCTGTATAAAGGATGACTCTAACGAGTCAGTGACAATTCAGACATAAAAAAAAATTTCCTGATTTATGTAGACATTTGCCTAAAATGGTGCCCACCTGTTTCTATATGCATAAAATCATAGCTAATTTAAAATTTACTTCAGGAACCATGGGCTTTCTATCTGCTGTGTTCTCAGCTTTTAATAGCAAATTATGAAAAGAAAGGGCACAAGAATCATAGCAGAGCTATTACAATTCATAAAGAAAACTAAGTCCTAAGATGATAAGAATCACAGCAAGGTATATAATTAAGAGTGGCTATAACAACAATGTATAAATTAGATAATTATGGATTAAGCAATCCCTTGGGGGATTCTCTCTTGCCCTAGAAAATGTATAACAAGCTCCTTAGATAGAAGGCAATAACTATTAAGTGTCTGAGGGAGAAGTAAGACTATAAGGAAAAACAAAAAAAAAAGAAGACACAGCAAGATAAAAATCCTAATTTAAAATCTAAAGATGGCTTTCATTTTTGGTAGTTTATTTTAATACACTTACTGGTCCAGTTTTCCCCCACTAAATCTGCTGACATCTGTTGGCTAAAGAGTACATGTCAGATTATCCAGAAGTGCAAGATCAAATAAACATGAACTGCTTCTTAAGGTGACAGTAGGGAGACACAAAACACTGCAGTGATTACCAGAAATGTAATTTTTTTTGTTGTTGTTTCTTACATCAATGTAATAATCCCAGGTGTCCTGGACACCAGACATACAATAATCTTCATAAATCCTAATTCAAAGCCATACCATCTGTCAAAAATAGTTTTTATGTCTCCTAATAGATATGCTACATAATTGGTCTCACTGTAGGGCAAAAATACATGGTTGCACTAATTTGCTTTACCAATGGAATAGCTCATTATCAAAAATAACCCCACCACACTACTGGGGTTTCTAACACTCTCCATATATCAAAACTAACCTTTCCATTCTGCTAATTTCTAAAACCTCAAATTCCCAATGAAAGTAGATAAAGATTGAATTATCTGGAAATTGTATGGTAATAAGGGAAAAATCACAAGCATTAAAAAAAATAAAACCATAGTGTCTCTTTCTATTATCATTGTGTTGCAGTTAAAATTAGAAGCTTTGTATTTCATGATCACTAATTTAGTCACTAATAAGACTAATCTAAGTTCTCAGCCCTGCAGAGCACTAACCATTTTGGACCCAATCCAGAAAAGCACTTAAATGTGTGTGTGACTTTTAGTTCATGAGCCTGAAGCAACTTCAGAGGGATCAGACACGCTTGATTAGCCCAGAGCACGCACTACCGTGCCGGACAACACGTCCCCCTAGGACTGACCAGCATCAGGAGATGACCCTCCCAAACCACTGTCCATGCTCATGGAGATGGAAAGGACACTCCATATGGGATTGTTCAAAGTAGGAGCTTCTGTCTGAAGCAGAAGACAAAATGTTTGGGCTAAAGTTGGCCTTTGAGAACACCCTTCCTCCAAGGAGTTTTTAAGTACCTGCAATTCCCCTAACATGCATGCAATATCCAAACAGCTGAAAACAACACCAACTGAGGTATGGCAGGGGCTACAAGAGGTTCTGTTACACATTCCTAGTTGCAGCAAGATGATCTTGATGTAAACTTTTATTTGTGCATTAGCTTAAATAATTTATACAAGACTATACAAATATACACACTTGACGATTCAGTGATTGTACAGCAAACAAATCCAAAAGTACCTAAGAAAATGGAAAATTACAAAGATGATGGCCATGACCAAAAAATACCCCAGAAGAGAATTTCTTCAAAATATCAAACTCAACCTCATCTTCCCTTTAAAAATCCATGAACAAAGTATTACTTCATTCTTCTTTAAATCTCTTTTCTGAAAGCACTTCTCATGTTTCACAAAGTTTATATCTAATAAGTAGTGAAAAAGTATATATTTAAAAACAAAAGCATGTTTCCAGCAACTGAGAGATATGGTTGATGAACTAAATGCTCTCTTGTTCAGTTCTGCATGACAAATATCAGATGCCACTTTGCAGTAACAGTTATATTTTAGCATACTGTTTATCAAGAATTTGTGTTTTAATACTAACAAGGTTATTATTTCAGTTGATGTTCTATGTCTCTGTGACATACTGAATATGTAATACAATGCTTTTTCAGTTTCCCTAAATTGGTAAAGTCCTCCCACAAATTTACAAAAATATATTCACCACTGCAAGGAGGAATATTACTTTCCTAATGGCCAGAACTATCAATTTAATTTCCATGATTCACAATTATTCTACTTAATTTGAGAACCTGAGAATTCCTTTGAGTAAATGTGAAGTCCAAATACTGAAATCTAGACTGGAATAAATTGCCTAAATACTACCAAGAGCTGGATCTTTAACTGATTTACTTTTAATTGTTAACTTTAACAATTTAACTGATTGTGTCACAAGCCAGTTCAAACGAGTATTTTTGTGACATGTGTTTTAACAGAAAGGTGAAAATACATCTTTGTCTCATTTTTACTGTAATATCTGCTGTTTTATTTTGAAAACTTTGCTTCTTCTCTCTAACTCATACAACTAAAAATCTATACAAGTTCCACTTTTCCTGAAATTCCACAGAACTGAACAAACCATTGAGGCTGCAGTAACAGGCAGTTCACCATCCCCAGCAAGAACATCACATTAAGAGGAACTATGTTTGTCCAGTAGGTAACTACAACATCAATTAATTATACTGCCCAGACCTGCAGGATTTGCGTTTCAAAACACCTTGGCTCAGATGGGCATGGATCTAAAAGTCAGACTAAAACTTTGCAATTGGTTGGAACTAATTCATACTTCCACATTATCAGAAGGCAAACCACTTCTTACTGAGGATGAATTAAAGATTTCTGTACAGGATGCAGATTTAAGTTTTAAATTAAAAAAGAAGACTACAGGCCACACATTCATACAGACCACTCTTAGAGATGGAAAAATTGTCACACACACCTCTACTATACCAAGGGATTTAGCAATAATAAATATTGAAACAGCATTGAAAAAAGACAGACAGACACAGTTAGTACCACGGTGTGATGTGGGCAAAAGAGACATTATAAGTTAAGCAAAAAAAATGAATCACCACAAAAGCACAAGAAGTCCAAGGCAAACATCTCTCAGCCACCTTGCAAATGTCTAAAACTATATGGCAATGGAAAAGAGGCTTATACTTGCTACAAAAACATTTTCAGAGTACGTGGGGAAGAAGATATATGTACATCATATGCAGAAATATTCTGAAAAGCCCCCGCCTGTAAATATGTATCAAATATCAAATAAACCAAAGAAAAAGAAGTTTAGATTTAGAGCCACACAGTAGAGAAACAGAAAGGAAACACAATAAAGACAATCTATTATACTCACACTTTTACAACATGTTACTCATAATGCTAGTTGTGGAAATAGATGACTTATGTAAATGTGTGACATTTTCCATCACTTCTCACCACACTAATGCTTCTATGCAATTCATTAACATCCTAGCTACAGTTTCATGCTTGCACAACTCAAGTATAAAAACAAGATATTCAGCAATACCATACAGCCCAGCCTTCTACCATTTCCTTTTCAAATCTACAGCAGTGGGCTTGATATTATTGTCATCTAATTAGCAGCAGTGCTAAGATGACAAGGAAGACTGAGAGTCACTCAGCCAATGGAAGATTTGAATGTGGTGAAACCATCTTCTGCAGGACATTCATGCTTCTTAAATGAGCTGCTACGGAAGTTTCAGCATGTGTGCATAAGGAAATAGTCTCCTACCTGTGGAGGTTGATTGTACATTGGTCTGGTCTCCGGAAATGAAGTTTTATCCTTTGAGTCTCTACTTTGATCATCAATGGTATCACCTACCAAAGTAAAAAAAAAAACAACTTTTAAAATCACTGAAATCTTTCATGTTTTACATAGAATAAGAAAACCTCTTCAGTATTCCTAAGATCAAATTATACCCTGAGAACAGGGGACTCTGTTGCCATATTTATATTTAAAATTTTGAACATCATTGAAGAGAAAAACATTGAGAAGTGATCTGCAAAATCCAGGAACAAATCCATAACAATTATTTAAAGGAAAAAAATTCTCGGGGAAAAAAGAAAAAAGCAGGGCCCCTATTTTTGCACCCTTTGGGACCATTAAGTTCTAATAATTAGCAAAGGGTATATAGCAGTGTAACTATGTAGTGCAAAGGAGATACCAGATATTCACAAGAGGTATTAAAAAAAAAAGGGGGTGTGGGAGAACAAAGGAGATGGGGATTCAGTTAATCTTCCATTCCACTCCCAGTACCTTGAAAAACACAATTTGTAAGCATCTGTTAGATAACAAGGTAAGCAACAGTCATGAAAATCACTAATGTTAAACAATTAGTTTACACTTATAATGAAGTAGAGGCCTGCAAACAAAAATTCTTTCAAGTCTTGTAAATACACCCCGCCTCAGGAAGGTGCAAAAATGTTTAACAGATACACAAAGAGGGCAGTAAGGCATATGTTTGGTACACTTGCTGTGGATGAGAGTGCAGACAGGTTTAAATGGTACCAAATTTAGGCTAGAACTGTTTCTCCAGGAGCAAGGCTACTTAAGCACATTGAACAACCTAAGGAAATGGTTTCTCTAAACAGTGGCTAATCTCCAAAGGACTTCAGAGATAGGTTGAAGAAACATCTGTTGTAAATGGTTTCAGTCATGCCAAGACAAGGAAGATGAATGACCTTTTTGTGTTCCATTCTAGTCCTACATTCCATGAACAATGCAGGAGGAAAGACTCCACAGGATACCCTTTCCCAGGATCACGGAGCTTAGCTGTCTGATGGAGACTTGTGAAGGTGCAAGGAGACTGCAGTGAGTTGAACAATGACTCAGCAAGTGTGGAAGGGCAGAGCTGTGTGGGCATACGGTACCAAAAGGACGTATTGGGTGAAGCTGGGTGTTTGCATAAATGTACTGAAAAAAGTTACTCCAGAGATTCAATAAACACAGGAACCAACGTTCTACTCCTTGTCTTAACAAACCATTCCTGAGAAAGCACTCAGAAGTCTTCCTACTAAAAAAACACTAAGAAAACACAATTCATATGTGTTAATTCTATCCAGAATATATTTTTTCCCTGTGATTAGTTTTCCTTAAGACGAAAAGAGTCTTGGTTGGTAATCAGGACCAAAAGGTCAAAAATGATCACAAGAAAGGAAGAATAACAGATTTAGAGAGAAATGAAATTTTTTACTTAGAACTTTGTCATCCAGCTCCCAAAATTCACAAGCTCTTAAGGAAGCCAAATGTAGGAATACCTATAGTGTTTCACAATTCAAATTGCCTTTGTAAAACTGCACTTCAAGGCAGAGATTTTCTTTGTATAAAAAAAAATAAAATGGGGAAACCCCAACATTTTGCCAGATTTTCAGGTATATGGTCCTGCCTTCAGGTATACGAGTCTTTGTATAGATATTTATTATTTGAGTTAATGGAGTTAAAACAGTGATAGGCAGCTGCCAAAGACACCAAGCTGTCTACGACATCCAGCAGGATGAAATTGTTTTCCAGATAAATTGGCATTTTCAGTGCACTTCTTTCACTGGTTCCTATCTCAAATATTCAAACAGATTAGTCATCCTTATTTCCATTAGCCCAAATAATTGATTAACTGTGACATACCTCCCCTGCTCTATCAATTCCCAACCCTATCTAGCTTGCCTTAGCTGACTCATCGTGTTAAGCCACCCACAATTTTTTTTTTGTTCAGTTTGCCTTGGTTTCCCATTGACCTACAGTCTAATCTCTTTCCTTAACTGGATATCATAGTTTGTCTTTCCTCTTCAGGCTCAGCCTTTAAAATGCTTCCCTCTGGTCTGGGTTTTCTTGTTCTCTTCTGCAATCCTGTGATCACCTCTCCCTACCCACCTCCCACTATGTGAGGAATGGGGATGATGCCACACACCAGACACCACACACCCATGAGAACACAGACCTTTGGGTGCAGGAGCTATGTGGGTTCTTTCGAGCACTTCAAACATTCTGGTTGACAGCTTTTGAGTGGGGAAAACACCCAAAAAACCAAACCACCCCTCCCCTCCAAACACTGGGAGAAAACCCTCCCAAACAAACCCAAACAAGTCCTCTTACACAATCTTGATGTAAATAGGTATACAATCATGTTTTTGCCAAACTAAGCAACTGAAATCTGGCTCTGAAGAAAGATCACAAATACATGGCCTGAGTTGAAAGAGCCCCCATAAAGTCCTTCCTCAGAACTGAAATTCATCACTACTGCAAATATGATCATAGATAAGGGCAGAGGGACCATGGTAATCACCTAGCCTAAACTCCTGTAAAAATAAAGGCCATAAGATTTCTTTAATTAATTTGTTTGAACTAGAGTAACTTTAAAGTTGTATTTTAATCAGGAGACAAAAAACAAAATTATTTCTTTTAAAAAACACTTAGATTCTGGCTCATCTATTCCTTCGTTTAGGCATTGTGCAAATTTTCATCATAAAACTCCTCTAGAAAATAAATCTAAGTCATATATCAAAAAAATCACATATACTGTTTAAAGTCTATAAGAATTAGAAATGAAGGGCACTTCATGCAGTGTAATATGGTTTAAATATCAGCAGCATAATCTGTAAAATGCAGTACATTACTGGGAAAATTTATCAGGAAACAAATAGTCCTGCTCATTGCTGTAAAATATTCCCTTCCTTACCAATGGGAAAATATTTAAAGTTTGAAAAGAAAGTAGTAGGCATATTTATCCTTCTGTCCAGATTAGTTTGTATTTCAAATCCCCCATCTTGGGAGGGTGGTTTTAACTTATATTAAGCCTTTTCCAGGCCCAAATAATCAGTGTTGCACTGAAAGGTCAGACATACATTTCTCCTTTCACTAAGCTGATGCTGGATTTACACCAACATTCCCCAAGTTCCACTGGTATCTTTTTCCAAGAACTGCAGCCAGGTGTTCCACAGGAAAGAAATACCTAGTCCAGTCCTCAGTATGTACTACGTATATCCTCCCACAGAATTCAGAGTTTTTGGTGTCTTCAGAAATCTGCATTCAGCTGCCTATCTGGACCTCAGCAAACTCTCATATAGAAAGGTTCACCCACAAGTTTGGCTTCTACTCAATAAGGAAGTGGTGTTTCTATTTATACTCTTTCCTCTTCCAGCATTTTGTTAACCTCAAGCTGTGTAGTCTCTTGATCAAGAGACAGCATTTAAAAGCCTAGCCCACCCCCAGTTTAACAAATTAAAACCAATTGTTAATGTATTTTAGAGTCTTCTATAATGTAGACTGCCATTTGTCCTGGTCTGTTCAAAAATCCTGTGAGACACTGAAGCACGTACAACACAAGCAGTAACTAGCTACTAAATACATGGATTCTGAAATGTCACCTTCAGCTTCAAAAGGAAGACAGCTATTTTCCATTATACTTTAGTTAGTGGCTTAACTCTTTGCTGCCTGTCATTATCTTCTATATCCCGCAGAGAGATGGCAAGAAAAAAGAATATTCTTGCTTCTACTTGGCAGCAAAAAGACACAAAGTTTTAAGAGAGGATTAGTAGGATCTGAAAATAGGAGAGATTGACTCTGTGGAAGCATCAAGGTTTTATTAGTTTCTTTTCCCTCTTTCTTACTCATAAATCTTCCCCTCTCTCCCTGAGATAAGGAAAAAGGCCAGACACAGCAATTTTAAGTTACCCTGCTCCAGGATAAACTAGCAGAACTTCAAGCTTCAGTTCATCAATACTGACAGAGGTTTCAATCTCAGGAGGTATTTAAGAAGTATTGTAATTCTCCCTGAATGTCTGAGTCCCATGAGTCCCTGTGATCACACTTCCATGCAAAGGGGTTTGATAGCACCACTTTTTCAAGTCCTGCTCTCCTCTCAGCCTCCAGGTCTTTCAGCAGGGATGAAACGTGTTTCTGCTGAGTCTCTTCCAGCCCTGCTTGGCTCTCCAATCCTCACTTCCAGGGCCTCACAACTTCCACTTACCTGCCAGTTTCCACCCAGTGAGTGAGCTGGGGACTACACTGGGGTGGTGCTGGCAGTACCCCAGACACAGAATTGTGCTGATTTTATGGGATTGAGACAACTAACAGAAGACAGGGAAGACAAAGGGAAGACCCTTAGAAATCTTTGCTAATAAGCATAGAAGCACTGAATGGTTTGGGTTGGAAAGGAACTTTAAAGACCATCTATTTCACCCACCCTAAATGGGCTGTACACAATAAGCTGAAGGTAATTGAACAGTTTCCATTGGCGATCAACAGATCATTCAGTGATCCGTCTGAATCAAATAAGGCACTGGCCAGTTGCTGTCCTCTTCAATGGCACAGGTGGGACACTGATCAATAGTTGGTTCTTCCATTTTCTTAAAAGTGGGACTATCACTCTGTCTAGTATTAGTGCTATAAAACTACATATTAATCTTCATTATCTTCCATGTGTACATGGCCAAGACATAACAGCCTTATAAGAATATATATAGTTGGCAAAACAATGAAGTCATCCTAGTTTCAGGTCACCTCATCCTGGTTTCATATTAAAGCTTTTCATATCAACAGCAGTTTCATTTCAACAAGCTAATAATATCCCCTAAAAAAACCCAATATATCAGCAGAAAGATTCTCCACAGCTGCAACTTCCAGCAAAACAAGAGTTTAATAGTTTATGCTGCATAAGGGTGAGTGAGAAGGAAGTCTGTGTAAGTCCATGCTAAGGCTGAGGTCTGGTAAGTGTTTGGCAGTCTTACATCGAGTTTCAACAGTGTATTAAGAGGTCCTACAAATAAATCTTTGATTGGGAGCAGACCTTAATCAGTATCTTCTCTAATTCTCCTGATGAACCATGAGAAAAACCTATATAAACCCTACAGTAAGAATCCTGAAACTCTGATTTCTTCAAACTTATAAAAGGCAGGAGGAAAACTCCAACAAGGTAAACATTACCCTGAATGGTTTTGCATTTGCAGACATGAAGCAACAAGGTTCAGTCCTTTCCCAATTAAGAAGAATAGCAAATCCAGCTACAGCACATGCCACTGAAGATTATGGGAGTGGCACTCCCCATTGCCACCCAGTCTGATTTTGGTATCCCATCCTTCTGCAGGCAATGTTAATGTAGAGTCTCCATTTTCCTAAACAATTCTGCCAGGGTCTTCTCAACTGCATCCCACTATCAAGATCACAGTGAAATCACAGATTAAAAACTTCCCTATGAAAAATTTTGTTTACCCAAACAAATTTTTCAGAAGATAGCAATAGGAAAACAGTATGAGAGGATTAGAACCTCCTGTAGAGTTTCCATATCTCAGATCTACGTATTTTTAAGTCTCAAAAAGTGTTTTATTTCTGTGCTTTTCTGTATTTCCAACTTCTTAAAAGTTTGACTTCTTTCGAAGTTTTCCTGAATCCTAAAACAAAGGACTCTTGGAGTTTAGATCTAACTCCATCTCCAGCCACTTCACTGAGGCTAAATCATTCCAACTCCTCCGACCCCCATTGAAAAGGCTCTCTTTTAAGAGGTGCCCAACTCTTTCAGAAAGCTGATGAATCCAAAGCCAAAGTTCCGTCGCAAAATTTTGCTTGGAAGGAATCCTGGAGATCACACCAGTCCAACCTCCAGTTCAGTGCAGGGCTAACTTCAAAGTGACAGAAACTGTGTCCCTCATGTTGTTCAGCTAAATTTTGAGGCTCCAAAGATGGAGATTCCTCAGCATCTCTCATCTCTGTTATATCTATTCCTTCTACTGTTTGTTACCTCCAGGTTCACAGGCACATTCAAAGCAAGCTGTAGAATTAATTCGTCCATGAGCCACAATCCCCATGATGAAATGTTATTTTAATTTGGTTTTAATGGTTTTAGTTCAGTTTAGTTTAGTTTTAATGGTTTAAAGGTTTTACTTTGGACTTTCATGTCAAGCATAAAGAAATGCCAGGAATTAATCTCACTCTGATTTTCTGGTGTGATGTATCCATGCAAGTATTTTTCATCCCTTATATGTGCATGCCAGCCTTTCTCAGTTGGCCACCAAAACACTGAACCCCCTACCACAGCATATCTTTCCAGAGATCTTGTTTTTCTATTTTGTTATTTGGAAATTCTGTTCAAGAGTTCATTACCACACCTTTCTTATCAAGTTGTGCTATCAGAATGAGCAAGTGATGTGACTTACCAGCTATTCAATACAACCTTAGGACTGAAGCAATCAACAATGTAGATCCAAGTAAGGGCTTATGACATCTTCAGTCATTTTATAAGGAAAAACTTGAAAGAAAAAGCTAAACAACAGAAATGTACATCCTCTAAGTCTTCTGACCCAAGATTTGTGCTTATCTGTGTGTGTGTGTGCCAGTGCCTCAGGGAAACCTCAAAACTATTCACTGCTTTTCCAATGTTCAAGTGATATTGTGTGGATAAGCCCCCAGCGTATCTATTGTATGTTGGTATTTATGATGAACGCTGGCCCTAAAAAAAAAATCCAACAAATCTGCCTGGAAGGCATAGATCAGATGCCATAGGCCAGTCTCTTCATGCATTAAGTCACAGTTCTTGACATTCCTAGAGAACCTCTAAATCTTCCTGTCATTCACTTCATCTGTCAATCGAGCCACTCCTCTTCATATCAAAACAAATCTAACCTTCCAAGGCCAAGTAAATCACACTTTTCTGGGGAAGCAAACCATTTAATCTACTTTCTTGAAAAGAAAGGTTTTATAAACTGATTGGGTCTCTTTTTAATTTAGACATAATCACACAGTGATACCTGGTTATCACAGTCATCTAGACCAGCTCAATCAACCCACAGAACAACTACATTGTTCTAAGACTAGGAATAAATCAGAAAGTCCCCTAAATTTTTAGATATTTAGAACAGTTTAATGTTAATTCATATAATCTCTTTCCACTTCACTCTCAAATCTGCTTCCTGGTAGTGGAAGATGTCTACACTTCAAATAATCCAACTTGGCTGAATCAGTAGGCTGGTATGCAACAAGTGCAAAAGAAGCCTCAGTTTGCAATCTAAATTTTCTTCCAGGATTACAGTCTCCCACTAGATCCTTTTTCTTTTCCAAGGGACAGAGATAAAGACAACATTGTTTCCCTGTATTTGTTCTGTTTCCCTTGCCTAACTTTCTCTTGTTTACCTTTGACAGTCATAATCTTCACAATCCTTCCTGCGTTTTCTTATTATGCTTGTGAGGATGATAAAAAGTTTAATCTCAAAACAATAGAAGTCTTTACCTGTTCAGTTCCTGATGAATGGTGAAAGACTTTGGGGAAACATCAGTAGTAACAACAAACTCAGAGAAAGACAATAGCAGAGATCACAAAGAGTAGTGTTGGCAAGCAATCTCCCCTTTAACATGTTTTAGCATCATCATTTCCTTGTCACTAGTTAATTCAACCTATAAAACCTATCTCAGATTACAGGCTCAGTTGTTTTTCAAAGGTAAATATATATTATAATATTCCACTTTTCACTACAAAATTAAGATTATTTCAGTACCCTCATTTAACTATGACATTAGGACTCCCTTCCTCCTGTTTTATTCGTGATGTGCTTCTAAAGCAATCCTGTCCAGAAAGCAAACAGCACACACTGGAGTCCACTTTGATGAGGACAGAGATTTTCCTAGCACTTAAAAACCTGCTGCATGGTCTGCCTGTTCAGTCCCTTGGTTACACTGTGCAACATGCATTTCAGTAGGCCCACCATGCATTAAAATTATTTGCCTGTCAAAAACTGAGGTGCTGATAGCCTCATATTTGCATATGAAGCTTGCTACATAAATGTAAATTGTGTTAGAAAACAAATAATGCAAATTTAAGCTGGTTTCCTATGGAATTAGATTTACATGACCAATCTTCTGCTCTTGGTAACACAGGAAAACATTGTCAAATGTGGTTGAAACTGGCACAGAGATAGAAGATTTGGAGATATTTAGAATTTACAGAATATAACATCTGCAGCTAGTAAAAAGAGACTAGGAGCAATGCCTCAGTTGAAGGAAAAACCCGCTGCTCTGTTATTCTTGGCCTGCTTGGTCAATTGGCAAATACTGCTGTTGTTGGTCACTGAGAATTAAGGGAAGGCAAGGGAGGCCACTGTAATAATGCAGGGAAATGTTCAGGGCTGTCCTAGCAGGGTAGAGGGACTAGGAAATCCTCAGGAGGTCCTTGATAAACTATTCCAGGGAACGCTGTGTTTTATTCTCTCTTGATAGCATTTTGGCTATTTGAAAGAAGAAATACATTTTTTATAAAGACAAAGAGGGGAAAAATCCCACCTAAGAATTTGTAAATCAATCATTCAGTTGACTCACACTAGGGCCACTTATATCTTTGTCCCACAATGCACTGAGATGAACTTATGATCACATACAGCCTCATCCCAATAACCAGCCTTCAAGTTAGCAGCTGCCTACAACATTCATGTTAGTTATTATGAACTTTTTGTCATGTCTTCCAGAAACTCGGAAAGTACCAGAAAGCTGAGTTAATACTTTGTGGGAGAAGAATTGACAATAGGACAGAACACTCATTTAAGGTAACTTTTATGTAGCATAGTTATAAGAAATCTCCAAAGAAATAATAATTTCATACCCAAGTGCTACTATCCTCTCAAAGGCATGGAAACCCCACTAATTCTGAAACAAAGTTAAGCAGAATTAATTTAAAACATAAAGACCACACACAAAGTAATATAGATACCCTGAAACACACTTATGTCTGCATGACATACAGACACAATACAACTGATGCAGAAAGTTAAATCACAGTGCCTAAGATTCTATTAGAAGGCTTAAAAATACTGTGGTTCAGAAAATATTTCTTCCCCATTATTTTTTTTGGAAGTTGTTTTCTAGACACCAGCCTGGAAATCTTATGTCACTGTGACTATATAATGTCAATTCTGAGCAGAAAACCTGATGGTACATCCAGTGCTGCTTTTGCATTTCTGAACATGCTTGAGGACTATTTATGAACAGCATGGGTTTTTTTTTTTTTCCCTAAACAGTATAAATTCTCTGCATTTTTTGTAGTAACAAGCACAACTTTATAAACATACTTAAAATTGGTACAGAGAGGTTCTTTGAGCATTTTAAAAAAGGAAAACCTACATACAAAAGCAATCTCAAAAAATTATTCAACAGAACAAAGTTTCTCTTCTTCCATAACTCCTTGAAAAACTACTTTTGACGTACATTGTTAATTCTGTTATAGTAGTACCATCTTCTGATCTCAGACTTACAAAGGGATCTAAAACTAATCAACCAAGTCACCTCATAAACTAAGACATAAATCCATTTAACCTGTCCTCAGAAAGGACAAAAACCTGCATAGTAGCTGAATTTTGGATCATACCTCTCTCATGAATAACCAGCTCCACACTGATGATTAAAGGACTACCTAATTTTATTCATTTATTTATTTATTTAGAGCACATAGGTCAATAATGTGGATTAACTAGGATTAAAGTGTTATTTTCTGATTATTTTTGTGCTTTAAGCTGGTTTAGTATTTCTAGGAACTTTATTCTAAAGCCAGCTTTGTAGAAGAAACTACACCACGGAACTTCTGGATTACTCTTGACTTGTGTGTAAACAAAATGGAAATGTTCACTTCAACATATTACTGCTAGATTCCTTGGTTTTAAAGGCAACAACGTAAGTAGTATCAAATATTCACAGATTTTTAGTATGCCTGGCTTCATTACTTTAAAACATTTCTAACTATTCAACTGCATTTTTGCATTACACAAACATAGTAGTACAGCTCTGTTAAGAAAAAAAAAATTATCAGCACAAAAAAGAATTAGAATAATTCTTTAAAAATATCCAGAGAGCAGGGCAGAAGTTATTTTGAGGAGAAGAAAAAGAGATAAATAAAAATTCCTGAACAGAGGAATTTGCTTTGCAAAGTCTAAAAAAGCCCCACCATATTAAAATATCCATTTACAAAGATACAAGAGCAACAGATGTAAAAGTCCAGCTGATACATTTTTGGCTGTATCATTCAGTGAAATGCCCAAATGTTGCATGTATACCAAAAAGCGACATCAACACTGCCCACAAAGCAAAGAGAAAAAACCGTAATAATAGTGCAGTACTTGAATAATTAATTTTAAAGAAAAATCTGCCAGGACTTTGTACCATATTCTTTTTATGTGTGGAGCAAATGAAGAATGGTCAAAGCAGCTGTAAATTTTATCATCAGTTGTTCATGGTGTGAAACATATGAATGCTTATGTTAAGTTATGCCTACACTGTAACTCAGTGCCTTCCCTAAACTCTGCATGGAAATGGAATTTTCCAGCTGAATATAACACATTTCAATTTGTAAAAAAAGCAAAGCCAAAACACCCACACAGGATCATGCCAGCTTCAAGAGCACAAAAGCAGATGGGCAGTTTTCAAAAAAGAGCATTTTTTTTTCCTGAGATGGCAACCATCCACCACTTCTGCAGAGGTCCTGGGGAGCTGAAGGGGTGAGCCACGGTGGATTTCTAACGCTGCAGCAAAGGTTTTGGTGGAACTCCAGGCTTATGGGCACTCAAGATCCAAGGTGATGTGTAAACTACATTAACAGGGGCTACCAGATCTGCTGACAAAAACTTCACAATGTTCAAACACGAAGGACCACCCTCTGGCTCAGGCTTTCAGGCTTGCAACACTCAGTATATTAGAAGTAAAAGGGTTTCTGAGTTCCTCTAAAAGCAACAGGCAAATTGTCCCAGAAACTGAAGTACAAAGTTTTCCAGGTTCTGTGGCTCCTTATCCACTTGCTCAACATCAAGTTCCCAGACAGGTCTGCCCTGCACATGTAATTTTTCTGCAGAACTTTTTAATGCAATAACATGATTAGAATAGAATAAGTATCTGTTTCAAAACACAGCACACTGAAAACAGACAAGGCCACCCTACAAAAACAAACTGCATACTGCTGGTAACTCCCTTCTGGCTACTATTTGAAGAACTGTCAGTCAACCTGTAGTGTGAACATTATTACCTAAGGGTGAGCTTTCACAACACGGCTGAGTCAGGCTAACAGCTCAGGGCTGCCAAAAGGAGCAATCCTGCCTCTCCTCTCAGCATGGGTGCTCCTGCTCTTTCCTTTGTGGTGGCCCCTGAATTCTCCCAAGTGCTTGAGAGCCACCTGAGCTCACTGAACTGGCTAACAAAAACATAAATACATACTCCCAATTCTGCTGGGTTAGTTTTCTGCCAGTTTAGTGAGCTAAATCAAAGACGTCAGACGAGCTGGCAGAGCTGGCACACGGTAGATGGAAAGCAATCCTGCTTCCAGGAGCAAGAAGCAGGGTGACCCTTTCTTCAGACAGTTAAGTGGCTCAGCTGCAGAAGCATACCCTAGCATAGAATCAGTAGTGCTTTCCACCATGAAAAAGCAGGAGGCAATATTTCAGATCTAAATGTAGTCTTCACTCCAGACATAAGACAAATCGACATGGAAAGTTTCAAAGGTGTGCTGGACCCCACATATCAAAAACATGAAGAAGTTCTTAAACAAAGGAAAAAAACCCCAAACAAGTTATTATATTAGGAAATGTTCATTTTTGTTCTTACCAGCAGGCTGTAGGAAACTAAAGATTAATACATATTCCTGATTTTACTCCTTTTCTTCTGAAGGGTTCGACAGTGCAACTTTATGTCTTTTGCTTTCTCCTCATGAGAAAGTTGCATTCATTTTCACTCCATCAGCCCCAGGGAATCAGACAAGTGAGCACTTACTACACAATGCTGCATTGCTGCGTTCAAGGAGCCCTCTGTGGTTGCAAGCAGTATTAGTCTGGATAACAGCTCTTGAACGACTTCCATAAACTGGCTTGAAAAAATATCATGGACAAAGTCATTTTATGAAAAATCTAAAATCTAGCTTGGTCAATGCAAAGAATCCACCCAAGTATTTTAATTTCTTGTGGGTATTAAAGAAGTAGGTGAGATCATACAATTTTTGTAAATTCTGTTTAAGATGCACTGACCTGAACCCTGAACACAAGAAATTTTGTAAAGGTGAGACCTGAAATAGTCATACTGATATTCTTTCCCATTCCTAGCCATGCTCCTTATCACCTCCTTTTTGAACTCAGTACTCAAAGCACAGCCCAACAATATCACTCGGATGTCTCCCTACAAAACAAGCCAATGAACCAATCCATCCCATGCACAAAGAGCTGTGTTACCACATACTGATTCAACTGGCTGCAAATTGGCAGATAAAATTCTAGGTCACAAAGACCTGTACTCCTGTATCTGATAGGCAGCTCCTATGGTACATTAATGATTTTTCACAAAACAAGAGAGAATTAAGTTTCCATGATGCAGTTAGTGCTTTATGTGTGCTCTACTCAGGAACATGTCCTATATTCAGATCACACTGCAATTTGCCCACAATCATCATGCAGCCTGATCTGTAGAAAAAACTAGAAGGCAAAAAAAAATCCAGGGCGATAAACAACATGGCACCTTTTTCTTCCCCAAGGACTCCTTCATACTTCCTTTAAGGTGAGTACAACAGATTTAGTGCCTAGAGTTTTACACACACAACCTCTGCAACAGGGCAGAAAATGTACACGGTTGCCAAATGCTGTCAAAATTTGTGACCTGTCTTTCCTCTCCACTCCGAGCTGTTTGCTCCTGCCATTCCCCTCATCCATTCCAAGGGTAGTCCGGCTCCTTAGCGTGTCCACTCCTCTCTCTAAACCACAAGACCTGTTGCTGCTGGCTGAATTTGCTCTCACCTTAGTCCTGGTTCCAGACCTGGCTCCCCATCAGATATCTGAGCAATGATGAGACACTCAGAGCCAACTGAGCAGCACCAATGACCAAGGATGCATTTCCATTCATATCTCCCACTTCTGTCTTCCCTCTTGCCATTCCTGCTCCATCACTAAAGCCCATTGAACCAATTCACCTTACTAGAACAGCACAACACTAACTCAGAAGAAAGTTCACAAAACTGCAGAAAAATTAAATAGCAAAAGAGTAGAGTCTGAAGCAGCACAAAGGGACTGGCCCTCCTTCAGTATGACAAAAGATCAGCCCAGCTACATACAAAGCTAGTCTAAGACAGGGTGATTTTCTCAACAGAGCAACTATTTTTGCATGCAATATGATCAGTCATGTTTAATTGTTGCCTGAATAAAGGTGATGTTGTGTGAGACCACGAGAGCTCATCTAATCACTCACCACCACTAAGAAAGGGAATTTCTGTTCCCCTCACTCGAAGGCCCTTCCCTTGCACCAGCTCTGACAAAAAACGAACTTTCTGCTTATTAATCCATCTTTTTCTGGGAACTGAGCCAATTGACAAAGTCCAGCAAACACCAGAACTGGAGCAAAGTAAGATTCACTGAAGTGGAGGAAAGTAGCACCTTTGCGTTTGGGTGGTGGTGAGCTGATAAAATCTATATTATCCTCACTTTGAAAACCACTGCTGGCCAAAAAACTCTCAAATGAGTAAGTTTAGAAATGGGAGAAGACAACATGCAGGATTTTACCCTTGAGATATCACACATTACTTAACTTTAAAACTTTGTGGTTAGAAAAAAACTCCTTTGCATTACTGTTCTGCCCCAAATAGGAACAAAGGCCTGAAAAACAACCAGTCTCAAACTTTCTAAGCAACTTGGAGGTTAAAATACAGTGCCTGTTGTTTGTCAAAATGCAGGTGTAGTGTACAAATGCAGAGAATGTTTGGGTGCTAACTTATTGGGAAAGCTGCAACGGAGATCTCTGAGTTAGGAGACCAGGCTCCCCACATGGGTATTGCTAACAGGCTTCCCCAAAAGGTGCCCAGGAGGCACCTGTGTTAAACACCTGCTTCGTATGCAGGGAAGCATCTTTCCATCCAGTGAGTAAATTGGAAGAATTGCTCTCAGATGAAGACATCTGAAGTCAAACACTCCTATAAACAACCTAATCCATGATTTCTAGACCATATTCCAACACAAAGGGTACACTAAACCTAGGCAAGCTGTTCTCAAAGGTTGCCATCAGAAGAAAAGCTCTGCTACGATACGAAGTTTCTGATATGGGATGCAAGCATGTCTCTAAGATCACCCCAGCAACTGCAGAGATTTAGGAAGGAAGAAATGGCTCTGGCACCTGTTGAAAGAAGGTCTAAGAAAAGTATTCTGAGCTTGTCTTGCTGGAATTTGTTTCTAAATTAATAAAAAACACTGTAAAAAGTAACTGGACTACAAGCGTGTCCTGAAGGATAATTTCCTTTTCCCTACCTGCTTCTATAATCAATTTATAGTTGCAGTTGCAATCAAAAGTAAAGAAAATACAATACATCTCTGAATTAGTGTATCTTTATTACTGTCCCAGAATCCCAAATTAAAAGCTCAGGACAGACCACAGAAACATTACCACTGTATAAATAATCAAACCTTTTCAAAACTTCATCACAAGAGTTCTGGCATTTAAGAAAGGGGCTCTCAGTTGCACAGACATGCCTACAATTACTTTCTCTCACCATCTCACTTCTAATGCTTGGGTGTCAGGTGAGTATACCCAAAGCTCAAATCCCCAGCAGCACACCAGAGAATGGAGTTCAGAAAACAACCTGACCACCTTTTGATCTATCACATGTGAGCTTAAAACATCCCTACCACCGCTCTCAGTGTTCTCAGGGGCCCAGTAGGAAAACAGGATTATTTCTGATCTCAGCCCACATGGCACGGATTTATCTACCTGTATTAACCTGAGACCAGGCTGTTCTCATCTGAGGTCTGCATTACCTACAATCCTCATAGCTTGCTTCCCACAAAACCAAGTGTTATTTGTGCTAATCAGTGCTAAGTGAACCAGAAATGAGAGAATGGCAGGGATCCAGCTGACTCATTAATACCAGTGTAACGGATTAACCCTTTTACATTGTCTTCCCACCCCCCCCAATTAGTCAGCATCAAAGAGGTTTGAGACTGCACACACTGGAAACACAAAATGGGACAAAGTGTTTGAAAACAAAGGAGGACATCTAGGAGCAACATCATATTCTGCCACAAGGCCCCTTATCTTCATATTACTTGGAAAGAGGGTTCTTTTAAAAGTTAAGCTAGTTTTTTATTTTAAAAGCAGCAAGGAAATTAAATAGCATGTCTGAAGAAAGTGAAACATTCTGATATGTATAATAAATATAGAATAAACTTATTATGTACATGAAAAGTGTATAGTTCAGCATGAAACATACAACTACCTCCTCTAAGTTCAAAATAGTTATTAACTGTGACTATAAAATTACTACAAAATGTTAGAACTTTTTTTTTTTAAACATATGGGCAGCACTTTTTGATTTGTGATGTGAAACAAGATATTTTTGACTTCATCAAACTGCTATTTAGAAAAATCCCTTCTAAAACAGTCAGTCGGAGGTTTTACTTTATACAAGATGGAGCACTTGTTTTCACAACACTTACCTGCTTGAACAAGTTTTTCTAAATGTGTAACTGCCACCAAAGATTAATGACTCCTCTCCGTGCCTCCAGTGGCCTCCTATTCCATTTGATAAAATACAAGTATCTTTATTTCTTATAATAAGCATCTGTATGAATGTGTGACATGCATACCTGCATTCCGACAAACAACACGTCCCAGACAAATTTAAGAAAGAGATCTCAACTACATTTGCAATGATGTTTTTGGAAAAGTGTGGCATTTCTCATTATGCAGTTATATTCACCAAAACCTGGATTACAGTACTGAACAACTTGAATGCTAATGCTGAAGATTTAAACCTTGGTTTATGAAATATATGCAAGAACATCACTGTACATAAAGTGTTTCATCACCTAGTAAATTCTTGCCTGGATAAAAGCTTCCCATCCTTTTAAAAATTCAGTTACAGTTTAGTGAATATGCTGCTTTTAAGACACCCATCCAGCATTTATATTTGCTTCACATAGTCTGTCTCAATTATACTACAGCTGTCTCTCAGGGCAGAGCTGGCCATCTCCATCATGAACAACCACCACAGAATCTGAAGTTCTTGATTAAAAAGCAAATGGTTTTGTGAGCCAAGCTAAAACTACTGCAGCTGCTCCATTTCACAAACCAGGCGCCATTCAGCTGGGAAGAATGGCACCGACTCTGAATTGTTCTTCCTGAGAGTTTTCACAATAAAAACAAACCACACTACTTCCAAATTTTAAAAGACTGGGAAAAAAAAAAGTCTTCACTACTCTGGAAACAAGTGTTTTCTTTTTACTTAGAGCTTTTGATTTCTACATCAGTGTTCCTCTATGAATAAAAAAAGCAAAACTAAAGCCAACCCCTCCCCCAGGCATGCACACACCACACGACTTCCTGGAGATGCTTTTAATGACCATCTACAGCAAGTTTGCAGATGTGTTAAATAGAAAATGCAATGTTTAACTTTAAAAGATACTCCCAATTGATTGATCACTACCGATGCTGTTAAATATCATATTCAGTGACAGGATAAGGAATGGAAATAATAACAACAACAACAATATATAATAACACAATTATAAAAAATTGTAATTTCTTTCATCAAGACAAAATACAAATCAACTCCTGATCACTTCCTCTCCAAGAATATAAATTTCTCTACAAAATATGAAATATAACAATCTTATTCCAGTGAAGGTGCAGCAAATGAAGCTGCAGTATGTATTTTGAATAAAAGCCATGTTTAATACAACTTACGATGCATCTCTCTGTCACCTCATCTTTAGGTAACCACAACAAACTGTAAGTGTTGATAACAGAAAAACCCAATAAGACACCCAAAACATACTTACAGAAATGTTAAAATAGATTTTTTCTTCTGTATTGAAAACACTTTAATGAAAATATCAGAACCAAAACCATTACATAGCTTTCCTACATAGCATCTTAATAACACTTTCCTGGTGGTCAGGCCAGGAAACACTTTGCACCTCAGTTAAATTTTATACTTCAGGGATAGTGAATGGTTAGTCAGATTTTGAGGGTTTAATTACTTGGCTACATTAAAGTTATTTGATGTCCTAGCCAGAAATAAATCTGCTGTCGCTAAAAAGAGCTCCCATTTTATTCAAATGAAAATATTTGGGAGTTTTCCTGAAGCTAATGTTGACTGACTGATGCAAAAATGAGAACCAACTCCTTCAAGTTGTTTAAGTTCACTCACTTCCCAGTAATGGAAAAAAATATCTGAGTTGCTTTTAGGATTTTTCTTTAAAATATTATCTGTTGCTTTCCTATGACTATTTCATTTATTTTGCCTTTATCCACATTTTACTTGAGCCAGATTAGAAACACCAGGCTAAGGGTAGACTAGACATTACACAAGGCTTCACTATATTACAATTTTTAACATATAAAAAAAGTAAAACCCAAAAACTTAGTCTACCTATTAATTCTATTTATAGAAGCTGGAAAAGGTTTGATTTTGTGTTGCAAATTAATGAGGACTTTAAGGTTAATGACTGTTTTAGGCTACACATATCACTGCAACATTTTTAGAATGACTACAAGCAAATTTTACACATTTGTTGAAATTTTTTAATTAAGTCTGAAAGTAATAACAGGGTAATGATCTAACAACACTGAATAACTCTTGAGTATATCTTTAAAAATATCTCAGTATTTTAAGAACTTGGTAGATTTGACTTTACAAGTCAAGACACTCTATATGAAATAGTTAACAGATTTGTAAATGGTTTTTACAGGACTTTTTAGAAGTTGGTTCTGTAAACAAGAAAAAAGGTACTCTTAAAGATGAAACCAAGTAAATGTTTATCGGCAAATTATGGTTACTGATTTCAATGGGAACACTACTTTCACTTTCAAAACTTTATATTTCACAGTACAGAACTGATTTGTTTAGGGCTTTTTTGACTGTTTGTGGTTTTCTTTGTTTTGTTGCTTTGTTTTTGTTTTGTTTTTCTTTAGGCAAGTCCTGGTTCCTGTCACAAAGCTATTCTGCCACTTCCAACCTGTTTGTTTTGTTTTCTTTTTTGTCTTTGAGGCAGTTAAATTCAGCACAACTCTCCAGGTTCTTGAAGCCAAACCATTTGTTTCATTTTGTAGGTTACTCCTTATACCTGTCCAACTTATGTTCATTTTGGTAAGACTGCATGTAAGATAGCATGAGTAATGAAAATTCATACTTCTAGGAGCAAAGGTTAACAGCTTGAATCTACATTTGATTTTTGTGGTGCTTCCAGCTTTCAGTTTTGCTACTTGAGAACGGGGAAGTCACAGGCTGCCTGGAAGACCCACAAAATGGCAAGGAAGAGTCTGCAATTTGTTACTGCACCCACCAAATCCAGTTCAGTGGATCTGATGCACTGGTGTTCCCCAGCCCTTCCTCCGACATGAGAATGTTTCTGGAATTCAGGTGTTTGTAGAGTTACATGCACTTCTTTAAACACTAGCAAAGTTAAGAGACAGCAGTTAAAACTTCCACCAGTTTCCTGCAACTTTCAGGCCAGATTAAGCATGAGGAAAGTGAACCAAACCAAGTTTAACACACAACAGCCCCTCTTTCAGGTTGGTCTTCTAACAAGAGCAACTAACATATTTCAACCAAATGACACAAGGATAGAAGTCTCAAATATTCTTACATCTTCACAGACTTCATGAACAAGGCAATGGTGCAGACAAGAATTAATGTTCTAACTAAAGAAAATCTTTCAGCCAGAGTTTGCAATAAATTGTAAGAAAAAATCCCTAGAAGTCAGGGCTACAATAATTCCATCCCTCTCAGAAACAGCAGTGTAGTTCCTACTCTCAGTAACTGGGTTTTTTTGTGTTCATTTTACAGAGTAACTAACATACAAGGCGCAGGGGGGGAGTAAGGAGGAAATATATTGAGTCCATATTCACTTTTTTTAACGTTTCTTAATAATTTCTCATTGCACTAGATCTTTTAATAATGCCTACTTGAAAAAGTTCCAGGATCCTTGCCTCCTCCAAGCCCTCCAGTAATTTTACAGAGACAAAGTTACTTATTTGCTGGCTGTTCTCTTGTTTTGAATCCTTTTGTTCAATCATAGAAGGGCCTAGACTTTGTAAGTGCAGGAAAAAAGCTCACATGAATTCATCAGGGAAGAGGGTGTGGGGGAGAAAACCATTACAAATTTTTAATGAAAACGTCCTCAGACAGAAGACTTGCTACTGCAGCAATGTTAGTAAGATAAATCAGGTGACATTCTTTAAGAGCTCAAAAGAAAGCTTGTAAGGAGGTCATAAACTAAAGACAAAAATCTAAGTGACACCTCAAAACCCCTCTGAAACAACATTTTCAAATATATATTCTTCATAATAGTTGCTTACAAGGAAGAAAACATAGACATTTAGATGTGCAAAATAAAAGCTAATCCCAGACAATATACTTTCAGAAACATCAAAATGCAGTCTGCATATACAGCAGTCATTGTTAGGCTTTTGGCAGGTCTGAAAGGTTGTACTGGGCATCACAAGGACATAAAATACCTGCTCGGAAATCTCAACTATTTAAGATTGACAGGGATTTTGTGGCAAAGTGCAAGGCACAACCTGCAAAGTCTAAATAAAAAATAAGATCAGAATCAGAAATAAGCAGTCCTAGCAGTATTTCAAGAGGCAAACAGAAGTGTTCAGATCCAATTCCCACTTTGAAAAAACACCCCAGTGTTAATGGAATCAAGTGGATACTGTCATAACCTTTGTTAAGAAGTAAATCTAGATAAACGTTTTAAAAAAGTTAGATACATTATCATTTACCATGAAAAGCAGTAAAATTCCAAGCATTTTCCTCCCACTTGGTATTACTGTATTTTAAGGTCAAGTTCTGACTGAATAATCCAGGATTAAAACCACAGAAATCACATGAGCCCTTTGTTCTCAATCATCTGCACTTCCATTAATTTGAAAGTGGCAGTGCTGATACTGATATTTGAAAGAGTATAATACCACCAGATTCAAAGGCTACAGCATGGTTTTCCATTACACACCTCTTATAAAAAAGTCCTTTTCAGTGTGGACAAATGAAAGAAAGAGGTAATTTCAAGAGGCAATAGATAATCTTTGGTAGTACAACACTAAATTTATCAACAAGTAGACATACATAGCAAAGGATCACCAGCTTCATGTGCATTCCTAGTGCAATAGAATATTTTCCACATTGCTTAATGGTAAGGTGATAGAGTTGGATGGTTTTTTTCCACACAGTATTTACACACATTTGTTCTGAATAGGTGAGTAAGTCCAGAAATATGCCCTGCAAGTGGCAAGCTAAAGAGCTGGAAGACAAGACTGAGAGGCTGAACTCACTGACATACCAGGGAAGCAAAGAAAAGCAAAAGCACGGTGCCTTTGGAAGACAGCTTGCATGCGAAGACTTTGTCCATGTTTCGTGAGTCACCATCCTGGACAGGTTTCCACTTCCAAATTTCACAGACACTCATCACCTAGTTTGCACAGTGATCTCCCTTCTCCAGCATGAGATTGGTAGCCAAGTGGCTTCTGCACACTTTCATATGTATTTCTCACTAAATCTGCAGCATTTCAGAGAACCGGCAAAGGCGGGTATTACCACACACATTTTAGAGATCAGAGAAGTGAAGTAACTAGTACACAGAATCAGCAAAGAACTGCCTGCAAGCTCCTATTTAACTAATAAAACATTTGATCAGTGATCAATTCATGTTTTAAGTCTCCTCAGTTTAATGAGGCAATGCAAATATGAGGCTGCCAGATTTGAAAGGGCTGAATGCTTTTTAAAAATGCTTCTATATTTAAGGTACAGCAGAAAAATGTACTTTTCTCTTTGGTCCCATGCAAAAGTTAAGGCCAATGGGAGCCTACATTTGAGAAGACCATGTTCCTTTGGACTATGAGACACAGCTTAAATAGGCTTCTCTCGATGGTAATATTTGTCTTTGACAGCTATTGTAAGTATGACCAAAAAAGCCACCCTTTCATTCAATGCCTTCTGTCTTCTTTTGCTTTTAATCGATCTCTTCTATACATTTTTATCTTCCAGTTATGCCACTTCCTTTTTATGCTCTCATTAGTACTTTCAATCTTTGCTCAAATATTTGTTCAACAGCAGTAGAAAGTTTTGTGTTTTTACTGCAACTCAACACACGCGACCTCTGAATGGTACCTCCAGCTGGTTTTACACAGTATTTACCTGAAGTAACATTATTCAGTCTTATAAATTGTGTACCATGCAATCATTCACAGCCTGTAGTTTTAAGACAGCTACACCACAGTAAGACTTCACAAAGGGAGCTGGTCCTTCAAACTGCCTGTGCTGTTCATCTGACTTCAGTGAGACAGTTCAGATTATTAAGCAGGCAGGAAACCCCAAAGCACATGTGTGGGTGTGGGTGGGTAACTTGTTTTTCACCAGCTTAGTGAAATGAATCAAATCACCAAGAAATCAGACAAATGACTGAGTCAGGTGCAAAAGAGAAGCAGCCAGCCCCTTGCAATGACAGTGATATGTTAAATGAACTTGTCAGTCCTATCTGCACCTTAAGTGGAAGCCTCTTGGGCAAAGCCCCAAGAGATTATTCTCCCATTAAACATAAGCCATCTCTCCTGGTTTTTTAAACAGAAGGATATTATAAGAATGGCCCTTGAAGCCAATCCTAGACTGTGCCTCAGAGCGGGGGGGTGTGAACACTGATGGACATTTATTGCAGATCAACTAAAAATCAGCAATTCACTGAGCTCTAAAATTTCATCACTTATTACATTATGCAATACTTTTTATTGCATAAAGTTTTAGTATGCAAACATACCAATCAAGAATTATCCACAGGTAGAATGTTTCTTTAAAATTCTCTGCAGTAGAAGCTGATGACATATTAGAGCTGCCATGGCAGAGCAGTATCCCCACAGAAAAAAAACCCCAAACTATTAGAGTTCTGCTGAAAAGGGAGGAGAGGAATTAAAAAAAAAATAATCCAAACACTTTATTCATGTCCAATAGAATCCAAATTACTTTTTCAAATTGTAGTCAGTGATTTAGTACAAAATGTCACATTGTGTATACCCTAAATTTCATTTTCCTTTGACTCCATAATGTCTCAACATACCAGTACTTTTTCAACCTTTTACTACCAAGTGGTTTGGGGCATTCACAATTTCCAAGACATTGCCACTGCTTCTCATTATTACATTTAAAGTACTTCTACAGTGGACAAACATCCTAAAACACTGCAGAAGAAAAAACACAGTTGGAAACATGCAAACCAAAGGCAAACCAGTGAAGTTAAACATTAACTGTTGGACAACATCTGCATGCACGTATCGTGCTGCAGCAGCACCACACTAAGCACGTTACACTCCATGTATGACTGTTGGACTGCACTGCTGTGTCTAATGAACACACTGTTGCTGCAGTGGCCCAGAAACAAATACAAAAAACATTGAAAAAAAAACCTCCTCAGACAGATTTATTTTACTTTTTTTGTGCTCTGAGTAGGATCACTTTATTTATTTTCCAGCAAGTCCATATTCCAGTTGGCAGCATTCCTCTGTGGGTAAAAGAGGCAAAGCAGAGTCAAGTTGTGTTCCTCCTCTCCCCCTTCCCTCCTTATCCACTGTTTCTGGAATTGATTTACTTTAGCCTTCTTCCCTCTGTTTTAAATGAGGCTAAATATTTTCCTTCCTTTCCCCCCGCACCTTTTATTTTTTTTATTTTTTTTTAAACTTTTTGGGTGGGGAGAGAGAAGAGGGAAGGAATTGAGGGTTTTTTCCAAATAACCAGGGGAGTAACACCAGGTTACATATGCTTTGTAATAAGGCATTCAAAATACTAAGTAAACAAGAGTAAAAGCAGCACAATCAAAACCCATGGTATCACTAGCCAAGTTAGCACAGCTATTAAAAATCTACTGGATATCTATTTGGCATCAGCCTTTCTCAAAACAACCCCAATTCAAAAAATTGCTAAGCAGATCCCTGCATGCTCTGGGGAACTAAATGGAAAATTGTACCTTTCTCAACTGCCCTGACACGTGATGTTTGGAAAAGCTTCAGAGAAGTAAGCCAGAAATTCCAGATAACAGAACATTTCCAGATAATGTTATTTCTCCCCTTAATTGTGTTACCCTTGAAATATCCTTGTATCCTCTCATGGGGCTTGATTCTGGTCCTAAGAAAAGTAATTACCTTTCGTATGCAGGATCATACTATACGAGGAGAAAGCTTCTACTGTTTATATACTGAAAATCAGTTTATTACAGACATCCACATGATGCAATACAAGAAATTCAATTAAAAGTACCTGTATTGGAGCCCGGTGCATTTACATGGTCGTCAAAGCTTTCTGGGGGCAATTCAAGGTATCTAAGTAGAAATGCTAAATTATTCAGTATAAGTTTAACCTTTATTGTAAGAGTCTGAGCTCTTCATTTGCTTATAAATACTTTCTCTTTGCATCTAACACAATGCTGCTGTGCCTCTCTGTTTATCCATCTTAGATCACTTCCATTATTCTGGTACTGAGGAAAAGGAAGGGAAGAAACATTAATCATATCCTTACTAGCTAACTTTAAACTTATAATCTGAGTTTCTTACAGTTAGTTTGAGTAATGATGGCTATGCCTTGGTTATCAAGTTTACGGTTACATCTTACATATTGTTTACCACAACATACATCCCCAGCCAGGCTTTGTATATGCGCTTGCTTTATATAAAATACCATCATTCATATACTATATTAAAAAATTAGGTCTATTAATTATTGCAATATAGAGAGATAGATTTCTTTGCAAAGAAATATGAAGTCAGTCCCCTCTGGTTTTTTAACTCATGACTTCTGATCTATTAATTGCCTCAGTTTGTGATTCTTTGTATAGACTTCATGCTGTAGAGAGAGATGATGTTTCTTTGTTAAATGCTTTGCTGTTTCCTGTTGTGAGAACTTAATTGACTGTTACTATTCAAGTCCTAACAAAACAGCATTTCTACTGTCCTTTGCTAATTATGCCTTGCCTGCATTTTCCATAGCATTTCACACTACATTTGTTTTTCTACTTTATATTTTAGGGCAGCTTATTTGTAAGAATGTGCATTTATGTTCATATTATCTTGACCTAACAGACCAGATCTGATTGCTTTTTAAATGTATGCGAATAATTGGCTTGGAAACAACACAGAAATACAAGTGCTGCATTTAGTGTGACTGCAAGAAAAGTTAAATTGGGCTGGCACTTTAAATAAGCTCAGCTTGCCAGTGTAAGGGCATGTTTTGCTCTGGGGCCAGTAATACAATGGACCCATCTATGGGATAATAACAATTATGTCTATTTATCTCACAAAAATAAGGGTCTAACCTGCTGGGGAACCCAAATAATAGATTATGTTAAATGGAAAATAGTGGTAAAGAAAGCATGAAGGGGGAAATATCCAAGGTGCCTTCTTAATATTCCCACATATGGTCTCAGACAACTATCAGAATAGTCTAGTTTGTCTAATGATACTCATGGTTAGTAGGAGATATTACCTCTGCCTATAAAAGTTGTTCTGCCTAAAGGCATTTTACCAAACAAGCATACAAAGTATGTAAAATAAAACATATAAGAATAAAAAAGAATTCTGAAAGACAAACCCTATACCAGTTACTGAGATCAAGTTACCTCAGAGTAACAACTGTTCAACATTCCCTTTGAGAAGCAGAGAAGGAATACAGAAGCTTTCAATATCACATGTAAGTATGTTCTCATATACTGTTGTTTAGCGAGAGAAATCTGAACTAAAAATTCGAAGACTAATCTGCTTTTGAAACACAAGGCAAATTCAATTAAATTTCTGCAATTTTAAGTTCAAAGACATTAGAGCAAAGAATCCATAGCATAAGGCAAAGATAATTTTTAAGCACAGAAAACAAAGTACAGTCACATCTTAGACATTTCTATTTTAAAAAAGGCTGTTGTCATTAATTACAGCTGTTAATATGATGTGTGTGGATAAACAGTTAACACAGTGTAATCAAGCCTTAACTTCTGTATTTCCTGAGGTTGCTTCTTGGTTCCATAACTGACACCATCTGGCCAAAACCTCAAATAGAGTCTTGCATGTTACTGCACTAAGGGTATGTGACACCAGCAGTCCCCTTCCCCACTGCTGCTGGTCACCAATCCTGAGGAACAGCCAGCAGAAGAGACCCTACTGATATTCTTCATCCCTTTTCAAAGCAAAATGTTAGGCCTATTTGCACTAGAAAACACTCTGACTATGATTTACAGGTAAATTAGTAATAATTAGTGGGAAAAACTACAAAAAAAACCTTAAGAGTTTTCAAGACAATTCCCATAATTCTGCTCTCTGGAACATGTACATCACATTGCCATTAAGCAACAATCACACAAATTTTAATTTTAGAAAGGAAAAAAAGCTGCAAAATATTTCATATTTTTCTTGATTTGTGCAATTCTTTACGTATCTGTCAGATGACAAATTTTGGCACAGGGACACCTTCCATAATAACTGCATTGTAAAGTTGGCTACCAGACAAAACAAAGTTATTAACAAACAGGAATTACTACTATGCAATGATATTGTTTAAATCAGAGGTGAAATTTTATCACAAAGGCTGAAGGGACAGGATGAAAAAGAAGAATAAGTAACTGCAGCTGCAATTTTCTGAAGGCCATGTACAACTTCTTTTATTTCATTCCTAAAGTGAAAAATGTCTTGCTTTGGCCTTCAGCATGTTCATGTCTAAAGGAGGAATTAAGCCAATTTATTACCTGGTATTTCCCTGTAATGGAATGTTTCTTTTCAAGCTTTAGTCCCTGTACTAACACACAATAAAATCCTCATCCCCCTCCCATCCAAAAATAAAGCATTTTGCTTCAGCAGGGACTTCAGAACTAGATGCACAGAAAATAATCCAATGTCCCTTCCCCTAATGACTAGCCAGGAGTGTTCAAGCACAGTGTAATCACTCCTCCACTATACCCAGCACTATTGCATTAAACTGTAATTTAGTTGATCTACTTCTGGGAGTCATTTATTACATTCCAAGTCCTGTGGATAGTGATAGGGCCATAAATGGAGCTATAAAAAACAAACTCTTATCAGCTGGACATCTATTTCTACTACACAGAAGTTTGCTAAATACAAAGATTTATTACTTGAGCAATGCTCTATGAGAACATTGTTTATTCGGTAAAGTGGAGGTGATTTTTCTTTCATTCTGCAGTTTCCTTCATTTGCTACTTGCACACTGCTTGAAAGTGGAACTGGTTACAGCCTTCTAATGTATGTGTATTTCTCAAAGTGGGATTTAATTCTTGACAAACTGATACACTTTTTTTAAAGCATGTCAGCACAAGATTAAAACTATAGTGTCCATATCTGCGTGGTTTCTTTAGGTTGGTGAGCAGTGACAAGTGAGAATTGCCATCTACCATGCACCTAGTCCGCTGCTCTGTGATCAGAGCTTTGTGAATGCTGACATTTCACACATAAGGCTACATCAAAGCCCAAATCTTTATATTGTTCAAGTAAAACTGTATATTCTGTGTGTGTGTCAAATAGATAGAAAAAGCCTGTGCTTTTTCAGTTTTAAGGAATAAATTACTTTTGTTGTGTTTAAAAGAACTTTTTGATAAAAACAGATTTGGAAACAATCGGTCATTTAGCAGGAAGTTGCAATCAACGAACTAGACAAGTGAGACAGTATTTTTCTTTTTTTAAAAAATCCCAAAATATTTATTTTACATTCTTCAAAACATCCCTACTGTCACTGTAAACACTGCATATAAAAGTGTATTAATACATACATCTTCATTGACATTTAAGAATCTGCTCCATTTTTGTGATACTAAACAAAGCTGTGAAGTACAAATATATGATTAAGATATGCTTTGAAGAAATGTGCACAAAACTGATTTCATGGAGTGTATTTTGTAAGTAGAAAATGAAAAAAAAGCAATTTAATCGCTCCACTAGTACAATGGAGCAGCAGCTCTTGTAGCTGAGATGGGGAGGACCCTCCTGCATGCAGACATGGAAACATACATAAATCCTATACCTGCACTACCTTTGGTTACCTTGAAAGATGCTGTACAGCACTAAAGCATGGTGTATGGAAGCAGGTAGTTTTAACTAGGGTTTTCCTACATATAGCTCCCTAATTTTGCAAGACTTACCATGAAGCAGTATGTCCCACTTTTAAACTGCTTGAAATCTTTACAATAAACCAACATAGGAAGAAAAGCAGTTCTGAAGGATAAGAATGTACTAATCTTTACCCAGTTTGGTGATACCCTACTGCAACACTAAAAGAAGAATTAAAAAGCAAAACAAACAAAAAACCCCAAACAAACAAAAAAAAAACCCCCGAAACAACAATGAAGTCCCCCCAAATCAAAACAAATTACAAAAAAAAAAACAAAACGAAACCAAAACAAACCAACCAAAAAACCCCACAAAACCAACAAGAAAAGGTACTGCAGGAAAAACACCATTACTTAAGCATCCATAAATTGACAAAGCAAACCATAAATTAATGACTCTGGATATTTCAGTTGGTATGATTTTTTTATGGAAGAAAAACTTCTGGTTTCCTACCAAGAATTTTGCAGCTGCTTAAAATATGTTCCTTACTAAGAAACCAGGGTTCATATTTGCCTTAACCCATGCTGGGACAGAATTTTGCACCTACTGAAAATTCTGAGATCTCTACCTCCCTATGGATTTAACCTGGTACATACAGCTGGGTAATACCAAAACAAAGAAATTCAGTAAGAGTAGCAAGCCACATAAGAGAGTTATTGAATAACTATGTTAGTGGAATCAATATAGTCATGATACACTAACTTAAACTGATTTTTCATTTATTTTAAGTATATTGGACACTTAATTCTATGATATATTGCTAATTATTTTTAAAATGGTTTTTTAAAGTGATCAGTTTACAGAAAAAGGATTGCTACTGCAAGCAACTCTCCCTCACATTGTTGCCTACACACATTTTCTGATTCATACTTGTGAAAAAGAGCAACTTGTACTATGAAAATTCACACAACTGTAATAATTATTTTATAAGCACTGGATTTTCTTCATTGCCTGTTTGTTTACAAAAATGTAGTAAGTACACACATGGTCTATAGGTTTACCTTGAGGGCTGGTTTCACAATCAATTTAACCAACATTAAGTGCAAGCTGCAGCTGAAATCCCCTTTCTCTCCACTCGCATCTGATCCGAGCCAGGCTGCATCATCACCCTCAGGCCAGACACTCAGGGTGTACCTGATTAGTTGATCAGTTCCTGAATCCAACTGGTGTGCAGTCACACCAGCAGTGCTGGCACATGAAATGCATGTGGCTGCCACTTTCCAGGGGATACACGTAGAGACGTCCATGGGACTATGGATTAAAAAAAACTATCTGCCAGCTTATCCCAAAACAGCATGCAAGACAACAAATGTCACAGAAAATATCAAATGGTATATAAAAATATATATAAATTGTCATATATGCTATTTGGAAATTAATATATTGATTTTCTTTATATAACTGCTCTATCAGCCCTCCAAGCCTTTTACAGAAAGTTTTACATTGCATGCACAAAAACCTTACTAGAAAAACCCACGTCTTATGGCAGGTGTCTCATGTGCTTAATTTGAAATTATTTAGCTGTAGTCTAGATTCTAGATGTCCTATTCTCATAAAGTACCAAAAGTGTCCCTTATTGTCACACAACAATGAAAAATCCTGGTTATTATTATTATCTGTCTATTACAGAGTCTGCATTGGATCACTTAAGCTATCTGTATTATTGCTGATATAAGTGCTAAGCTTCTGCTGCAATAATAATGCCCTGTAGCTGAGTGCTAGCTCTTCAGACAACAGATAGATACTGAGTTCAGTATTTTACAGAGATTTGGACTTCATTAAATTGCTATGACAGAAATCAGAATTTTCAACATTGTTTTCAGGAGTATACCACATGGATATATGATTAAAAGCCAAAACAGATCTTAATCATATAGCAACACACTACAATGACTCACTGAATATAAATGTCAACAAACGACCTCAGTAAAGTTAGTTTATTTTTAGTGTGTTATTCAGGAGCTGCTGAACACAAAAGTGAAAGAGAAAGATCAAGGATGAGGATCTTTGCTAGCTAAACGTACTTATCACAAGATATAAAAACTAATGTGGTTTACCATATAAATTTATAATCTAAAAAAAACCCCAAACATAAAACTCACTAATTGGGATGTAAGTCTAAGAGAGAAACAACTGGTGGTGAGAGCCTGGTTTCCTCCACACCTTCCAAACTAATAAACGTGGTCCTTGATATCAAATAAATAGTAAAGAATCAAGATACTTAGCAAAACCATGTTTAACAATTAGAGATAAAGCGGAGCAGACCTATTTGTGCTATTTGTCAAAGAACAATATTCTTGGGCAAACTAAGAAAAAAATTTCAAATCCCAAAGAAGTCTTTCAAAATAGTCCACATCTGCAATTTTAGTGGTTCTCCTAAAGTCAGCAACTGACCAGAAATGCCATGGCAAAAATCAAACCTAAATACACCTGACAACTATTTACAACATGTTGTATACAACTTTAATATTTTACCTTTAAAGTTGATATCTACAGGACTTTCCAGTTAAAGGAAAACTTCTCATAAGACTTCTTTATCAAGCCCTGCAAACGTGGCTAATTTTGCTGTGCTATGTTAAACACAATCATGTTAAATAAGATTTTTTTTTTCTGTTAGTTATTAATATGAAACACCTTTAGACCAAGATAAAATGGAAATTACTTAGTCTTAATGTTAACAGTGTTAAAAATAAATTTTGAAGAACATGACATCATCTATGGTGAAATATTCCTATTTTGAACAGCATGGTCACATCTGTCTAAACTGAGCATAATTGTACCCCAGTGTCAGAATCATAGAGCAGGAGCAGCCCAGTCTTTTTCAGATCTCTCAATCAAGGAAGTTTCCATATCCAGTATATTCAGCTATAAAACCTATGACTTTTTTTTTTTTTTTTCAGGAAATACTGAATGTATCCTCAAGGAAAAATCAACAATTTATTTTATTGGCAAGTCTGTACATCATCAGATTTTAATTTCTGTTCTACTCTGGACAATCTGTAGATCTGAAGATTGGCCCAGAACTGTTGACATTGTTAATATAAAACCAGAACATTCCAGGTAAACAAGAACGGGGAAAGACACACAGATACTCTACTGTTCAAGACACTGTGGTGTGCCTGGATAATGTGCAGGATCTACCATTAAAAACAGAGATCTATAATGAGTTGGAGTCCACATCTAAGTAGTTTTTTCCCATTTCTTCTGTTTACTAATGCATAAGGAAAAATGGTAAATACTAAAAATAAAATTCTGTGTTCTAATAACTTGATTAATTATAAGATGCAATAAAATAATTTAAAAACCACTCAAAAAGCACAATTCTGCTTTCAGATTCTAAAGATGGAACACATAACTGAAGAAAGTTTGTCATGACATGTGCCACTTCAGAATGGAGAACTCTTAAAATGGTTTGAATTAGATCCTAAACTTTAAGAAAAACTCCCAATTTCAATTAAAAGGATTGACTAAAAATAATAATTTCTGAGAAAATTATACTAGCTGACAAGATATTTAAGAAAACTTACCAAGCTAACAGGTTTGGAACAAGACTGATGCCCAAAAAAGGCATTTAATAGAACTTCCTTTTCATGAACATGCTCAAATGACTGTAAGATACATGATCTTAGTTGAAATACAGCCTTTCTGTGTTACAGTTTACTGGACTGACACTATAAAGAAAGTTACAGTATAATATCTGTAGCAGACACTACTCAAAAATATTTTTTTTTTCACTTCTATTTGGCTCTTGAACATGAAGAACCACCTCATCTCAAGAGTCTTTTAAATCAATCAGTTTCCAGACGGGAATGAGTAACACGCTTGCCCTTGAGACTGAGGATGTGCCGATATAGCTCCATGCTGACAAACAAACTCCTCTGCCAGCCCTTGTCTGCTGGCAGGAGCCACAGCAGCTCCAGCCCGGACAATGGAGCTCCATTACCGTGTCACTCATGCCAAGGCAACCAAACCTCTCCTCCCAGCCAGCTCAGCAGCTCAGGCACAGCTCAGCACTGGTGCATATTAAAAAGTACAAAAGTCCCATGTCCAGACAGCCTACCAAATTCAGGCAAAATGAACTGGGAATCTGTGTGGCCTCATACATACAGACCAGACAAACTGAGGATATACCTAAAGTTAAATCAATCGCAAAATCCAAAGGCCAGCCAGGTGGAAAGGTTTAAGAAAACCCATAGAATATCACTACCATTCCGTTTCCTAAGGTTTCACTAAGGCAATGATACAGCAGCAAAAATACAGTGGTGGCCTTGCTCTCCGCTCAGGAGTACAAGAAACCATGCACCACTCCAGTCTTGATTCTGACACACAAAGGTGTCAACACGGTATTGTACCCTCAGGTGCAAAGGGTGGCAAACCTCTGCTGGCACAAACAGCTCCTCTTCCTGCAAACTCTGGTGTTCATCTCCCTCTGGTGGACTGTATACACAGAGGGGAAACTGCTCCACATACAACAGCTCCACCTAGAACTTCACCCTTTAGGATCCCAACACAACTCCATTTGCCTTCCAGTTATTAGGATACCCTCACCTGAGATGCACCAGCAGGCAAAACCAGCATGATCGCTCAGAGTTCTGAGACACCAGTGTGGCCAGTATGTGGCCAAATAGGCAAATGTAGCCCTCTTGCTCTGCAACTCACTGAACACTTAAAAACTCCAATAATTTTAATTCGTATACATGGATGTCTCTCTACTTACCTGCTGTGCAACAGAAAACAGAATGAGAGTTCATTTTGTACCGGGACAGGATGAAATGGAACAAGGTATGAAAGACTATCAGTAATTTTTAGAGACCCATCATCATGTGCAATCTGGATCAGTAACACACGAGAGCGTAGAGACCCAGCATGCCTAAGAGACCTTATCACATTCTTGAAAGACACCAAGCACCACACTATCACTATTGTCCAAATGTTAGTATCAACCGAAGTGCAATCAAAGGGAAAGACAAGTCAATCAACATTTTCTCAACTGACACTTAAATTAAGCTTCAGTCGGCAGAGCCAACAGAAGCTCTCAATGCCAGACCTACACTCAACCTTCTAGACCTACCCACAGCAATCCATCTCATGAATTATTGCAGCTCCCTTATTTTTATACTGAGCATTTCCTTGCATTGCTTGGCCTCCAACTTCTGTACAAAGATTACAGGAAGTGGGCAATTGTTTGGCATCTGCTCTGCCCTTACTCAACTATTCTATTATTTTCTAGGTCCCCCAAATTTAGCACTGTTTACACAGTAAAAGGGATACAGCAATATAGACAAAATACATGGATGAACTATTTCAATATCAAACCAGTTATACCAACTGCACTGTTTCATTCTCACAAGTCACTGTTACGAACAGAAACTGAAAGGAACATCTTCTCTCCAGTCAGTTCGTACAAGCTAAAACTTGCCACTGTAAACATTCAGGGTGTCACCTGCTTTGTTCACCACTTGGGAATTCTTAAATACTTACATTTTACTAAAAATAAATGTGAAGGTACTGTCTGTAGGAAATATTAACCACCTTATCTCAATGTGTCAAGTATACAAAATTGTTACACATTCTAAAAACCACTTAATCACATTGAGCCTTTGCGATTCTTAGTGAAAGCTTTCTTGTTCAACAGAGAGGAAAGAGAAAAAAGATGAGTCTGCACATGGAGCAGAAATACAGATGATGACTACTCTTTTTGGAGACTAACAGGAGTTTTTTATCAGACTTACAAAGTGTTCTAACTTCACCTGAGTCTCCTGGTAATCAGACATTTTTCATGCTAACACTGGCATGTTAATTTTTCAACTTCCTCCAACCTGAATTCACTGCAGGATACAGTACTAAATTAATTGTGGAAATATATATCTGTATATTTAAAGGCATTATGTCTGTATTTTCTCCAACAATGCCCATGGACTAAGGGATCTACTTTCTTTAGGTGACACTTGGCTTTAAAAATGGATAGCCCTGAATCAAGCAATACCTCTGCAGACTTGACTTCTTTCTTATATTATGTACCACACTTCATCCATCTATTCTCAGTCACCTTCACTACAATCCTAGGTGGGAACTTCTGTTCTTGGGAACAATGCCGTGGCAATCCTGCTCGTAGTTTATGGGATTTTTAAAAACCATGCTTTTTGGTTTGGTTTTGGTACTTGCCTTTCCTCCTGTTTAAAGGGCTCCATTTGAGCTATAAAACCATTCAGGTATATAGATAGCATAAACACTCACAAAAGCAAACAACATTTTACTTTTATTTTTTTAAAGAAAAGATACATCCATGAAACACCATTGGCTCACCATATTGTTAGGTTAGCTTCTGGCATATGGTTGCTCTCAGACAGCTTTACTATAGTTGTTTCTACTGAAATAAGTAAGCTTACTAGTGACAGGCTTTGAACTCACCTAATAACATGATTCTAGGGACAGCAAAGTTCCCAGCTTTATTTCAGCAGAAAGTCACCCTGATCAATCTACATTCCAGCATGTTTATTTCAGTGCCTATCCTCTTGTTCCATTGTTCTCAATGTCTTGCACACATTCTCATCTACTTTGAATTTCAGGATTGCAGCAAGTTTCATAACAGGAAGGCACACCCCTTAACATCCAGCTTTTATATGGCTAGATGGCTTGTCATCTTCCCCTGGCACAGGCACAAATGATGGAAAACTTACTTGCCATGCAGAACACTGAGAATCAAGTCCCTGGGAACAATCAAGTGCTAATGTTTTCCACAAAATCGGTTCTAATGTTTTCCATAAAAGTAACCCATTTGCAGCTGTCCTGAAAGTTACTTTCTTAGTAACATAGAGGCAATTATAGACTTGACTATTCTTTATAAAACCAAGCAGTACACAACTAAATTTTTTTTTCTTTTTTTATTTTTTTTTAAGAAGGCTTTTTATTTGGATGGCTTGCGTGTTTCCCTTTGTTATTCAGTAATAACTTTTGTGATCATTGGCCTGTGTCAATTAAGCTTCAACCAAGTCACTAAACCAGAGCTTCTAAGCCAGATCAGGTCCAGCAAGGGTTAAAGGGATGTGAGCAGCCTCTGGAGTCAGCTGCTACCCAGCAGGGCCAGAGCCAAGTGCTACATTAGGTTTATCTGGGGGTGGCACCATCCTGTGTGTTGGCTACCTGGCTTTGGACAAGCAGGCCAGCTAGTCCTGGAAATACCACTCCGTGACAAACCATGCAAGGAGACTTTTGTGGGAGAAGGGATGGGACTGAAGGAGGGTAAGGGAGCAGGGCTAAGGCTACTGAGCAGTAAAGCAACAGGAGAGCAGGCTCTATCGAGTTTGCACATAATGGAATGACTACTTTTCAAAGGTGCTTTTCCTTTCAGACACCTTATGCATGGTGCGTTATTGCAGCCTGTGCTTATCTGACTAATAAAATGCATAATTTTCATACCTAGTTAGAAGAGAGCAAATCACACTAGCTTAGCAGATGATGATGCATAGAAAGCATAACCACCCTCTTTTAAATTTCTACTTGTTACGTAAAAAAGAATATTAAGTTAGAACCAGTGTAAAATTATTTTTATCTAATTAGCTTCCACTAGAAAGACAAAGATGAGGACTGAAATCTTTAATTTTTTCCTATTATTGCAGAAATGTACCGCTTAGTTCCCAAAATAACTTTTTATGGGTTTAGGACAAAAATATATTGCATTCTTGCTTTCATCACTATTATTTGCAATTATTAAATTCCTTACCTCCCTAAAACAAAGGAGCAAAACATGCCCAAAATGTTTTCATAAGGTGGGCTCTATTTTATAGTTCTGTTTCTCAAATACAGACACCACTCTGTGTTTTAACGTTGCATTTTTAAAATAAACATATAACACTCCACTTTTGGTTACATCGTGTGTTACAGTCAGTAAGGCATATGACAAAAATAAATGTGGAGAGGAAATGAAGGTATTTTCTAGAACTATTTATAGTAATCCAGTCATGCTGAACTGATTGTATTTCCTTCTATATTGAAAATGCACAGACAGCTGCATACAAAATACATGTCATCAACTTTCAGCGTTCATCCAGTGCAAAAAATAACAGGTAAACATACTCCTAAGTAGACTATCATTGCTTTCAGTTTACACACAGAAAGAAAACTGTACTGTGGTCAAATCTTGAAACCAAGAATTTGAACAGATAGTAATTTTTCTCTACGAAATACATTCACATAAAAGAACTAAAGATTAGGCTCACTTTCATAAGAACTAAATTTTCACATTGGTACAGTATTTGTTTTCACGAAAACACTTAGACACAAGTAAATTGTGGACAACATGAAGTTGTTTTTAATTTTTTTTTTAATTAAAAGAAGCTGTAAAGCATAATTATAGCCTAAAGTTTCCCCCACGTGTCTGGAAACTGGCCAAAAGCTATTGGTTTCCATGAGATGTAACTCTCATGAACAAAAGAAGCTGAATTTTGAACAGGGATAGTTAATACTTTCTACTATGTCCTGGTATGATACGGTTTTTCAATGTGTCTACCTCTTCATTTTAAAATTTGTTAGCTTTGGGGCCAAAAGGGCACTCTAATTTACATGGACAAAAGAACCTACTAGACAGGCCACCTGAAATCAGTTAGCTCAAAGGTAAATCAAAGACACATTTGGTGCGTCTCCCATTTCCTCTCATGTTTTAAGCCATTAACAGCAGATTTAGTTGCAATGGTTCCATCATATGCAATGTTCCTGAAACTCCCCTTTGTCAAGAGGGCATGATCATGGAAGACGCTGACACACCTGACTCTATCCTGATATTTTCTCACTGAAGAATAGCAGGATACAAGAGTTAAATGGTGCTATGAGACCAAACCAGTAATTCAGTCTTTTTTCCAGCCTCTTCCTGTTATTTGACTGCTTGAGAATCCTCTCCTTTGAAGATATCACAGGAAAAAGTCAAGAACTGTGGAGCTCCACTTCACTTAACTCCACATTTATCTTTGAATCTTTTCCACTCTAATATTACACTGAATTTATCTCTGCTGCACACACTTATTTTAATTGAAGCTATTCTTTCAGTTCACTGTTCAGAAAGCAATTGGCAATAGAGAAGAATATACATATGGATTGCTAGAAATATTTTGTTCAGAAGCAGGTGGTGTACATGCAGTAAAGTTTTAGTATTGTTCCGTAAGAATCAGTTCCACTGTCTAGTGTTTATGCACCATTGTCTAAGCAGGGGGGGAAAAGCCAACAGTTGGCCCTCCCATGCTAAAATATGGATGGAACTTACAGGGGAAAAAAATGGTAACCAGACATTCAGTTTACAATAAGGTAAAGTATAACAAAGCCTGCCCCATCTGCAATGCGGTTCCTTCGTACTGTGTTTATTTGATCTATCTACAAAGTTGACATCTGAAACATCCAAACACTTCCAGCCTGACTGTAGCATGAATTATGCTCACTAGCAAGAGAACCTCAGGTTTACCAACAAAAACAACTGTATATAAATCCATCTTGAAAAATTAGGAAGGCCACAGACATGACCCCAAATTCATCCTAAAAGTTTGATGGGAATCTACAAACTGCTCCTGAGCTGCTTCACTGCATCTCTTAGAAAGACTCCCCCACAGTTATCTTCAGGGTGCATGGTAATGTGTACGAATAACATGCTTTCCTTTAAGAACTAAAACAACTTTTTACTAGAGTATAGGGAGTGTAAGAATATAGGAAGCTCTTCGTTGGGATACCTCTTTGTCCATCAAGTGGACAAGCTGAAACTCTTCTGTCTTTTGATAATAAAGATGTCAGAAGCAAGGAATATCTAAAGGTAGACAGGATTTTAATGAATGGCCAAAGTAAATACACTTCAGGGGATTTCTGCTTCTGCTTGACTAGCATTTCAGCATGTTTCTAAAGCAAGTAAGGTCACATTACTTATCCTGTTTACCTGCACGTTGTACTTCATAACTAGGTTTCATACACATAATTCAATTTATAATTCAGAATATGAGTTCTAGTTGGAAGCTGTTGTTGTGGAGGGAAGAAAGAAGGACAAGGACGGTGTAACATTTTGTTCTGACCTTCAGATTATTTCTGGAGGCAGTTTATACAGCATTTATCTATTTAGTTATCTTAAATAATACACTTAAAATCCTGACCTCAGATACCGTCAGCTTTTTTCAACGCCGGTTCTGTTCTTTTGGGTGGTTTCATGGTAATAAAATGCCTACCAGACATAAAGTAAAAGTAAAAGCAAAAGTCAACTATCCCCACAGTACATCAACTATCAGCATCTGCTTGCAGCATATCAGTGTAGTACATGGCTCAGTCCTCTCAAAAGGGCAGAATAGACTGGACTCCTGAAACACTTTATCAATCAGCTGGTCCTTAACACTGCAGGTATCACATCAGAGCACTTATGCCACTTAAAGTCACACAGACAGATAACAAAATTAGGTGTTGGTCACTCTCCAGGTGGCAAAGGTAACAGAGGGTCTACATGAGGAAAGTCATGAGTAGTAGAATGGAAATAGCAGGAGTAGAATGGAAATAGAAGGTTTAAAATAAGAGCCTCTTAGAGTTTGTTCATTTGTACCCCATGTTAAGCCGGATCTCCAGAGTCAAGATCAAAAGTGCCTAGACATGTTCTCACCAGAAATGTCTTAACTTCATAATTCATTCCCTGCACAAGAAGTTCATTGACTCTAGCTACAGAATGTAAGCAAACAGATGGCTTATGCAGCCAGGAATGTGCTGAAGACTTAAAGAAATATAAACCCAGAGGATTCAGAAGTTTCACTGGACCCAAGGGAAAGGGTAGGAAAAAAGAGAGAAAGGAAGTAGTAGACAAGACCACTTACAAATATCTCACCTTCTGAAATAAGAACACAAAAGAATAACACAGACATCCTTCGATTTACATCTGATTCATCAAATAGAAAAGAAAACATTTCTTGCTCAAGAGTATCTGTTACGAAGGTCAGTATGCAAGATGTGCAGCTGAAAGATACCTGCTGACATTAAGCAGGTATGAGCCTGTACTGCTTAACCAGTAAAACATACAATGAGAAATTGAGGGGGAGGGGAGTCTTTTAAAAAGAAAAAAAAAGCTTTGCCTTTTTGTTTTAAAACAGAAGACTGCAAAAACCCCCAAACATTGCAAGACAAATTAGCTCAGGAGTGTAAGGATAAAGAGAAGACAAACACTATTGAACTATGGCCCTGAACAAATTTAAACCAACTTCTGCAGCAGTACTGAGTGCTACAGGTTTAAAAAAAGCAATATGCAGGTAAATAAGATTTTAAGAACATTTAATCTGAAGTTCTTAATGACTTCTTATAATCAAACGTGAAATCAGAATGTGCTGAACAGCTTTCACAGTACTTTACCTTTTTACTATAAAGTTTTACTTTACCTAGCTGATCAAGGGAAGCCAGTTGATGTAATCTTTTTGGATTCCAGAAAAGCTTTCAATACTGTCTCTCACAGGATCCTTCTGGAGAAAATGTTCATCATCATGCAATGTGTGAGCAGCTGGCTCAGGGGTCAGGCACAAAGGGTTACAGTGAACGGGGTGACATCACACTGCTGACCTGTCACTAGTGGGGTTCTGCAGGCTCCATCCTTGGCCCTGTGCTCCTCAACATCTTTAATAAAGACTTGGACACATGACTTGAAAGGATACTAAGCAAGTTCACAGACGATACAAAACTGGGAGGAGCTGTTGACCCCTCGAAGACAGGGAGGCCCTGTAGAGAGACCTCAACAAATTACAGAACAGGGCAATCACCAATTGTATGAAATTTAACAAGGGAAAGTGCCAGATTCTGCATCTGGGATGGGACAACCCTGGGTGTACAGACAGACTGGGGAATGGGAGGCTGGAAAGCAGTGCCACAGAAAGGGACCTGGGGGTCCTGGTTGATGGCAAGTTGAACATGACTTAGCAGTGCCCTGGCAGCCAGGAGGGCCACCCGTGTCCTGGGGGGCATCAGGCACAGCATCAACAGCTGGGCAAGGGAGGGGATTGTCCTGCCCTGCTCTGCACTGGGGTGACCTCACCTTGAATAGTGCGTGTAGCTTTGGGTGACACAATATAAGAAAGACAAACTGTTAGAGAGTGTCCAAAGGAGGGCAGCAAAGATGGTGAAGGGCAATGACGGGAAGCCACATGAGGAGTGGCTGAGGTCACTTGGTCTGTTCAGTCCGGAGAAGAGGAGACTGAGGGGAGACCTCATTGCAGTTACACCTTCACCAAGACGGGAAAAGGGGCAGATACTGATCTCTTCTCTATGGTGACCAGGGACAGAACCCAAGGGAATGGCCTGAAGTTGTGTCAGGGGAGGTTTAGGTTGGATGTTAGACAAAGGCTCTTCACCCAGAGGGTGGCTGAGCTCTGGAACAGGCTCCCCAGGGAAGTGGTCACAGCAGCATGGCTTACAGAGTTCAAGTGTTTGGACAATGCTCTCAGGCACATGGTGCGACTCTGTGTAGGACCAGGAGCTGGACTTGATCTTTGTGGCTCTCTTCCAGCTCAGCATATCCTGTGATTCCATTATTTTACACAGAACAAGATGCCATTTCTTTTACCAGCCAGCACTGTCAGCCCCCGGGGAGGGCCAGGAACCCCTGTCCACTGGATCACAAAGCCAGCAGAAGGAATATGCACAAACAAAATGCACCCTCTTCTGCCAAACAGCTGTGCCTGCAACACTGACCAGCAACGAAGTAGGGCTTTTTAAAATCAAATTTTGACAGCTAAAGAATGCATTCACAGCTGTGACAAGCTGAGTATCACCCAAAAGTGTGATGCTCAATTATTTTGCTTCCTTCTTTGTTTTAAACATTTCTTAATACTCCTAAAAAGGTACTTTAGTGCAATAGCAAAGACTTGCAAGTATAGAATTTAACTGCTGTTTATGCTACTTTAAATGAAAAGCATATTATAACAAAGCACGACTGATTATCTTCACACAGTACACATATTTTGCTATCAAGATTAGAATGGGTAGGAGGCCTCCAAAGGCATACCTGAAACAATAATCTAAGAGAGCAGCTGTCTTAGAAGTCACAAAATGCATTAGGAATCTAAATGCTTTAGCTGTCACTTCTACACCAGTGTCCTGGATCTGACTGGGAAGCAGAACTCATGTCTCCCCTCACATCTCCCACTGCATGTTTCAGGCATAATGGGCACATTCCCCTTGTTTTGATTTCCAGGGAAAAGGAGAGCAGATCCTGCTATTACCCTCACCCTCTAAACTAGCCCACTAAAGACACAATGGATCTGAAAACTAGTCCCTATAGTCTGATGATATTCAGACTCCTGGCTCCCACAGGGAGCTCTCTCTGTCAGCTACACTTTAATTTGCTTGGGAACCTTTCTCCCCTTCCTTTTGAAGCTGGACGTGGTTCACCCAAAAAGGAAAGGTTGCCTGGGACAGAGGTAAAACAAATCAGAACAAGTCTGAGCCTGATGCTTAGAAGCTGGCAACACATTCTGTCTCTTTGTGCTCTTTCGTTTTTTAAAAGTTTTAGTCATTTCATTTTAAGAAATAAAAAAGCACAAATCCACCACACACATGGGCTAGGGAGCAGAGATCAATATTCCCATTTTCTTATTCACAGGCCACTGAAGTTCAATGACTCATGCAGTATCAGAGAAGCTCCTATGTCTTGCATTATTGAAGTAGAACCACTATGCAGCCAATATAAACACTGGCAGTCCTCTTACTGGACTTTTATACTTTGATAAGGGAAGATGTGCATCTGACAGCACTAAGCCTATGCAGAACTTGAGGTCTCCCGCTTCTCAGATAAATGCTTGAACAAGCACAAATACACACCAAATATATTTCAAGAAGAACATGCTGTAACTTCAGCTTTTGGTTTTGAATCAAGTGGATGGATGTGCTTGAGGTATGGTGCTTTGATTCAGACACTTCAGCTCCAGAGCATACCAAGAATTCAAGCTTATTTCTGGTCTCTGCTTTTTCAAGTAGGTCATTTTAGGCAAATATGCTCTAAACACATTTTGTAAACTAAATTTCAGAGATGCTTAGTTCTACTTCTTGGTTAACTCTTTCCTATTTTTTAAAAACACAGTGCATGAGTTGAAAACTACTACTTGCTCTTTACTAGGTCTTGCCTTTGGGTTGCTCAGTGGTAAAGTAGAAGTAACTTTTCATAAGAGCTGGTATATCCAACTGAAGTTGATACTCAACTGGAGTCAGTATTTAGACCTAATGAAAGCTGTGCATCTTTTTTAAGTGTGTTGACATAACTTTTGGTTAGTAAAAGACAACAGTCCTAACCAAAAGAAATGCTCTCCAGAAGTCTGCCTCCACAAGGGTGCATTGGTATGTGTATTTAATATCCATCTTTTAAAGATAATATTGGCTGCTTTCTGCTACAACAGCTTTTCTAATGCTTTTGTAAATCAGATCTTCTCTAGTCCTGCCCTTCTGCAAGACCTAAGGATGAAATAATTCAGAAGAAATCAGGTAGGCAAGTTCCCATTGAAAAACAGAATGCCAAAGAAATAGCCATAAAGTTCCATTTTGTCCCTTTCAAAAAACCCTGGAGTTTCATACCAACTGACATAAGGACAAAAATTAATCTCATGGGTTTTAAATTGTTGCTCTCCCTTATTCACCTGGGAGTACGAAAACTATGAGCTTAAATCCTGAACAACTGCAGTATACTGCTGCTCCAGACAGATCTCAGCAAAAAGAGATTTTAAATGATACAGTTGAACAGCAAACGTCTTTTTTGGTTTGCTTTGTTTTGTTCCAGGAAAGGTCTGTGAATTTGGATAATTTTAAGGAAGCTTGCCCAATTTAACTGAAAAAAACTGTGTGTTGCACGTGGCAGTTACATGCTCAAAACCCTCATCTTTAATCTGGGGGTTATTGTGAAAGGGAAAAACAAATAAACAAAAACCACACAACTAACCAAACCACAAAAACAAATGAGCCTCACCACTGACAATGAGCCTCACCATTGACAATTCAGTACTTCCAATTGCAAGAGATCTCCCTACAGTTTGTACTTGTATTCTTATAGACAAAATACCAAATCCATATCCACCTAATCCATAGTCCCCTAACTTCACCTAGACAGCCTGACAAAATCAAGAAGAAAATGAAGAGACTGCATTCATCTGCTGAATGAATTTGAGGTCCCACATTTATCTCAACTGCTGGGAAGAAGAAAGAGAGAGAAACACACTGTACCAATATTCTGAGTTAAACCAATTTAAGCTTTTGAATGATTTTCTGTCCATTATAATTTTTGCCCCATACACAGTTTTTATAACAAATAACCATGTGTAAATTGAGGAAACAATACAAAGAATTAAGGCTGGGATTATATCCTGTAGTGTAGACAAGTAACTACTAACAGCAAGGTGTGTGCTAACAGATAAACAAACTGCACAAATGAAGCAGCCCACTACTTCTAGAAGGTATTTGTATTCTTCTTTATTTTTTACTGTCATGTAGGATATCCCCATGACAACAGAAATAGCACTAATTTACTAGAATTAGTGGAGATATCCTAAAAGACATAAAAAGCACAAAGTTAAATGATCATGCCAGAAAATAATGATTGCTGCATAATTTCCCCAGCAAGCCATGGTCAATGCTGCGAGCAAATGCTTCTTTTTGACTGAAGGAAGAGAGTAAATTTCATTGCTGTCCACACAACCCTCATTTGTGAAGAAAAACACTATGTAAAAGCTGAAGATCATTCAGCTCTGTGAGCAGAGATCAGAAGGTACATTATATCTCTGGAAACCTCTGTGTTATGGCAAACACAGATGAAATAGCACTGAGATGCAAAACAAATGAATGGATAAATCCCCTATATCCCTTAATTTTTTTGTCCTGACTGAAATGTACTCAACTAGTACACCAAGAAGGGGCAGCAAAAGAAAAACACATCTTTATGGACAAGGTGACAAGACATCTTTCATCTTCTAAGGAAAAGCCTTACACTTACGTTACTATTTCACATTGAGACCTATGACTGATTTGAAGCACTTGCAAAACACAGAACATAACTTTCTTGAATTTCTTTATAATATCTAATTAAAAACAAACAAGACAGTGTATCTTTGGAAAAGTAATTTTTCTTCTTCCACTGAAAAAAAAGTGCAAAAACATTTATTTTCCAGAGATAGCAAGGGGTGTGTGTAAAATCAGTTCAACGTAACATTTCCTTCCGAGAAAATTAACACTGATTAACATCTGTAGAAGTCTGAATGACTCCAACCAGACAGGCAGTGATTGCATGAGCTAATGACTAGGGCTCTCTTTGCAAGGAATGATCATCTAACTATGCTGTAAATTGCTGAAAGTGAGACTTCAACCTGAATTTATCACTTGCCAGAACAGCAACACGTTTTTCACCTCCTGTTTTTCAGTTAGCTCTAGCTTGAAGTCCACTGTATACAGGCAAATCAGACTTGGCCTAAAAATATGTCCTGAACTATTTTCTTTGCATCATAAAGCAAAGAAACTTTTAATTATAAAAGTGATTCAATGACCAGCATGTTCTGGAAAACAAAGTTTACAACCAGCATTTGAAAATCCATACTTTTATACTATATTTTACTGTTTTTACTGTTTTACAATAAGCAATAGGTATTTTTCTTTCTTCTATTTCAACTTTAAATTGCTTTAAGAATGCTATATAGGTCAACAGACCATGGCACTGCTACTGGAGAGTGAACTTCTGCATATGGGAGCAAAACTGTCAGAAGCCAGGTGTCAAAAGTGATCACCCTATTATAAGAAAGGTTAAAGAATACAATCTCAACTATGTAAACACATCATTGTAGACCAGTCGTGTCCAAAAAATGTCTTCATAGTTTCTAAGAAAAAATTTCTAGCAAAAAAAGGATTTTCTTACTTAAGCATTTTCTACTTCCATCAGTATTTGCTAAAATTAAAATCAGTAGGACCAAACCTCTGAGGAGCACTTTGGAGACCTGGACTGTAGAAAGTGACTATTATACATCAAGTCTGAAGGCAGTTAATATGAAAAACAGGAGTGCAACTCCAACCAATATTTTCTTAGAGGGCTGGCAGCAAACTGCCAGATGCATGTGTGACCTCAAAACAACCTTTTGCCAGATGCCTCTTTAACCTCTTACAATTACATCAACTTCTAAAAAGACTGCTACATTTTACCATTTTCTTCCTTTGGTTATGCAAATGAAGAAGATGTGCTTAATAGACAGAATGGAAGTGTTTGGTTCTGTGCATTTCTGTCTCTTAAAGCCCCAAAATAAAGCTGTCTGATACAGCAGCACATAATTCTTTCTTGCCAGCATTAAAACAAGTTAAACAAGAAGTCTTCATCTTCTTTATTTTCTCCTCCCTTGAGTTCATGGTCAAAACCAGGTAACTTTTTGAGATAGTTGTGAGTTAAGGGGCCAAGACAATATTCAGCCAAAGCAAACAATATATCACTTTTGATACTATTTACCATTTTTAAGTAAATAACCTTTTCTTTCATAAAAAGTATGCTATACATCTTATGTTACAATCAACAGAAGCCAACACAACCATTCACAATATTCAGATTCAAAACTGGTCTGTTTACTAATATTTTGAGAAGGGCATTTTCTGCAAATTTTAAAATAATTAAATTCATAGCATGAAAGCATCATGAATATGTTCCAGGGGCTCAAGCCCGACAAAGCAAAAGGAAGAGAAATTATGTGGAATGAAAAGTAAGTAGGCCATGTATACTAAAGTGCTAAATATACTAACATCTGATTTGTGGCTGAGAGAACTGTTTTTAAAATCTAGAGGTGTACAAGTAAACAAAGAAATGCAGAGCCATTTGTCAACAAAAACATACTTTGATGAGGCATTAAAGAGAAAGATTTCTTCTGCTGTATAGAATCCAAGAGGAAAAAAAAAAAGCATTTCCTTTAAGAAATATACCTCCTTATACAGCAAAACAATGAATTTCAGTTGTTCTGTAACCCAGATCCTTTAATCTGCATAAGAGATGCTGACTGAGTTCACTCAACCAAATCACTACTGGCTTTCAGAATACAATCAACACATGCTTTTCAACAGTATTAATATAGCATGAAGCTTGTGCTCCTAATTATTCATGTTTTTGCATTCTGTTTTTTCCCCCTGCTGTAAAATATGCAAATTTACTTCTTTGTGTTATTTAGGTCCCACATGGGCCTCAACAGATCTGTTTGGAACGAATTACAAGCCAACATCTAGATACATGCTGTCAACATTTCAAGCTTCATTGTTTTTATTAGGTTGGAATGTCATTATAGATTTGATATTAGGCTTTAAAAAGCTTTTTATAAATCTCTTGAAAACCTACAGTCTAATCAAACGGTGCACTGATAATTACTACTACTGCACTTTTGTGTGTGAAAGGGGGAGAGCAAAGCCCTCTGAGCCCTGAATCCGAGGGAAATCCCCATCTAGCGGCACCACTGGAAACCGCAGGTTGTTTTTGTGCAAAATTAGTCCCAAAGAGGATTAGTTTGACTTCATCAGTGAATGAAGTGGAGACATTACCTCCTTATGCAACCAAGGATCAGTAACAGGAGAGGACTGTTTCTTCTGAATACCTCCTCCTCCCTTTTCAATCAACTCTGGCTGCAAAATTCAACGCCCAGATGAGCTACTGTGGTTTTTAAGTACAAAAACCATAAAGCAGCACTTCAGAAAAGAGGTCACTTTAAATACTGTAACTTCTTAGTGTGCATCAAAAGTGTTTACTTACAGTGGCACAGGCTAATATGTATAAAATATTCTTTAGATAAAAATATTAAAAGATATCCCCAAATCTCAAATTATTATAAAGTTAGTACTAAATATTTTAACCTCAAAACTCATAAAAAACCAGTAGCTTCGTTATTTGAAAACTACAAGGTTGGAAATAACTACACAAGTGCTTCCTGTTATATAAAAATTAGGTAATGTAAGTCCATTGATGCAGAAAATGAAAGGACATTGAGATACTGCTTTTTTCCAACTGGCACAATGCCTTGTACAGTTCTTTAATGTAATAGTATATTTTAAAACACTGCAGCAGCCCAACCTTCCTTACTAACACCACTCAAAAGCTCCTTAAATATTAATGAAAAAGCAATGTAGACATTTTCAGGGACTTACTACACATTACTACTAACTCCTAGAAAACAAACAAGAGCAATAACATTAAGATTTTACAAATCTCTTGATGCACTTAATCTTTGAGGTGTGTATGCAGAGGGAAGAAAGCAGAAAAGTATTTGATTTGCAGTAGTGAACTAGTATGGGGGTAGTCCTTTGTGTCAGGAGCATCAGTATATTAAATTTCCCTTTCATAACAGATTCACTCCAGAAAATTCATACATATATACATTTCTCTCAAACATTTAAGGAGTTCTTAAAAAAAACACGTAGAGATCTGTACTACTAAGATCAATATGGAAACAGTAAGGATCCTATTGTAAGGCCTTTTTACGTGTTGGGCAACAGTGAGGGTGTCCCTTAATTCAAATATGCACTTTATCCAAAGTACCCCAAAAAGCTATCTGCTTGCAGAGTAAACTCATGGCAAAACAGAAACTGCAATTTGGAGAGGAGTAAGTATATGTAGAATTATTCTTTGAAAAAACAGTCCAGATTTCCAAAACTAAAGGCTGACTTGGGCTGATTATTTTACTTTTTTTATCTTCAGTACAGATTTCCCATTTGTTAAGGGTGTTCTGCAATATAACTGCAGTTAACAAAGGGAAACATTCATTTGGATGTAAATCATACTTTTCACAGTTTAACAGATGAGTGAGGATACTCCTGCCTACAGATGAGGATCATCCCATAGGAAGGAATTATAATACTGATTTAACTCAACAATATAGATACTGAATACATCAGAGGAAGGTCCAAGTATCTCTTTTGAAATAAAACCGAAGTTCAAATGCCTTGCTGAAATTAACTTAAAAGAGTAAGTCATACCTGACCACCAAAATTTTAAAATAAGAATATCTGCTATCATCTACCAAAACTTATCAAACTCCCTGTGTCTTCTTTTTGCATCCCATTATGTTCCTGACTTTGTCACAGCAGGTTATAATGGTGAATTCAACATCCCACTTCTCACAAAAAGTTCCCAGATTTTCTACCTGTCAGCTGGTATTACTACCAGTTCTTTTCTACATTTTTAATAAGGAAGAAATAATTGCCTTATGCTGTATTTCATCTCACAGGATGAAAACCAGTAGTTCCCACCTCCTTTTCTGTGATGTTTTAGATGCTGGTGCAAGCCTAAACACATTTGCTTTGTACAGTTTCTTCTCTTCAGACATCATCATTGAAACAGGATGGACACTGGTTAATGCAACAAATTAAAGACTCTTTAAATACCCCAGATCCTTCTATTTATTTAGAAGATATTCAAAACACTAGTTTCTTATGTCTATGACTATTTTCTATTGAAAGGATACTTGATAGGAAAAAATCCTTCTTGCTCCAATAGTGAGAAATATTGACATTAATCCAAAAATTTGCTCATAAATTCTAGATGGCCTTCCTAGATGGATCTAGGAAAGCACAGTAGGAAGAATGGAGGTTCACAGTGCAGAAGTGTATATTCACTACAAAATTCCTGCCAAACTTTCTTATCATGGCCACAGCCTCCCTGTGTCTGTGACAGTCACTCTACTTGGATGAGAATCCTGTGCCTGTCCACTTTTCCTTAGATACTTACGCATTGAAAAACTCTGTAACAAAATTGCTGAATCTCAGAAAACAACCTTTGGGTGATACTTTAGTGCTCCCTATAAGTGTCAATACTCCCTACCACTTGTTAAGAGGTCTGCTCCTGAGGCTGAGAACAGAGCTCTGAAATGACAGCCATTGGTCAGTATTAAAAACCCATGTTAATTTACATCTAAAAAAATGAAAGAGAAATCTGTCCTAAGATCAGGAAAGAAACAGAAATAAGTTTAAAAATCAGGTTTGTCAGCACCTATGACTGAGCTGCTTCTCCAAACCATTTACTCCATTCCAATACACAACATAAAAAGATCCCTGAGAGAAAACCAAACAAAAACTCAACAATTTAAATCCATGGAACAGATTGGCCTTCAAATCAAAAGTAAACAAAGCCTTGAACTCAGGCATGGTCAAAGGATCAAATCAAGAGTTTCTCAGAGAGCTGTGCCGCCTCCAGACACAGTGAGAGACAACACAACCCTCCTGGTTGTCCAGCCCCTTCCCAATGCCAGAGCTTGGGCTATCTGTGCCCATGGCCAACACAGCCACAGCACAGCCTGAGCACATGCATCAGGGACCAGGCAAAGAGCTGCAGGAGAAGCCTCCTGTACGGATGCCTGGGAACCTGGGTGGCCACAACCCTCTGACCTGGCTTCCTGGCCTGGCCCCAGATGTGCCTAATCCCTGGAAACTTGTCTGGCAGTCATGGTTTTGGCTGTCCCCAGTCAGTGTCCCCAGAGCTGTGGTGTCCCTGTTCAGGGAGCGTGGGACTGCACGACTCCTCAGCGGGGTCTCTGCCAAGCCACTGCACTCTTGGTTGGCACCCTCGCTGGGCTGCAGGCTCACCTGCCTGCTCCCTCACACTGCCTTACTGCAATTTCATCTGGAAAAGTAAACAAGACTCGCACACTGGGCTCTTAAACTAAGCCTGAAAGCAAAATTAACTTCTCTCGGTCCTTTCGAAAGAGGACATACAGAAAAATATTCTAATAGATTTCAGTTGTTTATATGATTTTTTAATGATGAGGGTCATAAGACACTGGAATAGGCTGCCCAGAAAAATCATGTTTAAAGTCAGGCTGCACAGAGCTTTGAACAACAAGATTTATTGAAAGATGTTCATGTCCATGGAGACAGGTTGGACTAACTGATCTTTAAAAGTGCCTTCCAACCCAAACCATTCTATGATTCTATGATCTTTCAGTTGCTTCAAGCAACTGAAACCAGCCACCCACCCCAGCGGAGTCATCAATACCATGGGGATGTTTGCAGAGTTTCTAACTGTCTTGCCAAACATACATGGGAAGCAGCATTGCTGTCTCAGTTTTTCAATTCCTGATCTTAGACTGAGATTAGGACTACAAAACACTTGGACCTTTGAGATTGATGGGAGATTTTAAGTTGTGTGCCAAACCAAAATGCTAGCATTAAACCTGTACTTTTCTCTATGGCTGGCAACAGTAGGAATGAATGGTAGGTTGGAATTTATATTATGAAAGCCACAAAACATGAGAAATTCCTTAAGAACTACTGCACTCCAAGATTTCCAAGCTAACTGAAAAGTACTTGTTTTCTAAATACTGGCTTTCAGAATGTTAACACTAAAAGCAATTTGTGACAATCAGGAAAACCTTGGAAACATTTTTCCATATTTCTGCATTTGATTCACTGATCAAAACCAACTACATGTGTTATGACTATTTCATAAGCCTCTCTTCCATTTTCAGAGTAATAGTTCTGCTTCTAACAGAACAAGCACCACTTTTACAGCTTCATGAAGAGATGAGATGACCTGTACCCAGAAAATAAGTGAACTGGTAGTAAGACATAAAAATGCTTTAGTCTCTGGTAGGAAATTATATTTTAATATTTATTTTGTAGAGAGGGAATTACAAATTATTTTTTCTTGACTCCCACACATGCAGTATTCACCCCAAAAGCTAAAACAGAGAATTTTTTTCAGCCACTAGGCCGCAAAGTTGGTTTTGTTGATTCTGCTGTTTTTATGAGTCACCTTTCTAGTCAGACATTGAATTCCCAAATGCATTGATACTTTGCAAGGAAAGGCAGATTTCAAATATAGCAATTTATAGCAGGACTTGGAGAAGTTATGAAAAGAAAAGAAATTATCCTCAGTATTTGACAGGGCAATAGCTGTGATGGAGCTTTCTCAGTAAAGCATTGAATTTTCTTCTCTCTTTTTCAAGTATTAACTGATATAGAAAGAGTCCTCCCGTGTCCACAGGATATGGGTGAATAAGGCTTTTTGTTCTTATATGCTCTGAATGAAAGACTGAGTTTTTTTACTCCCTCCAAGTGTTCACTGCCCAAAGTAGTGTTCACACTAATGGTCCTAGAAATCTGCTACTGAGGTGTGTTAAAGATATTTACTATTGGATTTCCAGAATATTTTATACCAGTTTAGAAAAGCTTCAGAACATTCCATCTGAGTAACAAAATAGTAACTAACAGAATGGCTAAATGATGTGGTTTGGAGCTTTTTTTTTCCCACTGACTCTATCCCTAGACAAAAACACCGCTTCCAGATAAATATCTGCTTAAGTCCTGACTCATAATTCTGCAACTACATTTGTCTTGCAAGACAGTGATAAGCTCCACTGATAAGGCTGATGGCAGCTCTTCTGCCCAGTACAGTCCATTTCATTGCAGGCAGCTAAATTAACTTCTGTCTGAGCAGAAAAAAAATAATAAATTCAAAAAAGAGAAGACTCAAACAAAACTGATTGTTCTTAAGTTCATAGTTAACAGATTAATTTTACGTGAATTTATGTGAATGAAGTTTAAACAGTCACTGACAGCATTTCAGGAAAAAGGAATGAAGCTAAATTGAATGCAGAATCAGGACCAGCAACTGTGACATAGCAACATTTGGGTGCAGAATTCTGCCTATTACAGAAACTGAAATGCTAAATGGTCTCCAGACTTTGGGGATGATGATGTGTCTCCTTTGACCTTTCCACAATGCAAATGCTGCAGTGACTTGATGTAGCCATCAAAACTGCTGCAGGTGAACAAAATCTAGTGGAAGGCAGCCATTAAGCATGACAACACAGTCACAGATGTGAAACAGATTTGTTTTCATGGAGAACTTTTGCCAAAAATCTAAGTTTGCCTCAGAAAGGGTTCCAATAGTACTGTTAGACTTCGATAATCTAGACTTGAAAATGCTCATGAAGAAGTAACACCTAAAGAGAGAAACACTCTGAGATTCCTGGTAAGAACGAGTCAGTAAATCAGAGAAGCAGAAGCTGAATATTGATGATGACAGATTCACAAGGAGGTAAACAAATTGTCAAAAGAGGGGAAAAAAAGGATCAGTTTCAGCATCACAGCAGTATTTTTTTCTCTTTTGCACACTTAAGCCAACCTGCAAAATTGTGAAAGAGCTTGATCAAAGCTCCACATTTAGCCAATTCACAGGTATGTATATTTCAGAATAGTTTTTGAATAAAAAGAAGACTTTGAAAACCCTAAACTGCCCAATTTTTATCAAACTAAGAGTCAAATTCTGAGACAGAGCATCTACATTCACCATGACCAGAAATGCATAGGCACTTCTTGGCTTCTAATATGAAAAGTCTGGGGGTAAAATGAAAAGGAACCTGAATAAAAGCCAGTCCTTTAACAACTGCAGTAAGATATTCCCTTCCCATAACTCTAATCATAAAGCTAGAAGCCTAAACTTTAACCTTTCTTGTTTTGTAAGGATGTAATTTCTCCCCACTCAGAGCATGAAAGGAAAACAAGAGACTACATTTTCAGTGCTCCTGAATATGAGTTCGGACCTATGTAAATAAAACTTCAGCTATTTAGTTCAAATCAGAAGACTAGGAAAACTAACTTCGTCAGGAAAACGTAAGAACACTGAGCAATTTTTATCATGGCTTCTCTTAACATTTCATTTTAGCCCGAGCATCTCTAAGAAACTTCAAGATCAAAATTTCAAAGATGAAGGAATCACTTCATACAAAAGCACCACTTACTTACCCACAATAACAAATCCATCTGCTTCTCTCTCTGGCACTGTAACCTTCTTAGAATCTTGACTTTTTCGGAAGAAGCTGAACATAGTCTCTTTGGGTTCTTTTTGTCTTCTAAGGTGTTATCTAAAATGAAGACAAAACACGTTAAATAAATATAACAGAACTTACAGTAAGTTCACATAACAAACCACAGGTATGTGGTAAGGCCACATACCTAATCTTTATTACCCAATATGAAATATCAGGCAT